>JAKTSN010000011.1:0-566113 GCA_030580235.1 Suhomyces sp. yHMH580 | reverse complement strand
AGAAGCTCTTTCAACAGCGAAATCTAACTTTAAAAACCCATCATCTCTTTTTTCCAAAAAACTTTCATCACTAGGGATTGCAAGTCCACTGACAGACAATGCATAAGCAAAGAAAACCAAAAGTTGAGCTGAAATCAATTGAAAGACCATTCTGTTGTCAGATTTTATTACTGGTTGGAATTGATTCCATAGGATGGCTGCAAATACAAATACTTTTAGAGCTACACTATATACTCTCGCAAGCCGCCTTGCCGAACGGCCCGTCCTTACAACAATAGTTATTATAAACTGTTCCTCCTATCTTTCCTTCCGTAACCAAGCAGAGATTTCGCAATATCGCTTTCTCGCAATATTTATTTCATAAATAAGGTTTGAAAGGTTATCCAAAGGAGCCGCGCAAAAAATAAGCATTCGGCAACATATCGGCTTTATAATCACTTTGTAAGGGTTTATAGTATGTATTCCAGTAGATATACTATAGTTACGTAAGGGATTTATCTAGGAGAGAAAATCAAGCCACTATTTGTACACGCCAGGTGCTTTCACCGCTGAGGGGTAACTACTACGGAACTTCCCTCTAGGGCGGTTTAGTGTGAGCGTTATTTCATAGTCGAGGCAGAATAAGGTGTCCAGCATTCCCAGTACCTCTGGTACTTTCACTTCACACAATTCTCTATACTAAAGCTACAGGATCTCACGAAAATTGAACATACTAAAATCATGATTATCCGCAAACTTTTTATTGGCATTGGCACATAAAACAGAGTATATAGATTTTATTTCGCGAAAAACACATATATTGGTAGTCAACAATAACCATCTAGAAAAAGGGTTCCAATGAACTGCATATAAGTTATTTGGCCAAACATCGGCTGCAAAATTCAACAGACTCAAATCCACTAAATAGGAACGATGTTAGATTTTGTCGTGTAAACTGCTTGCGCAATCTTGATGACATTATTGTCAAGATCGTATACAACGTAGGCACTTCTCAAGAAGGTGTCACCTAAGAGATTATAACCCTGTGATTGCACATTACCAGCGATACCAAACTGACAACTTCCTTGATATTCGAAAATGAGACTCTGTAAAGGAATCTCGATTGTTTTGGATGCAAAAGTAAATCCGACACTTCCACTAAGTTGAGTACTGCAGTCAACACCAGTGACTTGCTGAAAGAAGGGATCGTACGACAACCCGGCTGCGTTGGCAATGTCACTTACATAGTTACCTGGCAAGTACGAAAGGGTGGTACCGCTGTCGAGAACAAATGTTGTACCAGCATCATGTTCAGCACCATCAGAAGTTGTATAGGAGTCAAGGTTAACGTCCAATCTTTGACCCGGATCAACAATAGGAAGAGATACCAAACTACCCAGGAATTTTTCAGTATCATAACCACCAAAGATAATAGCACCAGTAGTTGCGTCTCTGTTGTTCAAGTAAAGAGAGTAAGCAGTCTTGCCGATGAGACCAGCATTTTTCAAGGCGACTGGAAAATTTGGATAGGTAGATTCACCTTGCTGAAGTGCTTCATTAGTATCATAAGCAATACCAAGGATACCTTTGGTAGCTGATTGTTCAGACGTAACATCGGCAAATTGGAAGTTTTGGAGGGAAGGTCCATTAGGAATTGCCACAAGGTCAGTAACATAAGTTCCTGTGGCACTTCCCCGAACATAATTAATCTGGAATGGTTCTCCAGTGTTGTGATAATCGCTCGATTTTGAACTGTCGTAGCCACCTGCTTGACTACCAGACGAAGGAACCCATAAGTCAGAACTTCCAGTGTCAAGGGCCACAGTAATGGCCTGAGCATCAGTTCCAAAATTAAGAGTAATGTCGTAGCTAGGCCCATCATTCAACAATGGAAGAGTTGGATCTCTCTTGGAGAGAGTTCCGTTACTAGCGATAGAAGTTTTGTTTCTGTTAACCACGAAATCTAACTTCAAAAACCCATCATCTCTCTTTCCTAAAGAGCCAATATCAGCAGGGAGTGCGAGTCCGCTAACAGACAAGGCGTAAGCGAGGATTACCAAAACTTGAGTTGAAAACAATTGAAAGACCATTTTGTTGTATGATTAATTGCTGATTAAAAGTTGATTCTACGGAATGGCTGCACATATATATAGTCTTACAGGTACACTATACACTTCATTTCTGAAGCCGCCTTGCCACATGGTCCTGCCTTTCCAATCAATATAATTATCAATTATTACTTTTATCTGTTCGTTGGTAACCAAGCTGAAATTTCGCAGTTTCGCAATTACGCTTTCTCGCAATTAGCTTTCTCGCAATTACGCTTTCTCGCAAATAGCTTTCTCGCAATATTTATTTCATAAATAGGGCTTAAAAGGTCAACCAGAAAGGAGCGGCTTAAAACTAAGCATTCTGCAAGTTATAGGCTGCATAATCACTTCTGAGAGGTATTATACTCTTCAGTTGGAACATATTAATTAAGCTGAACGACTTTTCGGAATTTCTAGCTAGAAGAGAAATGTAGGCATATTTATATTGGCGGACGAATCGTGAAAGAGCAACGATTGTACATGGTTCCATATAGGTTTCTTATCAGTTATTGCGATAAGCCTTGTCGATTGCTAGGGGGCTTATCGAAATCAATAATTCCTATCGATTGCTCCTTAACTATTTAATTACAAAAAGCCATATAATTCCAATATAAGGGTTATTGACGTTATTAAGTTCCGTTGTTGCAATAAGCTTATTGGCTGCAAAAATCACTCAACCTTGATGAAGGCCATTGACGCAAATAGGGGTATTGATAGTAGTGAGGCTTATCAAAATAGGGTCTCAAGCATTTTCAGTACCTCTGGTACCATGCAACTTCATATAATTCTCTCTAATGATAAAGCTACAGGATCGCACGGAGGATTGGGAATACCACAATCTGTAAGGTAAAAGAGGTACCGGGAACGCCGTAGACCCTATTCTGCCAAAATCTCGCAATAACTCAACTTATTATAATCGATGAGACTTACTACAATCAATAAGGCTCTTTGCAACCGCAAAGATTATCAAAATGAACAGGGCTTATTGAAATTGATAGAACCAATTGGAAGGTGCAAATGATTCTACTTATCGGTGTAATTAGCTTCATCCATACGACCAATAAGAACACAACATCCTAAACTTGTTACCCGTAGTCGGTTCCGAAGCGAATATAAATAGTGCTCCCATTCTCTTCTGTCTTAATGTAGCTAAGCTTTACCAAAATCTACATTACAAACCTAGCACAATGGTGATTATCCGCAAAATGTTAATTAGCATAAGCACATTAAACAGTATATAAAGATTTAACTTAGCGAGAAGCACGAACATTGGGGTCGTCAAGAATTACCATCTCGAAAAGGAGTTCCAATGAGCTGCATACAAGCCATTTTGCCAAACATCGGCTGCAAATTTGGAACTAGCCAGACTTGAACCCTCTAAGTAATAGGAACGATGTTGGACTTTGACGTGTAAACTGCTTGCGCAATCTTGATGACATTATCGTCAAGATCGTATATAACGTAGGCACTTCTCAAGAAGGTGTCACCTAAGAGATTATAACCCTGTGATTGCCCGTTGCCAGCGATACCAAACTGACAACTTCCTTGATATTCGAAAATGAGACTCTGTAAAGGAATCTCGATTGTTTTGGATCCGAAAGTAAATCCGACACTTCCACTAAGTTGAGTACTGCAGTCAACACCATTGATTTGCTGCTGGTCGGAATCGTAGGGCAAACCAGCTGCGTTGGCAATGTCACTCACATAGTCACTTGGCAAGTACGTAAGGGTGGTGCCACTGTCGAGAACAACTGTTGTACCAGCATCATGTTCAGCACCATCAGAAGTTGTATAGGAGTCAAGGTTAACGTCCAATCTTTGACCCGGATCAACAATAGGAAGAGATACCAAACTACCCAGGAATTTTTCAGTATCATAACCACCAAAGATAATAGCACCAGTAGTTGCGTCTCTGTTGTTCAAGTAAAGAGAGTAAGCAGTCTTGCCGATGAGACCAGCATTTTTCAAGGCGACTGGAAAGTTTGCATAGGTAGATTCACCTTCTTCAAGTGCTTCTCCACCAGCATAAGAAACACCAAGGATACCTTCGCCAGAATCTTTTTCAGATGTGACATCGGCAAATTGGAAGTTTTTGAGAGAAGGTCCATTAGGAATTGCCACAAGGTCAGTAACAAAAGTTCCTGTGGCACTTCCTAGAACATATTCAATCTCAAATTCTTCACCAGTATTGTGATAGTCCTTCGATTTCGAACTGTCGTAACCGCCTGCTTGACTACCAGATGAAGGAACCCATAAATCAGAACTTCCAGTGTCAATAGCTACGGTAATGGCCTGAGCATCAGTTCCGAAATTAAGAGTGACGTCGTAACTTGGTCCATCAAATTTCAATGGAAGAGTTGGATCTCTCTTGGAGAGAGTTCCATTCCCGGCGGAAGTTTTGTTTCTGTTAACCACGAAATCCAACTTCAAAAACCCATCATCTCTCTTTCCTAAAGAGCCAATATCAGCAGGAAGTGCGAGTCCACTTACAGACAAGGCGTAAGCGAGGATCAATAAAACTTGAGTAGAAAACAATTGAAAGACCATTTTGTTGTATGATGGTATTGCTGATTAGAAATTAATTCTATGGAATGGCTGCACATATAAATACTCCGAAAGTTACAATATACACATGCTTCTGTAGCCGCCTTGCCATACGGCCCTGCCTTTCCAATCAATATAATTATCAATGGTTACTTCTATCTGTTCTTTCGTAACCATGCTGAAATTTCGCAATTTCGCTCTCTCGCTTGACTTCTAAACAAGGCTTAAATTGTTCAAAAAAATAAAAAAAGGCGATCTCCACTTTTAATCTGTTGATAGAAACAATATAGTGAAGATCGTTGCAACAGACTTTATACATTTAACTCGAATATACACCGCTGAATCTTCTGAAAAATAGCTAGACAGCATCAAACGAAAGTATTTGTGTGAAACAATTTGAATTAAGCGCAAATGGGCGCTGATGCAATACATTCATCAAAAACCTGAATAATGCTGATATATAGGAGATCCGGGCAGTGCCCAATGGGTCCGCGAATCAAAGACGTTTTCAACATCCCGAGGAATCTTTTCCAAAGCCACCTCTTTCTCCCCCAATCTAATTCCTATTTCGCAACTTTAATATTGAAAAATACCGTTGAGGCTGCCACAGTAAACAACAGCATTTTGACAGCTTATGATTTACAAGGCACGGACAAAAAATATTTCTATTCGCATTTTTGCGTTTTGACCAATTTTCTTATCACTCAGGAATTTCTGTTAGATAAACGAGGAGGCTCACAGTTATCGAGCAAACTTAGTCCACTTGAAATTTCTCCAAACCCTGCCGCCCAAACAAAATTTCAAACCATAGAAGTGATTGATTTAGGGCTCTCGCTTTCAACTCAAAACCCCCTTGAATGTAAAAGTTTGAAATAGTATGTCCTACAATTAACTGAGTGTTGCTTGCGTCCACACACTCGAGGTTTAGGGATTGAGGCAATAAAGAAGGTAAGTTTAGGCGGATGTTCGAATACCAATGGTTGAAATTTCACAAAAATGTAATAGTCGAGCCGCGCATGGAGTAACCAGATTGAGGAGACGGTGCGCCACCGAAATAATCGTCAATCAGTGGAGAGACATTCATTTCTTCCTATTTACGTTGAGTTTTATCGTAACTTCTCCTGCCACGTCCATCAGACTGATCACAGACAACACAGGACAAAACTCTTATGTCAGGTGAAATCGTTCATTTACTACCTGAATGCCCTGAGATCCGCCAATCGATGCATCAGTCCCTCTGGAATCCAATCGAACTGCAAAATTTCAACGCTATGAAACATGTTTTGAGAGCTGTCAATTATTCAATTGCGTGCTACTTACGTCACTCATAGCACGCTGTTGCAAATAACAACTCCTTATCTTGATAAGTGCGCGAGGTACTAAATATAATATCTTAACTTATTTTTTAACACCCAAAAATAGGTTCTAAGAAGACTAATAATTAACAGTAAAAGTGTATTAAATTCGCGGTGATAATCGCAACGTGTTGGAAAAAGCCGTTTTTATTTGAGCGCATTTGATCAATCAAGCCAAACGTCGATCTCAAGCCTTTCGCGGCCAATTCAATTTCTAGATACATAGAATCGACTGGAAGGATCAAATAATCTAACGTAATTGTAAAGTACTTATATATATCGACTCTTCCCTATATGTGAAAGCAAAGACCAAAAGACCCAGGAAAGAAACTTCAGATTTTAAGTACAAGAACCATGGTTGCTACTCCTCAAGGATTACTTCCAGAGCAACATCCTCTCTAGCTGATCATGGGGAAAGAAGGAATATAGTCCGGAATGTGTACTGCATATACGTGCTGACTGGAAAACAGAAACGTAGTCCGGGATATATACTGCATAATCGTGATTGGGGGTAGTGATCATTCACTGACTATAGTTTAGCATGATTTTTGGGGGAATCACACAACTTCCCCATTACGCCACTCAAAATGGTATAAGATATGACCAGTTAGACAAGGCGTCAAACTCGTGACATATCATCAAGTCGCGCTGAAATATGCATCTGTTGCATGCATATAATTTAGCTAGCCGGATTTGTCAGTCCTAGCCGCACTTAGTAAAGATTTACTAACTTTTACTAACTATTTATCTTCTACTACTCATCGAGAGTTGATCATAAAGAAACCTTCTAGCAGCCAATAGAATCGAACTGTTCCTCAGTGAATGACTATATAGCATTTTAAAGGTCATCCACTAGTCATACCGAGCAGTATTTATATGACAATTGATTTCAAAATAATTTCATTTTGGATATTTTTTTTAGTCTATAATAAATTAGTGGCAGCCAATACGTCTTCACCAATTTCAAATCAAGAGAACATGTCAGTTTTAAGAACCATTCAACGAATTGTGCCTGCCATAGAACAAAGTGAAGGTGCAGGTGCAAGAGTCAGAAGATCGATTGGAACTATGTCAGCAAGAAACTTTTCGCCATTTTTGATGTTCGACCATTTTTCGTCCTCGGGCGCAAATGGGTTCCCCGAACATCCACATTCAGGCCAAGAGACCATTAGTCTTATTCTTCATGGGTCGATGGCACATGAAGATTTCACAGGCTCCAAGGGTGTTCTTTATGCTGGAGATCTTCAATTTATGACAGCTGGTAAAGGTATTGTGCATTCTGAGATGCCGGTTGCGAATGATGATGGCAGCCCCACTGTTGGATTGCAATTGTGGGTTGATTTACCAAAAGAATTGAAAAAAGTTGAGCCAAGATACAGAGACTTGAGAGAATGGGAGATCCCCGAAGCTGTTGAACAAGATGGAAAGCTTAGAGTCAAGGTTATTTCTGGTAACAGTTATGGTATAGAATCTGTCAAGGATTTGGCATATACGCCAGTGCACTACTACTATTACAAAATGAAGCCAGGTGCCGTTTTCGAGCAAAAACTTGAGAGTGGATTCAACTACTTTTTATACGTTTTAAAGGGTAACGGATTGGTTCTCAATGAGAACACCAAAGTTTCTCAGTATGATAATGTATTTCTCAACAGAGATGGTGATTTGATCACCGGAAAAAATACCGCGCAGTCGGACGAAATTGAATTCGCACTTATTGGAGGACAGGTTCTCGACCAACCAACAGTCCAGCATGGTCCATTTGTTGCTACATCAAAACAAGAGATCCAAGAGACATTTATGAATTACCAGTATGCTCAAAATGGATTTGAAAATGTCAGAAACTGGAAAACGTTGATCAGTAACGGTGTAACAAAAGAAATGGTGGAGGGCCCATTGGATGGTAATTTAGATAAGAGGGAAAAACAAAAACAAGCCTTTTTATCAAAGGAAAAGGATGTAGCTTCTCATGACGAGTTATAGTGTATAGCTAGGTTAATCAATACGTATATTTAAAATTATAGAGTAGATTTGGAAAGAAGGTGACTTGCCGCAGTTATGTACATGAATACAAATTGCATTTCGCGACCGAAAAAGGTTGCAGCCGAAAGTGTCAAGCCTGAATGTGTGTGGTCCACTTTTTCAAGATATCCGAATTTTCCGGTAGATTATGAAAAATGCCAACTAGAAATGCGGCATGTCAAAAAATAAGTTCAAGAGCATCTTTCTTACACCCCGATTATGTACGATGTGTTTTCTTCGATAAGGATTATCTACAAGAATCTTTTCAAATTACTACTAAGGTAACATGTAGCTCGTCTTATATTACGTAGAACAATTGGTTCGATGTCTCCATTATGACTTTATACACATGCTTTTGCGATGTGGAATGGCACGTCGTAGTCTCCTCGTTATAGATAAGGGACATTTTTAGACTTTGCATCTCAACGCCCCACAAGTTGGGGACATGTGTACTAAGCCTCACCCCCCGCGTCCCCCCACTTGAAGCCACATTATCTAATGACACTTTGACTGCGACCCAGTAGCAGTAAAGTATTCTGATGATTTCACGTTTTGCGAATTTGTCAATTTTTCAACATATTTTTGAAAAAACTCAAATTTGCATTGAGTTGCGACCTAATTTCTATGTTTGCAACATCTACAAATGGTGTATATATAGATTAGATTATCATAACACGTTTATAAATGGCTCTTCTAATTGAAGTGGTACTGAACGATATACTACGTCTTACTTCTTGAGTTCTTTCTTGAGCTCTCCTTGCTCCTCTAAATATTTTTTCCACTCAGGCTCAGGTTTGGCTTGCTTTTTCGTAGTCTCAGAATCGCGAATTGAGAGCAATATGGTACTCAATAAAAGTACAACCGTGATTGCTTGAGCATAGACTCTGGCTTGGACCAATTTCTGTTGAAGATTCATAAATGGATCCCTGTCAACATATTTCCATGACCCATACATCGAAGCGGCCCACGAACCAACGACTATTTTATATTTGTTCTCATTCAACAGATGGAATATTCTATCTGAGGTGCTCAAGCCGTTGAGGTATGTTTCTTTTTCTTCATGCTGTTTCTTGAAGTAGTCGGATCTATAGGTTTTTTCGTCGAACTTAACCGACCCTTCGTCGGCAAAAAATGCACCTATACTCACGGTTGGCATCGCCCACATAGCTGTTTTGATGGAAGGACTCATTTTGTTGTAGCTTACAGAATGCTTTTTTCTCATATAGTACACCAAACCAGCGGCTACACCTGCTCCAATAAAACAACCTTTGGCACCTTCATACAACACTGCATTCCAGTGATCGTTTTTCTCTTTGTCGCTTAAAATCTTCATAGTGTTAAGTATATAGTTATCAATTGAAACATCTCGAATTGGTTCAAATCTACCTCATATATATTATCACAATCGGGGTTTGCAGCAATCGGGGTTTGCTTTTTCTTATGCGCATTGCTCCGGCACGAATATATGGCTCATTCCGCGCGCTTACTTAAGCGTCATCATTTTCAGTGATCCGTGGGAATTACGCATGTAAAAAAATGACTACTCAGCATAATTTATCCGCGCGCATTTGATTAGAAATCTTATGGCGAGTTGTGAATTTGCATTCACCTCATCAAAAGCAATTAAACTCAAGAGACCCTGCGTTCCGCTTTTTATTCTTTTCGTTCGCGAGTCTTGCAACCCCTTAATCTCATAGATGGTTTGTTGCAAGATATGCGTGTATTGCGTCTAATTTTCGTACATACGTAGGGTGGTTGCAAGCTCATTATTCTTAGCTCTGCCTAACATTTTTCTTCTCTTGTTAATAAATAACAACCCGCTGTTGAAAGCTTGCGGGTGAGTGGTGGTGTTGTTGTCGTCGCCTTCATTCGCATTGTTCTTGGCTTCGTCGTCCAACACTGTCCATATTGTGGCATTTGTACCTGAGAAGTAGATATCGTCTTCGATCAACTTATCGCTACCTAGGTAAAGAATCTCCATAAAGTTGGAAGTAGAAACAATCACTGATTTGTAACCGTACTTCTCTATACAATTGATCTTGTTGGAGGTAATAGAGTAGTTTTCCTGACCCGGGTTTTTGGGGATTTGGTACTCGAGCTCTTGACCGTCAAACACCGTTATGATAAAGCCGTCCCAGATATCTTTCATAGACAGGTACTTTGGTTGTGATTTGGGGTTGGACCTCCCTTTTCTTAGCGAAACCAAACCTGAATTCTGTACCAAATTATCTATCTTACGTACTGAAGTAGAAGTAGACATTGAGGTATCCAGAAATTGCTCGCGATAATCATCAGGACTATCATCATCTCGAGAGTCCTTTTTTCGCATACCAATAATCATATTGACATCGGTAAGTTCCCAACACTCTACGTTGTTAAACCAGTATTGATGTTCCGTTACAGCGCTGAAACCAAGACATCTGATTTCGCGGGGATCTCTTTCGACTCTGAGGCAAATATTGCTTTTGGAACGCTTCAAGTCTATTTTGAAAGTATGAATGATGAGGGTCGGCTGGTCAAAGTCTTCATAGACAATAGAAAATGACTGGATCGAAGCACACCCACAGAACTTACAATGGGTGGGCTCCAGGTGGGAGACTTTGAAGGTGGACGGTTTAAAGTGACCGACATTGAATTTCTTCAAAACAATCCCGCGATGAATATCAATAAGCTCTGCAGTGAAGTTCTTGACTCGAACTACCAAACCAAAGAAATCTACGGGCACAATGATGGGCTTATTCGAGTAAATGGTCGGAATGACACCCGAGTATTTTGGGGAAGATGGTTGCGAATTGAACACTGACGTAAAGTTGTTATCGGCCACAAAGGAATTGGAGGGGGACATGGGGAATGGCATCAACAGCTCCTGGTTATAATAGCCTTCTTTGATTGACAATAACTTGAACTTCCACTTGTTGTTGGTGATAGCCCCAATGATTATGTCGAAGTTGCTTACATGGCACACGAGACGGTCACTGATACGGGGAGTCAAAACCTTTTTCACCGATAAGCAGCGAGGACCCGTAGAATCGGGGTAAATTGTGGAAAAGATATTGGAGATTTTGATACTGCCATCAGTACATGAGAAGACCAACATGTGGCCCGATTCTAGCACCATGATATAATCGTCGCTGTCCAGAGCACGTTCTTCAGGAACTCCTTCAAGCGGTGGGAAATTGCCATTCATCGACGAGGTTGATGACCTGAGCGAAGCATTGCTTTCTCTTCGTAACCCCATGTCTTTACGTTTCTGCATGATTTTACGGGCAAGGAACCCCAACACCGTACGTTTACGAAAGAAGGACTCGAGGATTCGGAACTGGCTCTTCTCGATGAGCTCGCAAATCTCTGGGGGGAACCTCGATTCCCACACGTAGTTGAGGCACTTGCGGTCGTAGCACTTGACCAGGCGGTGTTTCAAGTTGACCATCACAATATAGCTGCCTCTGTTACTTATACTCACATGGTTTATAGGCCAGAACTCACGTCCAGACGACGTGGTGGTAGCGATATTCACGGGCGACGGTACGGGCGATGTGAGCGGCGACCATACAAGCACCTTGTGGTCCAAGCCGACTGATACTATAAAGGAACTATTGGAGTTGGTCAGGATCTGGATTATATCGAGCAGATGCACCGGTTTGAGGTCAAGGGCTCGAAAGTATTTGGTGTCATACTCAAGACCACTTTCGAAAAGCGACTCTAATGAAGTCATGGAGAGTCCGGGGTGAGATGTGGTGGCAGACGAGTCGGTGAGCTTAAACACCACGCACGAGGTGGTGACTATGAAGATTATGATCGAGAGCATTTCGAGGTAGTAGATAGAGTTGTTGGTGTTGCTGATGATGGTGAGGTTGTCGAGGTTGATGAGTTGGCGGCATTCGGTGGCAGTTGGGATTACGAGGCTCCAGTGGAGACAGACTATTGTGAATAGCACTGCCGCGGCCACAAGCTCGCGTCGGTGGCTGTTGTGACGCACCTTCAAAAACAACTGGCCTAGGCGGTATGCTAGTGAATGGCGCGACGGTCTTGTATGAAATGGCGACTTGAGCCTGAGGAGCCATAGCGAGAACACATTGACGCCGTCGGCTTCGCTGACATCGTGAGGTTCGTTGGGCGTGGTACCTAGATCGAGAAACTTTGTATAGTCGATGCGTTTCAAGTCGATGGTGATGATGCCCACAATAAAAGAGAGCTCAAGCCAATACTGAATGAACATTGCACCCAAAACCGCCTGGAACACGATGGTCGCACGCTGTTGCACGTACTGATGCAGATCGTGGCTATTCATATACTTCAACACGTATTGGCCATATGCGTATACACCAGTCACCAAAGCACTATTGATAACAGTGTTTCGCAGCGTACAAGGTAGGCCCCCCTTACACCCTACATAGAGCCAATACACTCTTTTCAGGCGATCCTTGATCCCTGTTTCCTCAGCCAGGCCCAAAACTCGAATAAGCTTGAATAAGTTGGGCGAGCTTAGGAGCATCACCGTCACCACAAAGGCAAGCTTGGTGAATGTGGTGGACGGTTCCAATGCCATGCGCCATGTTTTGTAGCCATGCACCGTCACCACCAAGTTGACCGCTGCCGCGCACGAAATAAGTGTGCTTACCACCCAACCCAACAAAAGACCAAAGCTGGACCGGATCTTGTGTTCGTTGGTGATGGCGATGTATGTGTACACCAAGTACCCCCCCGTGAATATCCAGAGTATCACTGCGCTGGCATGGATCACGAGGTTGGCGGCATATGTCTGGTTGTTGTGCAAAAGGTAGTAGTGGACAAAATCCAAGATGGTAGGCGCGCTGGCCGATGAAACCACTTTTTCCACCACCACCGAGGAGTCCAAGGTGGCGAGAATCGCAGACAATGCCGCGCTTGGTTCGAACCGTTTGTTGTGCACTATGTAGATGTTGATGTTGCGCGCATATTTGATTAGATGGTTGGATTTGACGATCTTGTCAACATACAAGAACGTCAACAAGTTATTAAGCCTAAAGTTGAAGTATCCGATGAGGTAATGCCTGAATTCATCGATGTTGTGTAAGGACTCGAACTCTATTCGATTGATTGGCCCATCGTCAGTGGGCGAAATGATTATGGTGTCTTTGGCGTACTGGGCCGAAAGTTCGTTTTCGAGTGCGCGGAGCTCGGCAAAGAACTCTAGGCTCAACACATTGTCCACACCGGGATGCGATGTAGATAGCACCACTTTTGATAGTACTAGAGAATTGTTATGATTGTCGTAATGTAGTAGTTGTTGTAGCTGGTCCACGGTATGTGCCATGTTTGGTCGAAGTGGCGCACTGGCCACCAACATCCTAGCCTCATCAGTAACCGCGGATGGGAGACAAGAATTGACCTTCTTGACGGAGAAATCGTAGGCCACATTGTAACCAAATATGAATACAAGTAACGACGGTATGAGAATAATGATGCGAGGATAATCTAGCACAAATCGGGTATAGTTGTATATAAATTTTCGGTAAGCCTTTAGGAGTCGGGGAAAGATCATGGTTGCGCCAGACAGATCATCGAAGGGTTTTGGGGGACAATGGGCTGATTTGCCACACTAGTCGTATTGTGCTGCTCTATATGGACCGCTTGGATAGGGTATACACAAGAAAACGGACGACACTTGGAATCTAATTGACTTGTAATGTGAGCTCTGGTCTGGCGTGAGATGCTTCTTGAATTGGTAGCGGGAAATTGCACTAGCGCGCGCCAACTTTTCGACCCGCCAATTGTATTCAATTTATGTAATAAGATCTACATAACCCATTCGTAAATGGTGTTTAGTACGTGCGCAAATACTCTACAAAGAGTGCTTGGCGTTTATAATTAGAACAAAATTAGTTTGATTTTCGAAAAATACCTTCTCACCTTATTTCTCCGCCACATATTAAAAACATTTCACATATTTTTTGACTAACTATTTTTTGAGTGAGCCCGGCATGTTTTCTATTGAAGTACAGCATATTAATCCACTTTACATGTTTGTACAGTGTAAGACTTTGACGATTACATGAATCATAATTATCAGTTATCATTGGGCTCATTTTTAATACATTTTTTGATGATATGTGATTAAGTGCATTCATTAATTACTGGACTACTTGAAATGTGATTAAGGCTCTCATAGCTATTTTACTTAAAATGTGAATCGGTATTCTTATTCTACTTCACACCCAACGTGGCAATCTGTAATGTGTTCATTTGCATCAATAGGTCATCTATTTTTCCATCCAACAACCCATTGGCATATTCGTCTCTGGATGACTGATCCAAGTATTGTTGTACTTGGGCTAGTCTGGAGTACCCTTCGGTACAAAATCTGAGCTGGATTTTGACCAAACTCTCAAACGAAGGATCATAAAACGGAACTCTCAATGCAATTAATTGCGGCAACTCTTCTTTCAATTGACTATTCAATTCCTCAAATATATCTTTCGCTATGGCCAATTCTTTCTCGGATCTTGGTAATTTGGCTGCATCTTTGGCAGGCTTATCGATCAACTTTCTCACCTTGGCTTTACATTGATCGTAATCGATCTTTTTGTGAGCTCTCTTTTTGATGGCCTCGTCAATTTCGGTGAAATATCCGGCAAATTTGGTGATGGGGTCCAAAATCGTCTCTCTAAATGGCCCGTCCATCTGCTTAACTGTTTCTTCATCAAATTCCTTCACACATTGCGTATATACATTACCAACATTGGAATACAACGATTGACCCTGTTTGGCCTCTTCGTACAAGTTGGATACAATCTCGGCAATCGTCACTTGTGATGCAGTCACACTACGTAACGAGTCCAAGTATCCTCTAGACGCCTTTTGCAAGTTTGTTCCTGCAGTTTTTAGTGTTTTGTAACGACGTTCCTCGATATCATAGTCTTTGTCTATAGTTTTGTCTACATCTTTGACCGATACAGACGCACCCGCTCTAGTAATCGCTTTCTTGAATCCGTCCCACGACATGGCGTTGAACAATTGAGTTGTGTAATAGTTCCTATTGATACCGCCCCTGCCGGGGTCACCGTTCTGGTCAGTCTCTCAAAGGTCGTGTGCCACCCAATATCACCTATCGCGATCACACTTGATTCTTATATGGAAACAACAGCAAGAACGCGAGCGATGTCTGAAACGAAGGAACAAGATGTTTCTCATGTTAACGAAACAGTTGCAGAGAACCTGACCATTGACCACGAGCCCGAGACCAAGGTGACCAGCCAGCAAAAGATTGATCAGATTCTCGATCTTAAAACCAAATTAAATGCTCTTGTATCCAATATCAGAGACTCCAAGGTGGTAGCCGAGAAGTACGAGAATGAAAACCAGTACTTACAGGACTATATAGGTAGTTTGATGAAAAGTGGCGAATTGAAGTAGAGAGAAAAGTAATGAGACATCACAATGGACCATGTGACGTGTTCACCAAGACATCCTAAAATCCTAGGCTCAAGCTGAAGTCGTTGTTTAATTTGCAAGGCAAAACGTTGCCTTTTATGTGCTTACTGGCTGTATTTGTTTTTGCCCAGAAAATCCCGCAGCTACGCAGCATTTTGGGATGTTTATATTTTTTGGCTGCAAAAATGTTGTAAATTTTGCCGCCCACATTTTCCCTATAAGTAGCGCCTTGACACAGAAACGCCTCACAGAAGTACTCAGAAACATATATAGTGTAGTCAATTTAATAGATATATCCGATACAGTATGGATCAGGAAAACAATATCAACTTGGAATCAACTGTTCTTGATAACAAGAACAATTGGGCCTTACCGGGAGACTACAATTTGCCTTTGCAGCAGCTCGATGTTCAATCATACAACAACACGCATCGAGCCAATGCTAGCTACAACTCCAAGAGTTTTATCGCTTTGAACAAATCGGTGCCAAAACCTATAGCTTATGTCATATCTACTGAAAAGCGTATACACACTGAAAATTCCAGTGTTTCTAACGAGACGTTTTACGAAGCCTCGCCCATCCTACAACAGCCGAGTCAGTCTGAGACCCCCGCTGATTCTCCGGCTAAGACCTCTGAGACCAGCGATACTAAGGCCATATACTATCCTACATTGTTGGATGTGCCCTACAGCCCTGTTGTTGACGTGGATACTAAACCCCATATGAATGCTCCCCTCGAAAACAGTAATTATGCTATTGACTTGGGCCCGGTGGCTGATCCTAAAGTCAATCTACAATTGGCCGGACCTCTATGTAATGTTCCTGACATGGCTACGGCCGACGATGAAACTAGATTGCTCCATATCTTAGAGTATGAAATGGAACACCAGACTATCCCTTTCTCCAATACCATTTGGTCAGTTCTTTCTTCCTTTATAAACTTTTTCTCCAAGCCAGACTACTGCACATTGTATCCATGGGCAGAGTTTACTAGGGTGGAAAACACACAGCCAGAAACTCCACCACCAATCGATGAAATCGATTTGGATGACATTTTCATTTCTATCTACAAATAATCACGGTTTATTGGTGGGACTTGTTAGCTTGAAACCAGTTTCAGTGGTCATATTGACCATTTTGTCCCTGGAAATCTCTTGCTGTTTCCATACTGATTTGTCTGCTCTGGCTAGCGTACTCGATACATACATCGAACATCCTGACCATGCGCCCAACGGCACCTTTCCACCAACTTGTTTCCCTTCGAAACGAGTCCTTATTTCTTCGATTATTCTGTTTCTAAACCCCTTTATGTTACTCATTCCTCCAGTTATCACAATGTTTTGTAATAGTGCAGGTCTGGTGTCAAGATTTGCTTTACTCAAAATTAACCGCAAAGCCTCGTAAAAAGCGTCATTATCAAAAACCATTTGGTCCAATATCTCGTGTTTCAACGAAGCACTGACGACAATGTCTTCGATCAAAATGGTGTCATTTTCATCTGATTGCTTCTCAGCATCCATACTCCGTATAAACTTTTCAACTGTTTCGAAAAAATCTCCACGGCTTAGGAGCGTGCTGATTTCTGGCTCGCCGATTTGGATCAATTTCAACACTACCATATAGTGCAAGGAAAGTCCACCGAATTCGGGATACTCATTGATAGATCTTGACGTATCTCTTAAATCAACGATTGGACACAATGTGAGGGCCTCCCACCCGAAATCAAGAACCAAACCGTCCCTTTCATCCGTACTCATCACAGACGAAGGAAAGACCGGGTTCAATAGTACAGACTTGACCTTCAATGTATTCAATAGGATGTCAAGTATCTTCAATTTGGTTACAACGGAGAAGCACCTGTCAATTAAAATGACCTTACACTTTCTGAGCGATACAACCAAGTGGTCCCTGAACAAATCTGACACCAAATCACTGAGGTACCAGTCTTGTGCTAATTGTGGTTGTGCACCATTGAGTGGGATCCATTTATGTGATTCTCGAGCAAATATATCGCTCAATAATTCAAGTTCCGGGTTATTTTTGACCATCTCTGATATAAGATCATTCTTTTCCTCTGGCGTGAGCGATCTATTATTTAATTCCAAGAATGGAGGCCATTGGTTTGGTTTTGGTTCAAATGGATGTGGGGCGCTGGTTTCGAGGGTAATACATGGTTCGGGCTCGCCTGCAAACCCTCCAAGTATAAACCGAGACTCTATTTCGAGAACCACCGGCGTATATTCATTGGCAGACCTTGAACTCGACATCACCTGTTTTGAAACCAGTTTAGAGCATCTTTAGATATCTGATCTTGTGCTTGTATGCAGAACCGATAGTGATTTTATCCCAGACAGAACAAGTTTACGATAACGAAAATGGCTAGGGTGTTATATTTGGCAATTAGTCAGTGCTCATACGTACATAACCTGTTTTCCGTTTTTGCCCATTTTACAATTGCGTAAGCTTATTAGTGATTAGAGCAAGTACTGTAATCAGGCTAGAATTTTGCACCCATCGTGAAAGAGCGAAATCGTCAGTATGTTCTGTCACCTAGAACTCACATGCACATATAGCTCATTTGTGTTTACCGATAGATATATTGCTCTATAGGGTGTTTACTAGAGTACACTTTTTTTTGCACCCATTATAATCTAAATTGAACAAACTACATTGAGAATTATACTTTCACAGATTAAGTATAATTATCCAAACCTCATTAGGTATAATGGGTAAGCAATGTTAATGATCTTTGACTTCTGGTTTTTCCATTTCCGACCTTTTATAAATTATACAGTACAACTAAAAGACAGGCCTCAATAGAGAAACAAATATAAATTTGTGATTATGATATATAGTTCTCTGAAGTGATAATGGGTTATTTTTGAGTTATAAAAGATCGAAATCATCATCGTCTATATCCATGAAATCATCCTTAGTTTCCTTCTCTGCGACAACTTCAAGCTTCTTCTGATGTTGTTTTTGAAACGCTTCCAACTGGTTTATATCCCACACTGAAACACCCTCTTGATCTTTGGGATTAGCGGGCTGGGCCAAACTACGCAAAAACTTCTTTGCCGTGGCCAAGGCCATATCAGTGGACAAGTTTGTATCTGAGTCCCTCAAGGCTTGAGCTATCCATTTGGGCAACTGTTTCTTTTTCCATGCGAATCTTTTATCAGCTAAAACCATAATACCGTAATCGTCCTTGCCTCTCAAAACTCTACCCAAACACTGGGCAGCATGTCTCATGGCATCGAAAGATAAGAAATCATTTTCACGGATCTGGAAATGGTCTCTCATGAATTCTAATCTTGCCTTCAAGATTCTGGATTCAGTATATTGGAACGGAATTCCAATCATCAATACTGTTCTTCCATAATGATGATCAAAATCAATACCTTCGCTAACCTTACCACGAGCAACCGACAATAAAATGGCCCCACGACCGTTCGAACATGCCTTTCTATAAGTTTCAAGCGCAAGCGACGTTTCTTGGGCATCAGGAGTCTCTACCAAGATCAATTTATACTTCCAAACTTCGTCCAAAACTCCCATGTTCTGCCACATAGAAATAATCGACTCCATATACAAATACGAAGGAAAGAAAACCACCATCCCATCAGGAGTGATTTTGGCAAACTCAATAAGTAGCGAGCCATAATTTCTAACCACAGAAGGATCATTTCTGATTTCAAATCTTGAGGAAATTGACACTTGATCGGAACCTTTGGTAACTATAATAGGCAAGAATGATCTTCTGGCCAACGTCATAGTATAAGATTCCTGGACAACTGTTTGAAAATTCAACATTTTAGGGTACATATCAAGAGGAGAAATGGTTCCAGAGGTGATAATCACTGAGGAAAACCGGTCAAAGACCGGCTTGATTGCAATTGAGGCATCCAAACAGATAAAGTGGAAAATTGGATTAGGAACTGCCGAACCTTCGGTTTCAAAAGGCTCAAGAATTAACTGGAAACCTTGTTCGTATGTAGAAACAAGAGTAGCAAAAGTGGCTATATCTTTCAAAGCATTGAAGTCTTCGATCTCAGCAAGCTCAAGAGTCCGCACCAATAAAGAAAGTCTTTCTGAGCAAAATCTAAGGGGTTTTCGGTCTATAAAAGTGAGTTCTTTGAGATGCTGAAGAAAACTAGGCGGTGTTTCACTGATAACGTGCAACACCTTCATTCTAGTTTTCAAGTATTCAATGAATCTTTTGAGGAACGATACAAAGTGCTCTGCCTTACGAATATTACCAGGAATCGCTTCGTCCAATAAATCCTGGGGCAATATGGGATTGCTCATAAAGAGCTCTTCCTGTCGGTCTATTTCAGACTGCCGGAGCCCCTCGACCAACTTTTCATACTCATTTTGAAGCTTTTCACTATCATGCTGTTTCATATCATCGATCGCTTCACCCAATTTATTGGCTCCTCGAGTGGCTCTTTTTAGGGTATCGTCGGTCAAATCTAGAGACAAAGACTCGATACAGACGTTATCGATATTGTGAGCCTCGTCGAATATAATGATACTATCTTTACTAAGTTCTTTAGAGACTCTCTCGGCGATCTTGGGATCAAGCAAATAGTGGTACGAATAAATGACAATATTACAAAATGGGATCATTCTTCTGACCGTGAAATACGGACAGGTGCCTTCCTTCTTACAGTATTGGATCAACGAGTCGAACGAATAGACTCCTGCTGGAATCAAGTTATGCTGTTCATACTCGTTCAATTTCTCGTGATACGAACATAACGTATTGGCTTCTGGATTATTCAGCTGTTCTTGCTCTGACGAAGTGCTTTTCTCGATTTTTTTTTTTAGCTGGCCATTGGTTATACGACGGCACTTTTCATCTACTACAGCACCTTTTCTCTCCTTAGATATGGTGGGATGAAGACACAAGTTCTTTCTAGAAGTCAAACCCAAACCTCTGAAATCTTCTACATAGCCCAATTCTTTCGATCTGAACGCCATCAAAGCTTCCAATTCGATCAAAGCCTTCTCGATTTCCGACATCGTACGCGAGCAATAAACAACCTTCCGATGTTCTGGATAGTGCATCTGGTATGCAACAGTTAGGGACAACAACGACACCGTTTTTCCGGTTCCAGAAGGCATTTCCAATATACAGTTTCCTCCCACATCTAGTGTCTTTTTGATATCACACATATACGCATACTGCTCGGGGTATATTCTTGGATAAGGGAAGAGCACCGGCAAGTCATCGATAAAGAATTTCATCCCACACAACTATTGAAGACTATCAAACAACTATCAAAAGACTATTAGACTATTAGACTATTAGACTATTAGACTGGGTGCTTATATGGATAAACAGAATGGTTCTGAGATGGGAGTAGGATCTGGTTCTGAGATCAATTTAAGTTGATTTCAGTGCGGAAGGCAAATGAAGGAACTCAAAAAGGGTACAGATAAAAAGAGGTGGTATAATACAGCCAGAGAACTTAGTATAGTGGATAGTACAGAATGTAGAATCAGTGTACGGTCATGGGCGAAACTGTGATGGTAAGTGCTAGAAATAGTCGATGAATAGGTATTTATATTTGATATTTGATGTATTTTGCAGAAAATTCGCAAAAGTCTTTTCGCAGCAATGTCTAGTGGATGGTGTAGAAGATGAGCATGAATAGCAGCAAATCGAAGCTATACGTACCAATTGTGGCATATTTCAGCTTTCTACTAGATATTATCTTATCATTAATGATGGTATCTATTTTTTCTTTATTCATTATTGTTGCATACCAATTGAGTCTCAGGCATGCAAATTCTGCCTCATCCAAATACAACTTGGAATACCTTATTTTCAATCACTTGAATAATAATGAAGTATGAATTCTTCTGCAAGGGTCAAGATTATGTGATAGATCCCCTCTCATGTCACTCATAATTATATACTTCTATTATACGCGCAGGTAATTACTTCAGCTACAGCCGTCGTCATTCCCCGGAAGCCTAATTGTCATTTATATTGGGTGCAAATATTCATGAGCTATAAGATTGATCTACATACTTGGCATATATACAAACATCACCAGTCATATCGGTTGGTGGACATTATTGTCAACCCTATGTCGCAGCCGCTTGACCTTTTTCCCTAGATTCGCTGCGCACCGGACCGAAATTGTCCAATATCAACTTCTCTAGTTTAGGATATATAATGTCAGAGGTATTGCCCGAAACCTTGTAAAGAACACCTCGTTCGCTATAAAACCGCTTGATCTCCGACAACTCCTCGTTGTAGGTATCAAGTCTTTTCCGGAAAACCTCTGCTGTGTCGTCCTTACGTTTAGTGAGAGGCTCGCCCGTAATATCGTCTTTGAACGGCACCTTAGGAGGATTGTAGTCCAAATTGTAGATACGACTACTAGGAAGATGGATCCACCTGGCCTCAATCCGCTCAAGTATTACTGACTGGTCCACATCTAGCTCTACTACAAGGTTGATATTGACGTTTTCTTTATCCAAAACCGATTCCAAAGCCTGCGCCTGACTAAACGTCCGAGGAAACCCGTCCAAAGTCCAGCTGGAATATTGATTGATCCAGTTTTGCTGGTGCAATTCGTGTTTTACGAGCTGTACCATTGTTGAGTCTGGGACCAACTCACCATTGTTGACGTATTTGGAAGCTTCTAAGCCGATTTTGGTGCCCAGGGCCACCTGAGTCCTCAAGATGTCTCCTGACGCGAGTGCATGAAGGTCGGGAAACCGGGTCACCAATTTTTTGGTTTGGGTTCCTTTTCCAGAGCCGGGGGCTCCGAGCAATAGTAATCGTAAAGGTCGTATTAATGACATTGTTACAAAGTGGATATTTGCGTGGTGGGATGTGGGCCTTTTATGTATTCGGGGTTATGGGATCGGTATATTATCATGAGACATCGGCGTAGAAAATGGAACAAAATGTTCCGCGGCCGCAAGGAAATGTGGAGAAATGTGAGAAAACGTCCAAACGATTAGAAAGCACCACTTGGAAAAAAACGAAAAGGGACAAATTGGATTAGTTGGCAACTAGCTACTTTACTACATACACAATCACATAAAGCATTTGGGAAACTTTTGATTAGAGGTATTGACATCGGAGAAAAAAGATCATCAATTAAAAGTTTATCACGATCCTTGATATGGCCCAAGGCATAAAATACGCTATACATTAGTGGTTTTTACTGAAATTAGGATGTTGGCTGAATTGCTCAATTGTATTTTTGTCTTTCTCAAGCTTATTCAAATTTATTAAAGTGGCAGATCTTCTTTGATTCCCTGAACATTTCTCAATCCCCACCCAAAAAATTCCGCTCTTTTATTCTTTTCCTGTCCCTTCCTTCTTTTTCCTTTCGACTCCTTGATAATGCACAACAGTGCATAAATGGTATTTATTATTTCTTACCTATTTGAGACAATCTTCTCAATCTTTATATTCTCTGTACCTTGTCTTTTGATCTTCTCAGTTTATTCGTCTTTTTTCGTTCATCTTTCAACTCTTATTGAATCTTATTTTCTTATTCTTACATACTTTGAATACTCTACACTATTTCTGTTCTACTCTTCATCATCAGAATCAATAATCCGCCTCCTCTTCCTACTCAGCTTATCGTCTTCCTCATTTCTGTACCTCGAATCACCCTCCTCCTTCAACTTCTTGAGTCTTTCGGCCCCCTTCTCAAACTCCTCCTCCTCCTCATCTTCAAATCCTTCTTCGATCTCCTCATCGTCATTGGCCACAAAATCGTCCTCGTCATCATCATACTCCTCGTAATTCCTGGCAAACCTTTCATATGCAGGTTCGCGTTCATACGAAGATGATCCTCTTACACTGGGGCTCGCACCCCTATCCATCTTTTCTTCCTGCAACCTTCTCTTGGACTCTATTTGTCTCTTCAACTTCATGGTTTTTCGATCGTTCTCATCAGCCAATCTCTGCTTCAAAAGTGGATCGTCATTGGTGATAGTATTCAAAATCTTGTCTTTCTTCTGAATGTTGTTTACGGCCTCGGTAAGCTTACGATGGGTAGAGGTATGGGTAGATGCTGGGATCAAGTTGACTGTTTTGGAGATAATAGAGTCGTTCTGCAAGATTTCATAGCTGTCGTGCGTTTTGACCAAAAAAGTGTCTTTTACAGGCAACTCCTTAAAGTCAAATAGTTCCGTTCCCACCTTCAAAGATACGCTCCCGTCGTTCCACTGCACGAAATGCGCGTTCGATTGCTTAATAATTTCGTCGTTTCCACTATTGGAATATCTCCACCGAATAGTGTTTTCGTTCATCAATTTTTCCGTCACCAACTCGCTTTTGACCTGCTTTTCTGTCAAGTCAGTTTGGGCTCTGGCTTGGGCATTTTGATTGACTTTTTCTTTGAAGTCGTTGGGGTCAAATGGATGGGCTTCTACGTTAAGGAAAACAGGAACTTTTAGCGAGTATGTATCTTCCTCTGGTTTTTGTGAAATAGAGTGTCTTGGAAGTGCCAAGTCAACTGTTTTCAACTCTTCATCTTCTTGTTCCCCGTCAGAATCAGAGTCAGAATTAGCCGCCTCTCCATCATCGTTTTGCTGGTCATTTTCTTGATTTTCCACTTCATCTATCTCTTCATCGTCACCAAACAAGTCATCCACGTCTTCTCTGTCGCTCATATTATGCAACTCTTCGGCTGACATATTACCAGAATAAACCCTATCGAACTGCTATCAACGCTCAGTTGTGAAATTTGATGGACATAACTTTTCAGGCCCATATGCAGGACACGATATAGAGGCTAAGAATGGATATATATGGATGGATTAAAATAGCTTCGTGTAACAAAGTTCTCAAGTAATCAGGTAGTCAAGTAGTAGGATTGTTTGTTTGCTTAGGCTTGGTCTGTTGAGGTTTGGTCTGCTTCGTTTGACTGGTGGTGATATTTTCGATACGCTGATGGCTGCGAAAAGTTATCTCCCAATTTGAACTGGGTTGTATATTTAAAGTCACGATACTGGATGGCTATCAGCTAGCAAGGTCTTAAATTGTCTCATAGATTCTTTCTATGTTTGGTTCGCTTTTTGAATAATTTTGCAATTTCGTTGTAACATCGTAATGGAGCCCACAGTCACTGTTCACAATTGTAAATAGATTAACTAATTTTAAATGTATAGTTTTGATGCTTCATCTTTCTTGCTTGTGAATTTCGTTATAGATCTTGCCTGATAAGTAGGTCTTGAGCATTAAAAAGGTTTCAGGACAGTATTCCAGTTAATTATCAAGATCCGAATGTTATAGATAGTTCACAACTTTTGGTAATTACGCAATTTTCCTATCAATTTCCAGGTAATCTTTTCAACTTTGGTCTCATCTAACTATGAGCATACCCGAATCAAGTGCTATTAATGTTTAAAAAGTTTTGTGCATCCCCAAAAATGGGGTCTTGAGTAAACTCGAAGTGGTGACTCCTCATAATATGTTGTGCCAGACATCGATATGTCAAAAGATGAGATTTAAATCCCGGAGTCATCAAGAATAGTTACCGTCCCAAGTACAGGTAGTTAAAAAGCATTGGTTATGGAGTGATGGCATTATGAAGATCCATAGATTGATCCATTTAAATGTCTCAAACCTTTTCTACTCCATTCTTTTGAGCCTCTTGGCCTACTTGTTGTATTATAATATTACACCATTAGTTATAAAATAAGTTATAGAAGATGAACTAGTGCAAGACTAGCACTAATAGCAAAACAGAAGAAAGTAAAATGGGGATTTCGTGTAAGGAGCCATGTCTCCAATGCAAGACATTGGACTAAATAATTGTAAATAAAACAGACAGAAAGAATAAAAACAGTTAGGATGAGCTGCTGAACTGCTGCACTCACGAAATCGAGGCATGGTAATCAGAAGAAGACAGTAATTTTTTTCGTTTTTAGATATTTGATGTTGATCTTGCGGGGTTTCCAACTTTTATTAAGAATTCATGTAGTGGTTTTTGTCACGGAGGTCGTTGATGGAGTTGATACAATAATAGCCACCTTAGGACTTGTTTTCGCCCCGTCCGCCTCGTCAAATTCTCTAGACTCCCCGCTGTGCAAATTCAAGTTACTACAGCGAAGGTCATCCAAGTCAGACATATCAATTTCGTTCTCATAATCAGTAATGCCAAACTCGTCATCGAACTGTGCAAAAGCTATGTTTTTGGACGAATCATGGGTGAATCCGTCCAATTCTTGGTTTGATGAGGGAAGCGATTTGCTGTATTGTCTTTTTATGGGAGGCTGAGGTTTGGCTAGAAACTCCTCGGCTCCTCCTTCACTATCAATTGGTGTAGTGCTGGTTGAAGTCACGTAACTTTGGTTAAGACTATCTGTGACATTGGCTGGATTTCCACCTTTCAAGCCTATTGAGATATTATTGGTCACCACTCTAGGTTTCGGCTTGAATTCATCACAATCGTCTCCCATCACATCATGAACATCAGATCTCAATTTTTGAGGACTGGTGGATGCTTTTTCAGGCGACTGTGAAGGTGAAGGATGAAGAGATCCGGTTTGTTTGGGCAACAATTTATAGGCATACTGAATCAAAAACTCCACCACCAATTGTGACAATGCATATTCCACGGGGTCCATATCATGACTAGGATGTGATAAGATGGAGGGTTGGAATATTGCAGCCAAATTTCGCGATGACATCAAGTTTTCATCAGAGTGATTTTGTACCATGGATAAAAGATCAAGAATGTAGAAAAGAAGTTGTTTGGACAAAATCGGCAAGTCGTAAACCATCTGTTTATATTCGTCTATTACTTCGTGTACATCTCTGGACAACTTTCGATAGTTTTTTGACTTTTTCGCCGATTTTTGAGCGCTGCTTTTCGCAGCTTCTGCCGCAGCTTCTGCTTCAGCAGCGGTATCACGACCCGGGTGTCCTTCAGGCTGGTTTACAATGGTATTTCCCGATTTAAGACGGGATAAATCTGACTGAGAATGTGAAGAAGAAAATGGTGGCTGATCATCGTCGTCTTTATTGTGACGTTGATATGATCCATCGTTTGATGAAGAAGATCCATGGTTCAATCTGCCAATATTGGCCTCAGTCAAAGGCTGAGATTCCGACGAGTCCAATAGATCTGCTGCAGGAGACTCAGGAGAGAGTGATTTTACAGTTTTGGAAGCAGCAGAATCCGGTGGTTGGTGTGAATTTACTGGTTTTTTAGGATTTTCCGCCTTATACTTCATGTAATTTATGATTCTGGTCTTTGATCTCAATGGGTCTCTGAACGATTCGTACAATTCCAACGGAATTAACGGTTCAGGCAAAGCATTTAAGTATCTTCTCAAGATTGAAGCAGCATCATGCACAGTATAGCCGTCCCAGCTCAATTTCTTACCGAAATCAGGCGGACTATTAAATACAATCTGCAATTCCTTCAATCTTTTTGAAGAACCACCTACTCTGAAGATCCCTTCTACAGTCAATCCGTTAGTCTTGAGATAAACTCCGCATTTCGCAACCACAATAGGAATCTCTCCGTAGGTTACGCCGGGATCTGACGGATTCGTATTCAATATAGATATTTTTGCCGAAGCCTCCTTGATAGCTTGTTCGAGTGGAACACCAAAGTACTTGCTGTTTTCGTCCACCAACGAATTATGCTGCAAGAACGAATCTCTGTGTTGTCTGATACTGGCACTTTTTTCCGACTGGCTGTGCGAATTGGATCTGACACGATTGACGTTATTGGAAGAACGAGACTTGTGATTAAGAAGCGGTCTTAAAAATTCAGACCCCGCGTTCAGTATAGGCACTGGCTGTACATCGTGTGAAGGAGGCGAGTTGCCGGACGCCGACGGGAACGGCTGGGTATTGTGGGATATATTGGGAAGTTGGCCATATGACGAATGGGGGTGTATACTGTTGTAGGTAGATTTTGAAGGAGATCTTGATTCTGTTGATAACAAGTCGTTATCAGAAGTAATTTCGTTGACGCTCTCGTTGGACAAAAGGTTGCCTCTTTTGAGGTTTTTGACCCAGCCAAAAATAGAGTTTCGGTTGGTCGGCGACAGTGAATGGCTCATGATAACTTATAGATAAACTGTATGTAATAAACCAGGTGTAGGTGTGATAGTGGATATGTATCAAAGTAGTTTCAAACTAGGTTGGTGTGTGGTGAATTTATTTATTGGATGGGATAGGCGCGGGGCGGCACAGAAAGGCAAGAGTTTTGTTGTTGATGGCGGTAGCCAGTTGAGGACTAGATTGATACTTATACAAACAGCAAGACCAGATAATTCGCTAAAGATAATGGTGTCAACAATTTCACTCTGCCAACAAGCGTCATCTAGTTGCTCTTAGAAAAAAGGACGTGTAATTTTATTAAAAAGGTGGTTTGCGTGCGAAACAACAGCGTATTGTTGGTGACGCCGAGGGGAAGTGGAAATAGATCAGAGGTGAACAGAAGTGGGGCAGAGGTGGGCCGGAGGTAAGCCAGAGATGGGATCAAAATAAAGAAGGGATTTTGGGTATAGACTATTAATAACTGATTGTAGCGTGTGATCATCCACAGGACAGCGGCATGTAAGTCAGTGCGAACAGAAAAGGAAGTGATAGCGATGGTTAGACAGAGGAAGTTGCGAGGATATTAATAGGAATGGATGTTGAGCTCGGATCTGCGAGGAGCAAGTCCAGATTTGGGAGAACAAGTACTGAATGAGTGAGGGATGGGTGCTTTTAAGGTGGCCACGATAGGCAATCAGGCAGCGCCGTCCACTAGATCAGATCTTTGTTGCGGTGGGTGATGTGACGACGCCCAGCGTCGCTGCTGAGAAGCGGCTGAATGCAGCGTCGTCGTGTGGTACCGCTTCGCACAACTGGGCTTGTTTAGGCTAAAGTCTATTTTTATCCTAAAATGGCTGACCTAAAAAGTGCGCTGGCAGCGAATATTTCGGGACACGACCATGTTCTATTTATGGCGGTCTAGCCCCTGGCTTAGACGAGCTACTGCTTTTGGCCTGACCGGGCGTCCGGCAGATCACGTGAGATATGCCACCCCAAAAACTGACATATTGGTGCGCGCACGAAGTCGCGCCCACATACAACACGTGAAATTGAGTTGCACGTGATGATAGAGTTATCGACACGTGACCTTTCGTTGCATCCCCAGCCAAGCTCCACACCAACCCCTATCTGGTACATCAAACACTCGACCTGCACCACAACCTGCATCACAATCTGCACCACAGCCAAGCACCATGATTTGGAGCATAAAGGTTACTGTCGGTGCGTTTGTCACAAAAACGCCTCAGTTTCAGTCAATTGAGGGCAGGTGCCCATACCATTTATGGTGGCTTCTGCCACAGTCCCTTCGTAGTATTCTGCTTGTCTCTATATATCTCTCCCCACTCTCTACACACTTTAGCTTTGCTTAGCTCTCCTCACTATAATGACTGCGGATGACTAATCCCACAGTGCGCCATAGCTAATGCCACAAGCCCCATAACTTCTGGGGTTCCAGAAACATACAAGAAAATTGCTCATATTAAACTTACATATAAAATGGAGCAATTGACCGGGAAGACTAATATATAGTTATTTGTGCAGCTATCACCATCTGAAGTGCCAGTTGAACAAATTTTTGCAGCTTTCATAATTTGAGTGCGATTGAACAATCATGTCTAAATTAAATAAGATCGAATTACCCAAGTTAGACTGGGCGTATGATGCATTGGAACCCCATATCTCGGGCCAAATTAACGAGATTCATCACTCCAAACATCACCAGGTCTACGTGAATGGGTACAATGCCGCCATTGAAGCCATTGTAGCCAGCGAAGCAAAAGGCGATGTCAAAGGAGCGGTTGCAGCCCAACTGAATATCAAGTTCCATGGTGGTGGCCACACTAACCATTCTTTGTTTTGGAAGACTTTGGCACCAGTTTCTCAGGGCGGAGGAAAGCACCCATCGCATGATTCGCCTTTGGGAAAACAGATCATCGAGCAATACGGCTCAATCGATAAGTTGATTGCAATCACCAATGCCAAGTTGGCCTCTATTCAAGGCTCCGGTTGGGCTTTCATCATAAAAAACACAGAGAACGGTGGCAAGTTGGATGTGGTAACAACATACAATCAGGACACTGTACTTGACCCTTTGGTTCCATTGATTGCAATCGATGCCTGGGAACATGCTTACTACTTGCAATACCAAAACGTCAAGGCAGATTATTTTAAAGCCATTTGGAACGTTATCAGTTGGAAGGAAGCAGAAAAGCGGTTTGCGAGCTCTACCTAAACCAAACTTGTAGCGCAATATACAAAGCCCCACAGAAAAGACAACGTAGTTATTAGAGTAATTGTAGACTGCGAAATTGGGCATGTGCTCGGATTAATTTAAAGTTTTTTTTCTGCAAGTGTCGGACTTAAGTTTCGCAGCCAAACTTGACGTTTTGACACGCCATTGCGATAGCACTTAAATGTAAGCCGCATACATCATTGAAACTATTTGAGCGTTGTTTCGGTTGATGGAGCAAAACATCACTTTTTCTATTGTTGCTAGCTCATAAGAGTTTTTTATGACAAACATAATCTGAGCAAATAATATTGAGCCTAAAGTAATCTTAACGAGCCTAGTCAGCAAGTTCTTTCCATTACTTGATTCGATATCATGTTTACGTACGAAAAGAGACTTCAGAAAACCAGTGTCTTGGCTTTTTACTTGATATCAATGAAAGCTTAAATTATAGTTTATTGTTATTAGCTCTGTTAGAAGTATACATTAATTATAAAGCCAAATATTTATGGATGTATTCACAAAGAATAGTGAAGAATTAAATACAACATGTCATCAGCTTGAAGTGGTCAATCAAAAGATCTATAAGACTTTTCCATTTCTGGAAAAGAAGCAATCCACTCTTCTGCTGATGACTTCATTACCAAATTAGACGGAAACTTCTTCGACTTCAGATACAACTTCATCCTTTCCAATAGAAGAAATAGATACAGGAGATTCGTGTCTGAAAGCATGCTCGTGAGGAACAAATTTTCCTGAGTTCCAAGCGTGAGGAACTTGTTCATACATTTCATCGACTTGTTCCAAAGACAAACCCTTGGATTCGTAAACCATACAGTATGCAAAAAGTCCACCCAAAACGTTACAGCCTCCCCAAATGAAGAAAACCTTAGATCCCAAGTTAGCGTTACCCTTTCCTGGGTTGACCATGTATGGAGTAGCGTAGGCAATAGCCCAGTTAAGCAACCAATTGGAGGCAACACACAAAGCGATAGACTTTTGTCTAACTCTCAATGAGTAAGCTTCAGAGCAGACAGCCCAAGCAAGTGGACCCCAGGTTGCGGCAAAGGCAGCAATGAAAATACAGACAAATGCAACTAAACACTGGTTAGCAGAAGTAGAGTCTTCTCCGGCTGCAACACCAACAATGGCGACAATGAATTGAGAGACGCACATGACAACGGAACCACTCAATAATAACTTTCTTCTACCGACGATTTCAACCAAGAGGATACCAGGAACAGTACTACCAACGTTGACAATACTGGTAGCTAAGGAAATGACGAAGGAGTTTTTGATACCGGCTCTTTGGAAGAAAGAAGTACCGAAATAGAAAATGAAGTTGACACCGGTCAATTGTTGAAAAGCCTGCAACAAGGTACCCATAGCCAATCTTTTGATTTGTCTGTTGTTGTTGGAGAAAACGGCTCTCCACGAAGCCTTACCAAATTTGTTCTCATAATCATAAGCAGCTTGAATATCTTCAATCTCTATAATCAATTCAGGGTGGTCGACATCCAACTTTCTCAATCTAGACAAACTTTCTTTTGCCTTCTCTTCGTTACCTTTATTGATCCAGAATCTTGGGGTCTCAGGCAAGAAAATCATACCAACACCCAAAATCAAAGACCACATGAATTGTACCGCAATTGGAACTCTGTAAGATCCAGAGTCGTTTCTGTTGTGAGAGGCCTGGTTGACAATACTAGCCAATAAAATACCGATGGTAATAGTCCATTGGTAACATGAAACAATAGCACCTCTAATCCATTTAGGAGCGGTTTCAGCTTGGTATAAAGGAATAACAGCAGAAATAAGACCAACCCCAAAACCAGCAATAGCTCTACCAGCACAAAAGAGAGGGATAGCAGTAGCAGCAGTCTGTAAAATAACACCAAGATTAAACACAATTAAAGATGAAATAATTAAAGTCCATCTACGACCGATTCTATCGGAAAGAAAGGGCGCACAAAGTGCACCGAAAAAGGTACCAACGGATAAAATAGACACGATAAGGGAAGATTCCGAGGAAGTGAAATCTTTTTTGTCTGCTGGGAAATGTTCTTTGACATACTTCATAGCCATAACACCAGAAATGGTACCAGTGTCGTAACCGAAAAGAATACCTCCAAAGGAAGCAAAGAGACCGACCAAGATTCCCATCTTGGTGGACCCAGCCTTCTTCTCACCAAAGTTGATGTATTTTTGTAATATCTTGCTATCTTCTAAACCCATATTGAAAGTGGATGTGAATATTAATGTTTGGTAAAGATAATCGAGAGATCTATGTCGTATTTATACTCTTGTCTGCCCGTTCTCTGTGCTAGTTTGAGGTCAAGGGTAATTTTGATTAGGCGCATTGAATACGACTGCGAAAATTATTATTTAATTATGATGTGGGGTAAAGAAGAGGGGACTAAGAGCCTTGGCACTAATCAAAACCAATCACTCACAGTGTTTCCACCAGTATTTAGTCACAAAAGAGAATAACTGGGGCAGTTTGTGGTAGTTCGACTTTGTGATCCGGCATGTCACAAGGCGCACAAAACCTTGTAGCACAAAGTCGTAGGATCAGATATTTTTGGTCGACCCCAAAGGAAAAAGCCCCACAGGAACAAAAGGCAATTTTGGCTGTTGATCGAGGCGTAAAAGGTAAGTAGTGAAACAAAACCGTAGCCATGTCCACGCAAGTTGAATTGCCCTGCCAACTTTGATACCATGTCGACTATCATAGCCGTGTGTGAGCTCGGTCGTGCGTGACTCGTATAACCTAACTTACGAAGTAGCCGCATGCCCACCCCAAACTTTTGGGGACCTCCCCGCAACAACTTTTTCCCGTAAAAAAATATTTCCCCTCTAGCTATTGTTTGGTATAGGATAATTTGTGCAAAATCTGGGGATTTGCGGCTTTCGAGGCGCGGCTTTGGGGTACGCGGCCTTGGAATATAAACCGCATCCAATTATTCTGGGGTGCTTTGTGTTCGTGCAAGCTTTGCCTTCGTCCACTAATAAAAAGTTACAAAATATTAGGCTGTAAATCTACAAACCTGAAAGCTCGTTCTCCTCACGACTCACGACAACAGTGCTCGTCATCGATCGACGTATATCCGTCGATAATAAGATAATATCTCTTCTGTCCTTCTTGCGTTAACTAGCCGAGTTGATTCATCGATCATACTTGCCAATGTTTGTTCTCATAGTGTAATGAATAATCCGTGGCGCCAATAAAAATTGTCGCGAGTTTCCGAAGCTCGACATTTTTTGGTTTGCATCGCCTTATTACATTCTCAACAAATGCGGAGTCTCATTTTGATCAATGCGGATCTTGCCAGTGCATACTGGAATTTCTTTTTCACCATGCATTATGCCCCCTAACGGATACCACACCACTATGCAAAATCCCCACAATGTATCTCGTATCTAGTTTCAGTTAATCCGTGTGCAAAAACGCGTGTAATATTCGCTTCGCCTCTGGTGACCGAACACATGAACTATCATTGAAGGATCCAATTTATGAAATAAAACCACGCACAATAGTTTTGCATAAAAATAAAGGTCTAGGGTTATTCAAGCTTGCCAACAACCACGAATCAAGGGCTTCTGCCATTGAGTTGCTTTACTAAAGAATGAAATCAGGATTTGGTTTATCTACAATTTAGGTCCTACGATGACTTTTTACTAGCATCTTATACTTCTATAAGCGCGAGCTTAACATCACTTTTTTAGTTGTTTTCTCGAGATTTTAGATCTTATGCAAAATCTACTTTGGATCTGCAAACCCACATCATTCGATTTTCTTAATAAAATGAAAGCTACTGCATTTTAATTTACAGAGCAATATTGACTCTGGAGTGATCCTCTTATAAGCCCTTTTGTGGTTTTTGACTTTGTACTCATTTTTTTTGTGTCGATCAATTTTGTTCCGTGTGCTATTGTTAAACTCTTACAATTTTTCCACCTCGTATATTATTTGTGGGGTAAAGGAAAAAGAATAATTGGGTTGATTTATTGATGCGTTCTAATTCCTATCCCCACCCTCGTGGTGTCTCCAAACTCTTGTAAAGAGTACACAAAGAGTGGACCCCTTGCAAATCAAACACAATACTGTTTGAGCGGGGCGCTCCATCGAATAAACTTGATGTTACTAATATCGCATGACGTTGGCTTCCAAGAGATCAATTGAGTTTCGTTGATCTCGTGTGGTCTCGTAATACACTTAATCTAGAAGAGCGTTTACTATTAAATGCCTTGCTTTGTGTTTTTCTCGACAAGATAGAATATATGATCTTGCTCTTACAGTTGATTTACTCGGTCTATGTATATGGTAAGTTTATACTTTTTAATTGAATTTGATAACGCTAGGCTACTTGCTTATTCTAGCTACAATAGAACTGATTCACTAATTCTATTCGCTCAGAACCGATAACGGGTAACAAGTGTGTAAGTTTTTGTGTAGGTTTCCTTATTGTTCATTGTGTCAAGTCTAATCGATTACAGTAAGACTTCTTGATTGCTATAAGGCTTATAGATTGAGATAAATCGAGTATTGCTAAGCTGTGTTGAAATAGAATTTTAAGTTTTCGTTCCCAGTACCTCTGGCATCTCTCAGTATGAAACTTTACATCTTCATATTTTGAGAAAACTTGTAATTCTCTAACAAAACTCAAGATTGTGGAAAATTGTTAAGAAGGTTTCACATACACATCATATCTTACAGCTGGATACATCAAAACAACACCGAATAGACGAAAGATGCGTTATAGCTTGGTACTATAAAAAGTAACGAGCTACGGATGAATCGAGATAGTCACCGTATTCGATCTATGTGATCGTCAAGTCTCGTAAAAGTGCGCAATTTGATGATCTAACATTATATGACACGGCTACAAATATTTGTTTAGCTACTTATTTACCCCGTGAAATTATGTTCGGATAAACAGGCTCCAGCGAAAGTGTCAATTATCGGCGACTTTAAGATGAGCCGCTTCTGAACAGGAACAACTCCCGGAAAAATCTTATAGCTAAATCCTTAAACATTGCAAAGTGTTGATGTAACCGTGCAAGATGTATGTCACGATAGACACAAAATCCTCTTTGTGCATGTGTCAATTCCTGCGAAACTGAAACTAGCCAAGGTATTTTAAAGATGAGATAAGATAAGATAAAGCAAAAAAAAATAGGCTTTATTGTGTAGATTGACCCGCACTCGTCTGGATATTATTTACATTTATTAATCGATAAGCAATAAAACTCCACCTGAGAGCCACTGAGCTTTACTTGCGGAATCCGTACCTGTGTTTGATCTCGTAACCCTTCTTTTTGTTATCAGCTCAAGTGGCTTCAAATTTATATATACTTAGAATCCGGGTACGACCTCCATGTTAGGTTTTATACTCTTTAATGTAGATTTTGGTAAAGCTAAGCTACTTAATGACTTTCTAGATATAAGAGAATTGAAGCACTATTTATATTCGCTTCGGAACCGACTACGGGTAACAAGTGTAGGAGGTTCCACGTAGTATTCTTATCTGTTGTGTAGGTGAAGTTAATTACACCGATAAGTAGAACCAATTGGAAGATGCAAATGGTTCTAATCAATTTCAAGAAAGCCTTGTTGATTGTTATAATCTTTGCGGTTGCAAAGAGCTTTATTGATTGTAGTAAGTCTCATCGATACTGGTAAGTCGAGTTATTGCGAGGCTTCAGTAGAATAGGGTCTACAGCATTCCCAGTACCTCTGGTACCTTTCAATTCGTTTGAATTAAACTATTTGACAACAACGTTACAAGAGCGGCCAATGACTGCTATGACGTGAACCCTAATTGATTTCTTTAGAAAATTAGCGCTCATTTGATACATATATCAATTTTTTGGCAGCCGAATACTTAAGTTCCATTCTTGTGCAACATTGTGCAACCTCCAGAGTGCAAATACTTTCATATATCGATGTAATTGAGCCCCCTTTCGTATTTTTTCCGGGTGTGAATGTGATTTTGTCGCTTGATAAAATTGAGACAAAGTTTTTAAGTTCGATAAAGATAAGGAGCCACTCCAATTCTATGATGTTGCGTAGTGTAGCTGTGCTTTGCAAAATTCTGAAATGAAACCTAAAAACAATCCGCAAATACTTTCCGCTTTTGGAGATGGTTGCAAACAAAACTGGAATAATATGCCGAGTATATTTTGCAACTGGAAATATTTTTTGGGTCATCCTGATAAAGTTTTCAAAACTTTCACTGATAACAATATGTTTGGCCAGGAAATGTACGAAGAATACGGACCTCCATACTGCATTGCTGCAAAATTGGCCCTCTACGGTACATTCTTCGCTCTTTACCCATTTTCAATTATCCACGAGATAGCAGAAACTTGGGAATCACTTTATGATTGGGGGTATCCTAATTTGGGTCTCATACACTTTGTGCTACTACACTGGAGGGTTGTACTTGTCTGCAGCATTCATGTGGTATTCTCAAACCAGGTAATGCGCTTGGTGGAGCAAGTACCATTTTATTTTTAGCAGTGCTATGAATGCCGGTATTGCTTTTAGCAGTATCTTTATATTCTTTTCGGTTCAATATTATCCAAAGGATGTCAATAGGTAGAGCAACACCGTATCCTTTGCAGGTGCTGATGGTGGTCCGGTTCGGACTTCATTGTAGAGCGCCAGCTTGGCCGAAGGAGGATACTTTGGGCCTAAAGTAGGACGCTTCACAAGCACAAGCCTTTTCGTCTTATATTTGTTGTCCACCTCGGGGTATCATAGTCTTGAGTTTTGGGTGCAAAAAATGTACGAAATACTGCGTGGCCGAGCTCAAGTTGAGTTAATGATGAGGCTGATCCAGGTAAAGCATGGGGCACACCAGACGTACAATTTGAAATCTCATGGTGGATATCGTAGCTCTATGAAACACCTGAGTATCACTGGCTGGTGAAATTTGACATGGTTCTTTTTTATAATATCTTATTCGTCAGAAATTGAATGCTTAATCGATTGAGATTGTTGAAGTAGAACTAGTCAAAAAGTTATGTCGGAAAGCGAACAAACAGGATGTCTCAGATAAACTTTGAGTAAATGATGGTAGTCTATCAGCAACTCCTGCATTCTTAACTCTCCGGGAGGCATCTCTACTGGTATGATAAAATAAATAACTGGTATTTCTCTATTTATTCTATTATACATTACCAGCCAAAACTCTCGGTATGAAGATAAATTTCTTCAATAGAGTTTCTGTTAAAGTCGTTGTTGAAAATGAGCGGTTGCAAGTTTGATACTTCGGAGCTCACTGTCATCTTCATCGAGTCACTACCTGAGCTAACTATGAAGTTTCTTCTTGATAAAGAGTATTTGAGATCATTGAATATTTTTTTGAAGTCTGGCTTGTATTTGTGAATTTCGAAATGATCACTTGCATTGGAGCTTCTGCTTGAATATTGGATTTCCATTTCTTCAGCATTCTTCTCCCCAATCAAATTCTGTTTTTCTGGAACTGTTTCAGCCGGAGACCCACCAACATAGATTTGAATATTGATATAGTCACCCGCAATTTCCAGACATCTATCCAATTCGCCTTTGATCCAACTTACATCATCAACGTCTCTGGCAACCCAGATGAAATTAATTTCCCTGGTAATTATAGGCAAAGTACCTGATTTAGACAAGTCTCTTATGTTGTTGCAAAGTTCGGAAAGGTAAGGAAGCACCGCAGTAACACCAGATCCGGTTGACAAGAGGATCACCCTTTCAAACGTGGTTGGATCTCTGGGAGAGCCACCGTAAGGACCATCTATGAAAACCGACTTTTCCTGAGACACATACTCGTCCAATTGATCAAAGAGCACTTTGGTCAAGCCCGATTTTGGTATAACTATAAACTTCATTTCAGCTTCAGATTCGCCGTCACGCATGGAACACACAGAAAATGGGTGACTATCAAGTATTCTGTCACCCACAAATCTTAAGTAACAATGTTGACCTGGTTTCCACTTGTAGCCTTTTGTGGAAGCAATGGTGACTTCAAAAGTATTGGCATTCAATTTTTTCAAGTGGGCCTTTCTAGGCTTTAAAAACATGGAGTTGGGCTTGAAAGCCGTCTTAACCAAGATCCTGTAGATGACCTGACTGGCCCAGAACGCCAAAGCACCCCACATATAGTCGGGAGCGTCCAAACTACCATAAACGTGCCATGTCAAAGTAGCAAAGTATCCTATGCCACAAACCCAGTGCAAGTGCCAAAAAGCCTCGTAACAGTATTTGCGGATTCTCGCTTTGGCACCAAAAACTAAGATCCCCAACAAAATTAATGGAGGAATACCATTGTAGTAGATCGTTTCGGTGCGGAAGTTTTCGCGCAAATGCGATGCACCACCTTCCACAAGATCCTGATGAATAAACGGAATGGTATGTATAACGGCGAAAACAAAAATGACCGCTCCAACATACTGGTGGTACACGTTCAATTTCTCGTAGCTTATACCAGTAACGAGTGTGATCATGTTTGATTTGCCCGACAAGATGTAGACAAATGGAGATAATGCAGCGGCCATGACACCTGTCCGGACCGCCAACGGAGGAGAGCCGAAACCACTACACCCTCTATACCAGAAATGTGGCACTAAGGCATAACAAAGCATATAAAGCGCCGAAGCAAACATAAACAAGGTCGATCCGGCAGATTGCGGCAACGAAGTCCAGTATGAAAGCTGGTAAGGCAACTGTTTGTAGCCTACAAACCGGGAGTACGACACCAACACATCAACTAACGACGTCCATATCGATGAAGAGGGCCTCTTTTTATAAAAGTAGTCTCTTTGTAAGAACCACAAATGTTTCAATGCTGCTATAAACACCACAACCACCCCAAAGTAGACGGTATACTTACCATAAGCAAACTGGGACGCCCACGGTATTTCGGCCTGCAGTTTGTTCATGGCCATCATATAAGCATGCAGACTTGCATCCTTCAAGCAATCCATCCCTTCATAGGTGACTTCTCTTTTAAACATGGCCGTTGCAAAGAAGCTGCGAAAATTGGCAGCCAAAATGTTTCGCAGCGAAAAGCCGCTGTTATATATTGGGATGCGCACGAGTGAGCAAAAAGCCATTGCCGCTTTGGGCCAAAATTTGCTCGCACTTACATTTACGATTTGAGAAGATTGAACCGTTAAGCAAATTACAACCGGGCAAGACGAGCAAATTACTAAACATGCAAGGTGATTTGAGCAAATTAAACAAATGAAGTTAAAATTTCCGAAGTTCTATAGTGTATATGTATTTGATAATAATTGATGCAATGGTTTGTGATTTTAATTATTTGCAGACAGGGTCTGTTAGCCCCACGGCCCATTGGTACGAGCCTAGCACCAACACCACCAATGCAAAGCTGGTGAGGATAGATGCAAAACCGTAGACGTATGACCTTCCAGTAGCAAGCGCATAGAGCTCGACTATGAAAGTGCTAATGGTAGTGAGCCCCCCACAAAACCCATCTTCGAGTCCCGTGAGGATATGGCAGCCCCATATATTGGCGACTAGGGGCGGTGCGCGCGCACCGCCATGATGTTTAGGATGTTTACCGCGACCAAGAAGGGTGAGAATGGCGAGAACCAATGTGCCCAATACGTTTGCAACAAAGGTGCCTAGAGGGAAGGAGGGGACTTTGGCGTTGTAGAGTCTTGACAAGTAGTAACGCAAGACCGCACCCAACGGCGCAAACAATACCGAAAGAGTCCATGAGCGCCAGGTGCCGTGGCTCTTGATTCCGATAAGCACACAATCCACCACGAGGGTGGCTAGCCCAGCTACAACCACCACTGCTTCCAATAGTTGGTTCTGGCGCCACGATATGGCAGGAACAAATGTGTTGGCGGCGTGCGAAATGTGACGGCCCACCTGATAACCAGCTGACGACACCGCGAGATCGGCTGCGATCACCGCCAAAAACTGCATTATACCATAGGCATGGGTGGGGTAGTGGTGAGTGATGCCAATGGAAGAGTCGGCGCTTTTGGTATAGGCCTCTAGTATTAGTGACGAAAACGACGACAATGTGCCACAGAAACCGGTACTGAGACCGGTATACACTGGTATGGCTGCTTTAGTGGGATAAGTTTTTAGGAGCGCCGACCAAATGCTCGCTGACTCTACCGCGATACCCATCACCACGCAGGCTGCGAAATTGGCCCATATCACCCCGCTCAAGTAGGAGCCATTGTAAGTGGTAAGTACAGTTAAACCCCTGCGCGCTAACACGCCCCAATACGAAGCGCTTATTATGATCAAAATGGTGATTGGGGTAGACACATTGGGGTTGTACGCTGGTCGTCCCTGCGATGCCGAGACTTTTGCCTCGTCGTTAAGTAGATTTGAATCACCATGATCCAGATTGGAGCTACTTTGAGGAGCCGATAAGGAAGTAGCTGAGCTTAACGGGACAGCCGAATCCTCTCGTAGTGAGGACATTGGAGCTATGTGAATTGAACAGCTTGCTTGGCTTGACTCATTTGTTTTGAAAACGGTGCGCACAAATGATGAGCTATTAATTGTCGCTTGCGATACTACCGAACAAACTCGCTACGCACTGGCCACGATGTTTAAATCTGTCACGCGAGCAACCGTGCCAAAATATTTCCCAGATGTCTCGCTGCACTTATACGGCGTCTCACATGCCTCACACTTGTCTCAAATTAGTCCCGCAAACCTTCGCACTTGTGTCGCGAGCCTACCGAGCCATTTGCTCCTAATTTGCCCAACTTGCCCCAACTTGCCCCAACTTGCCCTAACTTGCCACTACGCATTTTTTCCGTCCCATGACTCGGCTGATTCCTCTGCCACTCCCATTAGAGGCTTTCGCACCACCACATCCTTTCGCACTCCTCTTATCACTCTCGATATTTCTTATCACTGTCACTAGTACTCTGGCTACGTTTTATGCAGTCATACCACCATTGTATCCCTTCATCCTTTATTATAAGAGTGCTAGGATGTTTAGGCTCTCTTTTTCATGTTTCATACTCGCCACATCCCCTCACTCCCGTCCCCCGCTTTGTCTTCTTTCTCGTTATTGTGCTCGCGAAACTTCCTTCCTGCTCGCTATTTTTTCTCACTTTGCAACACAATTTATCTACAACACTTTATTTACACTTGTTCTACCACAGTACTACTTATTCCTATTACACCTAATATAGCTGGATAATCACGTGAATCTGATGGCCTTCTTCCCATGATTATCCTTCTACGCCTCATATCGCTTGTCTATGTTCTTTCCGCAGCTTTAGCCGCCACAACCTCGGCGGTGCCCGTGCCGCCGGCTCCAGCAACAATCATTGATATACTATCGTCCCAGGCCCAATTTCTGTACTTCTTGAGGGCCATACAGCGCCATGAACTAGTTCCTTACATCAATAAGTTACGAAACGTCACGTTGTTGGCTCCAATCAACCTGGCGTTTGCCCAAAACGTTGACGCCTTCGAAACCAAGCACGATTTGCTTCGTTACATCATTGACCAACGTTTTAGAGTTGGTTATTTGGACCGTAGAGAAGCTTGCTTCAATACAATGTACACATACCCTGACAATTCTTCATATACTGTGGTTGTTTCGCCCGATTTCGACACCCAAGAGTACGTTGTTGACCACGTCTCTTACATTGTTGACGCGGATATCTATGCAAAGCACCAACACTCGTTTATCCAGGGAATTGACCATTTTCTCCCACTAAAACCACTGCTTTGTCATGTTCTTTTGAGTAATATAGTGCTGACTATTGGCTCCCACAACATATCTATCGTCCAAACCCTTTTCAAGTCGCTATTTACAGATCAAAAACCTAAATCGAATCTTGATTATGAACCCAATTCTAACTCAAAACCAAAACCAAATCCAATATCATGCAGTGAGTTTATCCTGGGCGCCAAAACGGTGTTTGTTCCCAGTAATCAGGTTCTTGAAGAGTCATTGCTGCAAACACAACGGGATTATTACACGGCACTATACTTTTCCAGCTCTTCTGCCCACTTTGAAACCTCGGCTGCTGCAATCCGTGAAATCCTGACAGATATCGTGGCTCTTTTGCGCCATTTGATGTTGCCAGACTTGGTTTGCGGCGCCAATGGCACCGAATATCCCAACAAAAACCATACCAGTGTATCCAAAGATATAAGTTATGATATTGTGTTGGACGAATTAGAGTCGGGTGTAGTTTTGGACGGAAAATTTACCAGTTCAGCCAACTTGGTGGCAGCTGACGGCATTATTCATGTGTTTGAACTGCAAAGCTCATCATTTTTCACCGAACTAAACATCCCCACCGTCGAAATAATCCCCAGAAAAGCGTTGTTTGCACTTCACTACTCTGACTTTGTCGAGGAACTCCATTTTCGTAAACTAGACTATTTAATTGATGGCACAACTTCCAACCAGTCGATCTTTTTGGATATTGATCAACGTGACGACTCCGAACTAGACTCTAATTCTGCATTTTTGGACGTTGAAGACTCCGTTATTAACTCGAATTCAATCTTTACAGACATCGATGGCTCAGAAGTTGACCCAAATTCAATCCTTTTGGACATTAATGAAGACACAGATTTTGAATTAAATTCTGGTGCTTTCTGGGCTTCCTTTAATTCCAAGCAAAACTTGTTGTATCAATTTGCTGATGAGCCAGTAGACTTATCCACCCTTTTGGACCACCATGATTCATCGTATCTTCTTCTTAGCTCACAACTTTGCTCAAAAAAAAGAATTGGAGGCTGCTACAAGCTTAAATTGTCGGCTACAAAAGCAGATAATACCACAAGTTTCACATTAAATGACGATTTTGATGTGCTGAAATCTTACAATGCTGGAAACAATACCTATATCCTTGTAGGAAACCATGAAGTAGCCACGCCTTCGTCCCTAAAACATTCACTTGGTGATTTAATTTCAAATGGAGCCCTTCAAAGGCACCTTGAACACATCGATATCGATAAGGAAAGCTGCTTGACAACATTGGGGTACTTGAATGAATACAACTTTTATTCTCTAGATGATAACAGTCATGGTTACAGTGTATTTTTGCCATGTGCAATTAATTCAGATATCACTGCAGAGATAAGTCAAATTCAGTCAACAAAGTTTCCTGGGGCTTGGAACCGGCTAGGATTGGTGCTTGATTATCTTGAAGCTCATCCAAAGGTGTTCAAACACGTATTGCAGGGAATGTTTGTGGAAGGAACCATATACTCCGACTTTGGTCTTTCCGACAATAAAACATTCAACACCGCCAATCTTCGAGGCGACCAGGTGGTTGTGAAAAACCTCTATTATGATGGTGATTACGACAACACCATCACTCTCAACGGCACAAAACTCCCCCTTTTTCTTAATTCAGACATCCTTTTCAACCAAGGAGTGGTTCATGTGGTCAATCAGGTGCTTATGCCGTCAGATTTTGAGATTCCATTTGTAGATTTGGTGGAAACTACCATTGACAGTAATTATCCTAAGCACAATTTGATAGAATTTATCAAACTTTTCTCCAAACTTCGGTCAGCTTTCAACCTAGATAATCAACTTGATCAGTTAAATTATTCTTTACTTGTGCCTACACCAGGATCCTTGAAAGACTTCAATATTTCAGCTGATTTCACCCACCTCTGGGACTTTCTTCAGTTCCATATTATCCCTAATACTGAGATTGATACCCTTTTGAAGTGTATGGATAGCTCGTTCCTGCCAGAAGAGACCATTTTCAAAGATGGGTTTACTATTGCAACAAATTTGACCAACACAACCTTAATATGTTATCGAAACCGCCAAAATAAGGTATTTTTGAAGCTTCAGAGTCCCGAAGATGACTCATCTTCTGGTGAAGTGACTCCGTTATCGTATAATAAAGACCACGAGGTCCAGATTGTATCTCACGGATGTACTAGGTTTGGAATTGAGGCCAATACCTCTACTGGAGGATGCGTTTTTCTCATTGAAAAGCCACTTAATCTCAAGTGGCTTGATATCAAAAGAGACCACAACTTTCTTCATTTGCATCTTGGTTTTATTAGCGTCGGAATTGGTATTATTCTTGGTTTGGTGATCTTTGGAAGTGTAATGATCGGCGGAATTTTCTGTATTCGAAATAACAGGGCCAAACTAGAAAAGTCCGGAACTTCAATCAGCGATTTCAGGTTCCCCAGTACCGAGCCTTCGTTCATGAGAGTTACGGGCGACGATCTGTATGTGATAGACCGGGGCTACGAGACAGACGTAGATGTATTAAGATCGGAATCAGACCAGTTGTTGCCGGTATATGGAGCCAAAAAGTACAAAAAGAAAGGCTACGGTTCGATTCCTACCTACTCCAATATCTCTGCTCCAGTGAATCACCCAAATGACAGAGTAAGCGCTCCACGCTCCATCAAAAACAGCCAATTGTCTTCGGGTCTTAATAGGGACCGAAACATTCCAGGCTTTAATTAGTTAATTATTGGCATATTCAATTCTTCAATATAACACGTTTTAAAATTCAAGGGAGCCTTCTAGCGAGGTAAAATGAAGCAGAGATGGGTAAAAAGCAGAAATAGATACAGATCAGATAGATACGAAGCAGAGATAGGTAAAAAGCAGAGATAGATGTAGAGTAAATACCCAAGTCTAGTAGATGTGGTCAAGACATTTGGCGAGTCTAGCATAAGTGCAGTTCTGTGTCTAGTGACGTAAAATCATACAGTTGCAAATGTCGTAGATGTAGAAAAACTGTGAATACTATAATAGCCTATTTGGGGTTTATCTTTTACGACACCTCCTCCGTCAGAAAGAATTATACAATAAGTATAAGTATGTTTCATCTACATACTTAGCTAGCACATAATATTGATGTATATTTACACTTGTACTATGTATGTATTGCACTTGTGCAGTGATTGATTTTTCAACCACGTCAAAAAATGTCGTGATGAAATGTCGCGCCATCATCAACATAAACTCCATCGATATTTCACAACTAAAACCACCTGAAAACACAGTATTACACAGTATGTCAGACCAGATTCCGATCGAGCAGCAGCAGCAGCTCCAGCAACATAACCAGCCGCCCTACCCCACTGAATCTGCCGATGTGCTGCTTACAGAGGCCGGCGGAGAGGAAGACGTTCAAATCAGCACAGGACATGAAACAACTGCGAAACATTTGGACGAGGAAGTGGCCCGTTTGAAAGCAGTTCTCAACTCGCAGAACCCACATGCCCCTCAGACTGATGAAGAAAAGCGTGATATCGACTCCAGATCCATATACATCGGCAATGTCGACTACGCTACTCTGCCTACGGAACTTCAACAACATTTCCTGGAAGCAGGAACCGTGAAAAGAGTGACAATTTTGATGAACAAGTTTACTGGACAGCCCAAAGGGTTTGCATACTTGGAGTTTGAAGACATAGACGGGGTGAACAAAGCCATTGCGACTTTGGACGGGTCGACCTTCAAAGACAGAGAGTTGAAAGTGACTGCTAAAAGAACCAATATTCCGGGTGTGAGCACTACCAACAGAGGAGGCAGAGGAGGTTTCAGAGGAGGCAGAGGCAGAGGGGGATTTAGGGGCAGAGGAAGAGGCAGAGGGGGTGTCAGAGGAGGATCCAGATTCACTCCTTACTAACCATGTACTATATAGTGTATAGAAGTATACGAATATTGAGCAAGAAAATTAAAGTAGGTGTACGCAACCAAGAGTAGTATACTCTATATTTTTTTCTGTAGACTTGCATTGCGCAGAAATGACAGACGACTATTTTTAAATAATAGTTTAGCTGCTATAGCCATATATCAACCTACAGCTTCCAGCTTTAGCCACATATAGCCAAGAATTTTGTTAGCAGCTTTCGAGAAGCAACAGTAAATAAATAATCTCCAGCTCTAGCCGCATATAGCCAAAAGTTTACTATTGTTCAAAAGCTACAGCTAATGAATATAAAAAATAGTGTAAGGTTTGACTTCACTTGGATTAAGCCAAACTGCTTACTATTCTATTTGCAAGGAATCGAACCGCTATTTTTTTTACTCAGAACCGACAAGAGAAAACTACTGTGGGAGTCGTTGTAGATGATGTATCAGCGTTGTTTCAAGGCTGTGCCAGATCTACCTCCTTATCAGTTTTGTATTAAAAAGAAAAGGTCAAATTAATACTATTATTGAAATAATTAAAGTGGTGTCAGTTAAATCTGACTTATCTACTTGAATCTTGGCATAAAAAGTTGATTACTGGAGTATGTTACAGCTATGTCCTGCTAGTAGAAGTTTTCGCAGCTTTCAAGGCATCTGCTCTTACATTCGCTTCCTTGGTTAATTCAGAAAGAACCTGGAGATTATCCTTGGCTAAGCCCTCGATAACCCCATCGATATCGGCTTTTCTGGTCCCTTGTTCAAACTTGTATTTACAATCCGTAGATAATACCTCGATCTCTAGCCCGACAATAGCTCTTTGCATACCTTTCAAGTATCCTTCGGGGGCATCTGAAACTTTCCAAGGCAGGGGCTGGTTTTTTTCTAGCTGATCTGTAAGCGCGTTCAATTGTGTTCTTACAAAGTCGAAATCGTCAATGATGGCGGGCTTACCTTTGATGTGAGCCGCGGCAAAGTCCCATGTTGGAACGTACTTGTGGGTTTCTGGTTTGCCGGGGTAGTAAGTTGGGGTGATATAGGTGTCCTCGGATTTGAAGATAACCAATACCTCGGAACTGTCGCGGAGGGCCGGAAGTTGGGGGTTGGCCTTTGCAATGTGCGCCTGCAAGAACACCTTGCCGTCTCTTTCAACGAGATAAAATGGAAAGTGGTTGGCCACGATGCCATCCTGCTCACTTGAAGTGATAACAGTGGCCAATGGATACGTGTGTATCAAGTACGCCGCCTGGTCCCAGCTCTCTTCACGGTACTTTGTGGGGATGTACATTACAGCTTACTAATAGGTTGTGGTTGAGTGGATATAAGTAGGAAACATGCGAGTTGGTATATATATATTTTGCCACTGTGGTAGTATGCGTCATAGCGGTTCCACATACCCTATGCAGATTATGGCGGGTGCGCCTTGCGCTTATTAGCTTAGATAGTGGGAGCCTGCTTAATTAGGCAACCAGCTGTGCATATTGCGCGGGTTGAATTTTATATCAGTATACGAATTTGCACCCAAACGTATGCGGCCATCCGAACGGCATGGTAATGATTAGAAGTTGAGCACAGCCCATGTACCCAAAACGGCCAATACAGAAGAGATCGCAATACCAATCCAGGCCACGAGTCTCACGCCAGTACTGGAGTTCTGGCCACAAAGCTTGAGGAAGAACAAGCATGGGAGGATCACACATACCAAAAAGCACACCGAAGAGCCCATAATACCAATGATTCGATCAAACTCAGGGAATAAGATGGCAAAAATCACAAAAATCGCATTGACTCCTACCCGAATAACAAATCTGCCCACCTTCTGTAAGGTCCTTTTGGTGGCACCATCAGCTTCCATATCAACATGCAAAAGCACATCCAAAGATGATATAATGGGTTTGGCGTTCAAAGGTGTCTTGGCTAATGGAATCATACAGATTAATCCACTAACAAGGGGGTAGCACCATTTAGGATACCCCGGAGTGGACAATAAGGTGTTTGTGATTTCATTGCTGCAGTAGTGACCAAACATCAAAAAGCCCAAAACTCCCATAGAAAGATCAGTGAGCAATGTAATTGTATAGGTATACTTCAAGGTGTGGTTGAACTTGTAGGGGTGTCTCATATCGCTCTTGAGGTTGGGAAAAATGGCATGGCCCCCAAATGGAGCCATCAATATACCAATAGCCAACCAAAGATCAGGCGAAGAATGAGGCCACAAATTTGTAGGCATGATCTCAAGCAATGAGCCTGGTGAGTCTGCCTTCAAGAATCCACATACAAGTACTAAAAATGTAATAGAGATGGTAGCAAGAATCCCCAAGAGTGAAAAAATAGACAATACAGGTAATGGCAAGAAGGTAAATGGGGTAAGTACAAAGAAACTAAGCAACTTGAACCTGGTTTTTGTCCACACCTCATCGTCACCAAGTAGTCCGTGTAGCGAGTCACTGAACAATACAATCAAAGCCACGCCAGCACCCAATAAATCAATGGAAAATACAAGTGAAATGAGCAATTTGGCGGTCGAACCGTATGCAGCAAAGCCCAAATCAGCATATGTCATGATAGTACTATCTGTATCCATAGCTTTCGAGAGCAATGATGCGGTCCAGTAAGTAGACAACCCACAAACTACTAGAAGCGTGATTCCGTAGACCCATCCTGCTTTGTATATTCCTACAGGTAACGCCAAAAGCCCCACTCCAATGAGCACATTGATGGAATTGAAGATAGTCTGGGGTGCTGTGGACTGGCCAGCCAACACCGTTACAATATTGCCATCTTTATCTTCGATTTTCTTCAAGTTGATTTGACTAGAAGTAGTTATGTTCGAGACGGCCGACCTGAAGGACGAAAACAGTGGAGAATGATACATTCTTGCTCTGGAGGTGGAACCAAATTCCGAATTGTGACGAGATCTTGAGCTTTCATTGAGAGCATTGATGATATCGTCTTGGTAAAATACGTCGTTATTGATCGCGTTGTCGTGCATGAAAAGTTGGTTTCTGTTGGAGACATCGTGGATGACAGTACTTAAACGCTCGCCACGAAGCGAAGGCACCATCAATTCCGGATCAAACAACTCATCATCGACATCCGTAGTACCGTAGTTATCGTCATCCACCTGGTGAAAGAACGAACGCTTCTTGTGGATGTCGTTATCGATCTTCGAAGCTGCGAACGACTGAGCTCTAGTGAAGGAGCTGGCGAAATTATGGAGGGAATTTGGGCCTTTGAACGAGCCTATCGGCGAGTCCAAGAGAGTATGCGAAGCTCTTCTCCGAATGAGCCACGAGTGCTCATCACTGGGTACTTCCTGGGACATTTGGCTGTGTATTTTGTTCTATAACCTTGTATGTAAAAATATCCATCGACCGCTTATCTTGAGGTGCGTCCTGCACAACGCGCGCGTCGGGTTTAGACGAGCTGAATTTGCGTGCGTAAATACAAACAAATAAGCGTCTGGTGTTTCCAGAAAATTGCTATATTTATTGTAGTCCGAACTTGCTTAGTATCCCGGAGCTGCCAACCATTTTTGCGTGGTCGGAAAATTTTTCAAGTCTCTTTTCCAGCTTCAGCTTGGGCTCCGGTTCTTGGTAGACGTCCAACTCTTTTTCACGGCGAACCACGGGGTCGCAATACGCGATGGCCGCCAAAAGTGTGTAGTAGGCATCGTTCGCGGCGTTGTGGAGAATGGCGTGCGGAATATCGACTAAGCGCAAAACACCGCGAAGTGTGCCGCCAGAAGACCGCGAAATCATATGGAGCTTGAGCGTATCCATGGTTGCTATCAGCTCGGGAAGATCTACACCAATTCCTCGTATCCACTTGATATCGCCGTCTACGTTGTGACCCACCAATACCCCGTTTTTTTCCACAAGGTATTTGTTGATGATCTTACCCACGATCTCTTTACTCTCTTTAAATGTAAGTACGTGCGATGTTCCACCGCTGTAGCGATGCTTATTGTCGGGCACAAACTTGCCGTTGAGCTTGGTGAAGTTTTCTTTGATCACAATGTGGACTGGCTTGATCAACGGCATGATACTCCCTTGCAGCTCTGCCGGGTCATACACCACCACCCCGATTTCCGTAACCATTTTCAAACTTTTCTCCCACGCCTCAACGTCAATGCACACTAGCGGCCGTTCTCGAAGATACACCATCTCCATCGCCTCTTTAAGACGCTGGATTGAACTCTCTTGGCGCTCTGGATGGAACTGGAATGGACCTGCGGCAAGATATTCCTCCATGACTCTACGGTGCTCTTGGCTTATCGCCCCGCTAGCGCTCTCGCTAGAGCTCTCGCTAGACGTAGCCTTACCGCGTCGGGCCCCAGTACTTGACCACAACGACCTGTTTGTGCACTTGACCATGCCTGTGTATCGTGTAGATGTACCTGGTGTCCATGCAAGCCCACTGGCTATTCTCTTGAGCCCATACATCGTGGTGCTTTGCATCCTTTTCTAATGCCTATCGCATTTGAATCAGCCTGATTTTTCACCTCGTGAGCTCATCGCCACTACGAATGCTTGGTTCTCTGTAGCCTTGTACCCCCACAATCATGAATACAGACCTCGAGCGAGATCCCCTGGTCTCTATTCTAAAGACAAAGCCTTCTGCCGATGTCATTGAGCAAACCCTTACACATTTTCGGGCCCCGGGCGTGGTTCCGTCGCTAGCTTTAGTTACCGCGGTGGTCAACCATACTGTTCCCGAGGCTTACAAATCGCTGCCTTCGTCAACCAAAAGAGCTATAGTGGCGGCATTGCAGAACTTGGTAGGTATAGGCAGTATTGTTGCCAAACTTACCCCAAATTCCCCAGAGAATTTGCTTTCGCTCTACACTGATCTCGTCATAGACGTCTTTGACAAGACACTTGTGACTCAAATCATCACCGACACTCCTGGAAAGCTAGAATTGAAGGAGTTGGACAAGCTTGTATTTAAAGGTAGAGCGTTTGGTGTAGTGGCCCAGGCGTTGGCCCAGTGTGGGTCTCGTGAGTCCGGAACGGCGGGGGTATTCGAAACTTCCACCTCGTATACTGTCTACGTTACCGAGACAATTCTCGAGTTACATCGCCACAATGTCGATATCCACACCATTAACACGTTTGTAGCTTCTGCCCGATCTTTTAGTCCCGAAAATCCCGTCTTTTTTGACGTCTTTTTCACCAGAGCAAATTGGCACTACTTTGTAAGATCAGTCAAAGCCTTGAAGAGCTTTGAGCGCAAAGACTTGGTTACTCAGTTCTTGACGAGGTTTGTGGGCCGGTGGCTTGTTCAGAGACCAAATAGCGAGGTTGTTGGTGCGGTGTCACGGTTAGTAGAGTTTGCGTACGAGTGCTTCGATGCCCGTGTAGCCGAGAAAATCATTGCCTGCTCCAACTTTGCTTTGAATAACTTAGTAGCACAGGTGCTTGCACGGATCGAAGAGCCCAAATTGTATAATATTGTGGTTGAATTGCTTGGAAATTGGGCCGACGAGTCTTTGATCAAACTGGAGCCTTTGACGAGACAACAATCGAGAACGCATCTCTTGATCCATGTTTTTGCCTACAGAGAAGGGTCTACTATGCTACTGCGGCTCCTGACAGAGCCAGTATTGCTAAACGGGGTCTCTCTGAGGCTTCTGGCACTCTCCAACTTTTCCAAGGGCCTTGCGATCATTCTCTCCAACACCTTGTCGGAAATGTGCGGCAACGAGCCTATTTTCAAAGACATCCAGAACTATGGCGAAGATGTAAATCAAGTAAAACTACAGATAGTTCCTAGATCTCAAACAGACCCTTGGGATATTTTAGATCAGCCACAAGTGCAAGAACCAGAGCCTGAGATAGAGAGGCTTCAGATCCAAGCCTCCAACCCGCCCAACCTGCCGTATGCAGATTCGGACGATGAATCAGGCGATGACGAAGACCCCACTATATCTAGTCGACCTCTAATTCCTGACCCGTTGTATATCAAAGACCTCTTGGCGTATCTTTCCGTCGACTCCAAGCATCCTGGTGCGTACGAGATGCTCAAAAGCGCGCTTCGTTTGGGACCCACCCTCGTGCGCCAGAAGGCCGATTTCGGCAACGAGCTAGCTATGTATGCCGAAGAGCTTATGTCGAACATCGTGGGGCTTTCAGATCAGTACCAAATTCCCCAGTTCGAGACCCTTCGCCTCAATCTTCTTATCGCAGTGGTAGTGTCGCACCCCGGCGTCACACCGCACTTGCTACACCTCCTCTTGACAGGCGACTACTCCTTGCAAACGAGAATGGTGATGCTTTCGACAGTATCGCTATCTGTACGTGAACTACGCGGCTATTCTGACATGCCCGTCACCCAGTCATACACCACCGTGGCTTTTGCATCCAAAACCCTACCTGCAGCCGCTCATAATCATTTTTCGCAGCCATTGCCTGAGCTCGAAGCCATTGCCTCGGTGCAAGACGGGCTCATGGCCGAGTCTTCGGAGAATGCCCGGTCTAACATCGATGGCGGTACAGTCTTGCGGGTGTCTCGTGCGTTGCGCCCACGCCTGCGTGAAACAGACATTAGACCCAGACGAAACCACTTCTATAAGCTAGTATCGCTGCACTTCTTCTATCCGCTTATACGGGTTTGGTACGAAACGGGGGGGATTGATATCGGCACCTTCACGCCCGTATTCGTCGGCCACTACCTCGCCACCTTGAACCTTGTGTTGCACTCCGCCTATCCTTCTGCACCCAATCTCCACGACATGGTCGCGGAGTACATAGTGCTACTTAACCCATTAATTGCCCGTGTCCAGCTGGACCAATTGCCTATTGTTGAGAGCTTGGTCACAGGTGTGTTATTAATTTGTGAAATCATGGACGGTCAGTTTCTTGTGTCTATTCAAGCACCGTTCCTACAACTAGTCCAAACTTGGCTTCAGCGCACATGGGAAGTTGTCATTGACGAGAGAATAAAAGGTCTTTGTGCTGGTCTTCTTTTGAGGTTGGCAGAATTGACTGAAACTTACCAACGTACTCTTTTGGACCAGCTCAACAGCGTTTACTAGATATCTAAAAGCAGACATGCAGAGATTGGGCCAGAGAACAGAGAGCAGACTGGAGCTTGACACAGAGAGACGACTACTCAGTGTCCTCTTTTTTTATTATTGCTATTGTTGCAGTATTCTTGTGACCAGATATCCAACGCAAACGGAGCGTGAAACAGTTCAATAAATGTCGTTCGTTAGGTGACCAATTTCTAGGTAGGTATCGATGGCTCAAATATTGCTCAACTCATATATAACTATCATCAAATCATCAATACATTTTTATGTTTGATTTACAAATTATTCAATTATTATTTATGTCTTATTCATGTATCAATTGTTGTATTATTTTCATATAATGTTCAATATATTTTTTTTTATCTTGGTTACAAATTATTCAAGTATTATTTATGTCTTATGCATGTATCAATGGTGATCTTTTACATATTAATCTATACTTCTCGTGTATTACTTGCATCTAATTCATAAAATTGTTTTCATGCTTTTAAATATATTATCAATATTCTAGCTATTAATATATCGAAGTATTAGTTGATTAATTGAAAAATATACAGAATATAGGAAAATGTTAGGTTTTATACTCATTGGTCAGATGAGAAGCTGGGCTAGTTGCTAGGAACTATCTAGGAGATATAAGTAAGCCATTATTTGAACACGCCAGGTGCTTTCGCCATAAAGGGGTAGCTACTACGGGACTTTTTTAAGGGCAGTCTTATTGCATCGAAGCTGAATGTGGAAAGCTAAAAAGCATTGAGGGGTTCAAAGCACTGAGATAAACGAGCGTGAAGTTTAGGAAATGCTTGAAACATAATTATTCAAGGACTAGCTTGGTACAGCAAAATCGAGGCCAAAATATTGGTAAGCTTGGCCATGGCGACTAGGAAATGTAACTCGCTATAAGATTCAGAAAATTTCTGCACATATATCACAAAAAGTTGCAATTTTCGCTATAGACCAAGTTTGGGTGCAAAAATATAGGAAAACTTGCGAGCATCCAGTGCGAAGTGTATGTATACTGTATCATGTATAGGCACACTGTATCATGTATAGGTATACTGTATCATGTAAAGGCACACTGTATCATGTATAGGTATACTGTATCATGTATAGGTATACTGTGTCATGTATAGGTATACTGTGTCATGTATAGGTATGTAGGACGACGCTCAAGCAATCGGTGGGACGTAAAATCAATACGCAGAGCAAAATGCTGATAGCTGGCGGGTATTCGACATGTCGAGAGTGTTCGAAATTCATAAAATACGCAAGGCTATATTTTCGGAGAGATCAACCATTTTCAATCAAATTCAAAAACTACAGCATTCCATTGACGTACCCGAAGCATAAGAAAAGATCTACACGAGTCAGAAAGAGGCCGGGCCAACGTTATTAATGCGCAAAATGTATATTCAATTGGAATAATAATGCAGAACCTTCATGAAACTTTTCATGTCTATATATGGAAATGTAGAATAGGGAGAGAGAACTACTGTATATACTCTACTTTCTGAAAATTTGCAATTTGCGACCAAACTCAAACTCTAGGCAGTTCAAGTGTAACCTAGTATACAAATCTCCTGCACATAGGTCCGAAGTTGCAACTCTTCTCAACTTATGTTTGGGTGCAAATGCTGGTAATTAGCACGGCGTGGAAGCATCCTGCACTATGAGGAAGCGCCCAACTCAACGTATATATACAGTACTAAGTATACCATGCTGAGATACATACCATGTAGACAAGTGGGTGAATAGCTCTAAGTATAAGCCTAATGTTGCGACACAGCTGTAGAAGATTTTGCTGATAAGGACTGCAGCGTTTAAAACCTGCTGACAAAGCTCTGGCCAAACGGCAAGAATAGGTACTGCAGCGTCTAAATCAGCCAAATGCAGGCAAAAACTTGCTTATCAAGCATTGACTAAGCGTCTTTGAAGACTTCTACATCTAGATCCCTGCTACTACAGCACTCGGGATCATGCCCATTCTGGCTTTTCGAGCCCACTCTCTCAATCTACCCCAAAAACCCCATTTTTCAATTTTCAAAATGAAAACATCTGTATCGAGCTACTTTCGATACCTTGACTTTGGCGGTTATATGCAGGACACGATCTGGTGGCTTTATTAGTGCTTGATTACGATGATTCAATCCAATATACAGTTACGAATTGTTAATGCATGGCCTTACAAACAGAGGAGGAATTTCACCTTATTATCAATTCGCTACCTTCAGTTTGGTTTAGAACAAAAAAATTTATGTAATTTCTACTTCATCACATACTTCCGTAACACTAAAATTCATATAACCGCTGGACCAACTCAGCTGCAGTCTGTTCAACAGTATCAGCATAGTTGGGTGCTTTTAACTCCCTGCGGCGTCTCTCTTTTCTAGACAAGCCAGGTCCCTCTTCTTCTCCTGCAGACAACTCGTCTAGTCTATAATACCTTCTGCTTGTCGGGTCGCAGAGCTTCATAGCCAATAAAAGAGTATAGTATGAGTCGTTTCCACCGTTGTGCAAAAAAGCGTGCGGAATCTCCAATTTTCTCAAGCCCCTTTTCAAACTGGATCCGCTGGCTCCATTAGAAATCGAAAAAAGTTTCTGGGTATCGATTGCAGCTAGTTTGCTCTCGAATTGAATACCCAACAGCCTCAACCACAGCAAATCACCCTTAACATTATGACCTACTAGTAAGCAAGGAATTGATGCTTTGTCAAAGTAATAGTCGACCAAGATCTGGACAAAATCTACAGCATCCTTCTCAGTCATTGAGTACGAAAAGCCACTATTACTGTTGACAGCATGATCAGGTACAAACCGCCCGTTTCTATTATTCAAATATTCTCTTATGCGTATATGTATCTGAATTATCGACGGAAATAATGAGGCCACCTGCCCGCGCGGATCATATATAGAGATACCAATTTCCGTCACTACATCGTTGTTTCTCTCCCAAGCTTCCAAATCTAGCGAAAATAGTATAGCTTGCCGGCCAAACACAACCTTCATAGAATTCTCCAAGTAATTGTAGTGTTCTTTTTGCAGTAACATTGGATGCTTTTTCGCATTTATTGACTCCAAGTACTTCTCGACTATGCCTTCGTAGAACAGTCTACTTGATTCGGTACTAAATCCTTCCACTTTACCAATTTTTGCGGTCGAACTTAATTGTATATCAAGAACCATCTTCTCGAGATCTCTTTGTGAGTATTCACTCATGATTCAACCTTCTATCCTTCGAAAGGCGCTAGTTGTCCTCGTAATTCGAGTTAATTGGACGCAGAGTCGTGCGCGGTCCAATCTATACCCAATCTATACCAATATTGGGCAGGACTCATATGGGAACTCTGGAAAACTTAGTGTATAATCGAGACAAGTGGAGTGTTCCACTGCACTTGCCTTCAAAATAATTGAATATAGAAAATTAGTTCGTCTCCCAGTCGTAGTGCCATCTGGACTTGAGCACAGTTTCGCAGCCATCAGTGCTCTCTATTTCTATATTAGAATTGACACCAAGTATACCGCTTTCAGTCAGCATGATTTCGCTATAGAGGCTCATACTCAAGATCTCAGACGGGTTAGATTATCTACTACTACTAGCGAGACCAAACTTGAAACAGATATCTGCAGCATTTACCCAGACTGCCCCACTTGTGACTATTTGACCCGTTCTGCCGTTCTTGGTGAATGGAGCCGTTCTTTCATCCTCATTAGTCCTTAGCTTATTGGTCATGACTATTGGGAAAAGTTTGATAATAATTGTCCAATTCTTGTTCCTACTACTTGAAACATCCTGATATATCTTACGTAAACTCGCCCAAAGACTGTCCGTTACGTAGTATATTCCCCTAAATACACAGTCTATCGCCCCCAATGAATTGCGTATCTCCTAACATGTATATACTATTGTGCCAAAGTAAGTGAATTCTTGGATGATTTACGAACGCTAAGAGTCGGGTCGTCACCTTACCCGTACACTGCATTTACGATGCTTAAGGAGCTAAATCAAAATCTATTTAGTTAGATTGGGTCGTCGGCTTAATGTAACCGTTGTCGAAGATCTTCCTCGTTTCAAAAGACTATTTCGTCTTCGCTCGTCTAAATTTTCAACGGCTCGACGGTTGCGTGTGCAACATCGATCTATTGACATATTAAATTAGACGCATCTCGTAAACGCGCATCGCCAAATTATAATTTTGCAGCATCTTCACCAAATCTTGGCTTGATGAGAGCCCTTAATACATGCTAGATATATAGATACTTTTATTGGAAATAGATTGAAATATGGTACACAGAATTGAAGGGAATTATTTTTCGTGACTACAAAGCTTGGAACAACAAGCCGACTCCGACGAATCCTCCAATCAAGACGGCCTTTTGCATAGTTGCATCTCTGTTAGGTATAACGTAGCCACGAGCTGCGTTTGCCCCAGAGGTCTTGTTGTGAATGGATGCTACAGACAGCGAGCCGGAAGTCGATGACTCTAAAGTAGAAGCTTGCCACACCGATTGAGAACCAATGAACCCATATTGGTTGTACTTACCACTTGATGTAGCAGCAGTAGTTTTTGATTCGGCACTGGAACCTTTTTCAGACTCGACTTTGTTGGCTGTGGTTGCTGTGGCGGTAGTAGGAGTAGCTGGGGTCCACCAGACAGTGGTACCGGTAGCAGTGTCCTTAGCTGTGGTGTCCTTAGCTGTTTCGGTCTCTTTAGCAGCAGTTTCCTTTGTAGCAGTTTCTTTTGTAGCGGTGGTATCTTTAGTACCCTCATTGCCGGAATCCGTAGTTGCATTTGGATCATCTTCGAATCCCCCGAGGTTTGCAGCCATCGTAACTCCGAGATGTAAAAGGGTTAAAGATGCTAATGAGACTGGGTTGTTAAATAATTGCAAAGACATGGTGGGTTATTTGAATGCGAATTGATATGATTTGATATTCTTAGGATCATCCAACCTTTATATACTATTATAGAAAGTGTGTCAAATCAGCTTCCAAAGTAGCCGCAGTAAAAAAAATGACAGCTTTTGATGAGATCATGAGTGATTTTCCCTCAAAAATGTAAACACTTCATCCCTTCGACCAGCCACCCCTGAGCATATACCTCCAATAAATGGAACTTGATGGATGTGCTTGTATTTTTGTGTCACCTACCGTTTTTGTGGGGCGAGGTTTAGCCAAAATTGAGATCAAAAAGCCTATTAACTTTCCTAAATAGGCAATAAGTCAATACACTATTATTCACTCTTCCAAGCGCACAATGACATAGATGAAGACAAAGGGGCTGAAGGATCGAAGGCACTTACAGGCTGTTATTTAGGAAAGTAAGCAGGTCCAAGACGGTCATCCGCTTTCGAACAATATAACATAATACATATATACTCTATAAAGTAAAGAATTACTTTAAGCTAAATGCAAGGTCTTCGCATTGGGCAGCGGCTGATTTGGGATTGCTTTGTACCGATGCACAAATGACACTCAATTGGGACATCAAGTACTGGAAATAATGAACATTATTGGTGACAATCAGCCGGGCTTGTGCCTCTAGACGTAGGGTATTTGACTTATTCGAGTTACTCAATGAGCTCCAGGCTTGTAAATCAATTGTTCCCTCAGGACTGACAGTACGAATCGATTCATTTACTAAGGTGAGACACCTGGTTATGAGATCATCGAGGCTGGCTAATGAATTTTGATCTATTTTAAGCAATTGAACCAACTTGAACTCCAATTGTCTCCTTGTGATGCCTTGGTTTGTCGGCAAAAATGATGCAAGCTTGGTGGCATATGAGTCTCTCTTATCACAGTCTTCTGTTGGAGTCATACAACCGGCCATTGTGTTCCTAGTTGGAAGTGTGGGGGACGTAGTAAGCTTAGTGCTGATTGTGCAACCATTGTAGGGAGAAGGACTCTCGCCAAACCACTCGTAATTGTAGTTCATGATTGGAAAGTCGCCAACAATTGGGCCAAACGTATTCTCTAGCTTCTCCGAAGACAATTCTAATTTGGCTTTGATAATTATGTTTCTTTCGCTTGAAGGAACAAAATCCTTGAGAAAAAGACAAAAATGGTCGAGCTTATCAATTGCAACTAGCTCGCCATCTACTTCAATGTGCTCAAACTTCACCATGGTGTGGGTTGAGATATCTTTGGCGATATCAATTTTGAGACTGGGTATACAAATCGATTGAAATCTGTCTGTGACCAAGAAATTCAATTCCAGATGAAATTCTTCAAAAGTATCAAACCTTAAAAGCGAGGTTCCATAACCAAACTTAGGATGCTGAGCATGGCCACCAACTTCGGTCTCTTGAAAGTTGGGGTTGCATATCAAATTATTGACGTACTTGATTGCATCGTTGTACTCCTCGCCTATTCTCACAAGAGAAATCGACACTCTGTCGACCAAGCTATTGATCATCCTTGTAAGCAATTCTTGAGATTTTTGGAGGCCTGCCAGAGGAAACGAATTTTTAAAGTTGTTGCAATTCAAAATGAGAAACTTGTTGATGTTGTTGGGACTGTTGGGAATGAAAGGAAACAAATCCATGCATTTTTCAATGCTGATAGTAAGCTCCTGAAGATCGGTGTGGATTAGAGTATGCGACCGGCGCAAATTGGGAGAGACTTTGATGTCTTCTATGACCCTGTCCCAGCCGTCCCAGTTTGCTTCAGCACACCCAATGAAGGCCCCCGATCTACTAGGATTTCTCCTCGCATCAGTACCCACAAAGATCAAGCCTAGCTTATCGATTGGCCGCAATGATGCTCTGATAGACCTGAGCATCGAAGAGATATTCTCTTTGTACTTAAGGTCGGTCATATTGGACTGGTTGATCAAAGGCACAGACACGATCAAGTTCAATGGCAACTGTTCGGGCCTGCTGCTGGACTGTGCCAATAATTCAATCGGTATATCAGAGTTTGAACTGACCAAGTTGCTGTATTCAAGAACTTCATTTGGAATATCGATCACTTCCTTGAACGACAGCCAGGCATTGGAAGAGAGCTGGTACAAGTTGGCAGCCGCGACAGGAAGCTTCAGGCCCAATTTATCAAGCAAGGTCTGCCATTTGGAGATCACAATAGGATTGTCGTGCCTGAGCTGCAACTCCGGTACTGTCTCATTGCTCAACATGAGCGAGATCGTTCCTCCCGGAGCTAATTTGCAGCCGCGAATGTCGGCATGGATCATAACCTGCCCCACTATTTTGCAGCCATCGATGAATAAAAAGACATTTTCGAATAGATAGCAGCACACACTGTCCCAATCAAGACCGTTGGTGGTGACATTGAGGTTATCAAATGCAAGAAGGTCTCCATGAACGGCGACATCGGCAAAGTACAGCGCCCAATCCTCGATTTTGGTGGTGAGTAAAGTAATGATGTGGTCCTTGATCGTCGCAAGTTGGGCTACATCTTCCAGTTTTTGCGTATGGCTATAGATCTCGGGCGACTTGACGTTGAGTACATACTTGAGTTCATACAGGGCTTGGTCGTTGGAGAGCGAGACGGCGCTGTGGTGCTTCAAGCAGGTCACCCTCGGCTTCAAAATGTCGCGGCTCATCAAGTTATTGTGCACGTGACTGGAGGTAGGATCTACCTCGATCTTCTGGTTGCCGATGGTTATGATTTCGGGCAAAAGAGGATCTCTCAAAGTGTCGGATATTATTTGACTCACGGGCGTTACTGGGTGTGTGTTGGGCGACGTGGGTATTTTAGGTGATAACGTTGAGCCCGGATCCTGGGTTTGATACTGTGCCGGAGGCAAAAGCTGCAATTGGAGCTGCAAGAGCGCGTGAAGTTTGGCGTGGGCCTCGTAGGGCTCCACCGGTGGAGCCGGTAACGGCTTTTCGTAGAAAGTTTCACCAACAAAGCTGGAGTGTGCTGTTACATCCTCAGCACATTTGGTCTTCTCTCCACATTGACCACAAATGGGCAAATGGTCCAAGTAGTCGCGATCGAACACTATAGATAGACAATCACGGTGACACAAGTCTCCGCATGAAAGCATTGAGTGGTCTCCCGGTAATGCTCCCGTCAAGGCGGTGTCGCAAAATGCGCACTTGTAGACTCCGGGACGACGGCGGGACTTGTGCCAGATATCAGGATGCGCACGGCTCATTATGGATGAAGTCGTCGAGGCCGAATATATCGAGGCCGCTGACAAGCTGAGGGGGTATGGCGCCAGTGATGTGCTTGATTTCGATATGGCCCTTTCTCTCATTTTTGTGTTTGGGTAAACAGTGCTCGTGCTCATGTAGTTACAAGCAATAGCTGCAAAATATGATGACGGGTAATTTGCTGGGCACTAAGTGGCGTTAGGTCAATTGAGCTTATGAGTGACGTGGTGGGGTGCCCAGTGTGCCAGGATGACGAGAAAACTGGAGGATTATAAAGCTTTTACGATTGAAATAGAGCCCCGATGTCACTGGATGTGATGCGCGCGGATCAGATAAAGAACGTGCCGAATGAGACTCGGGAAACTATTGTGGATGGGAAACGAAGGTGGGTCTAGTTATTGTTGACTAGTAGGGCTTACAGATAGGTAATTTCAGAGAAATACATAGGCTTATAAAGGAACCCTCGAAGTTAAGCTCATGAAGGCCCGTAAAAATATCATACAAAAATCTATTGTCTGATCAAGCCCTTATTGAGTAAAATCCAATTATTCGAGTTGGCCCGAAATGAACATTGTCTAATTTTCATTGTGGTGTCTCAACAATAGAATCGACAAATAAAATTGAGGCTGCCACACAGGCTATCCTAGATTTACACAACCATAAATCCACGCAGGCTATCCTGGATTCACACAACCATAGATCAACTAGCCTGCTGTACATACACGAACCTGTTGTGTTAAATCAATGCAGATAACCGCATTTCTGATCAATTTTCCGTTGCAGTGTCGGTCGTCATAGTCAGTGCATATGCCGAAGAAGCGCATAGAAGCCAGGGATAATGCCATGGTGCTTGGTAGCAAGTGCAGGCAACATCGTAGTCATGAAATAATTTATAACCTCAAGGGAAAACCTATTTCAACATTGTAGTGTTCAGACTGATACTACGTATGGATTGGTGTTTTTACATGAAAAATATGTAAGACTTGGCTCCGTTTTTGGTTGAACTTCTAAATATATCGCGATTTTTTGGCATCCTTCCTAGTTTTGGTCCAAATGCCTACAAACATGTTTCAATAATCCCCATTAGATCAGTATCTACATTGTAATTTTTGGCGAGCGAGCATAGCGAAATGTGAAAACGCCGTACTTTCTCTACATTGTCGCACTTCTATCTCAGACCATCAACGTGAAGCTAATGCGATCGCTGGGTAGTTTAGGCTTCACCGCAAGTGTGTCTAATGCTTCACATTTTATTGTTTTGTTAGATTATTGGCATTATCTTATGAGGATCACATTGAATTTCAGACGCGATATTCTTATTTAGGACCTCATCGAATTTCAGACGCGATATCCGTTGCGAAGCACCACCTAATTTTTTTCGACCCTCCAACGCGCGCGGAATGTTTGCAGTCTGCTATTGGACAAAACAAGATTTATTATTGCCCCTATCAGTTGAAACATTCCACTTCGCACTCAACAAAAAGTTTAATTCGCTTCAGGTTACCTACAGATTTGACGTGTATCGCTTCGTATTCGTACAGTATGACATATCTCTTGATTGGGGATCGTAACCCCACACGCCTCACAAATGAAACAAGACACCCTTTATTTGTTTTCAGGCCCAAAATGCTTGTTGTGCCAAAAGTAGGCTCGGGAATTTCTGCATGGAATATCTTTTATAGAAACAATGTGTCACGATCGCTTTTTGCGACTAATCGCACTGCTGCAGTAACGGGATGGAAGAATTATTGGTGGTGTGATCCGCCACTTATTGTATTTCGTTAGCTCGTCAACGAGTTGTTCAAATTTACTAATTACACTTGGAATGGATCCATACAGAAATGCATATGACAACAATAATTGTAGAGTAGATTTCTGTTAGAATTTACACGTGAGGGTATCCTGAGGGTACTAATCGTTTGAAAAGGTTCATAAAATATTCATAGGGCATAGTAACAATAGAATATAGTCTACTCGTACGAATAACCAGCTAAAACGTCGTTGATTCTTCTGAAAGTCTTGGAAACAATTCCAAGCCAGTGAACAAATCTGTCGATTTCTCCGTCTTCAAGGGCTTCCAATAATCCTGGCAAAGTTTGTCCTGCGTAACCAGTATATCTTCCTCCAGCATAGACAATGTGTTTAAACCAAGGCCTGTCGTGCAAACCAGCGTGGTGCAAAAAATTTCTCTCAAAGTACTTGAGAGCGGCATTATGTCCTTTGGTACGGTACAACAAGACAAGTTTTTTGTACCATCTAAGTTCATCCCAATTATCCCATTTCTCCTGCAATAAAAGACTGTAGGAATCGAAAATTAAGGTCTCGTTATTGAGCTTTTCCAATTGAGCGTAGGTGTGATCGATAACATCTTTAATGGTTAATTCCTCGTGCTCATGGACATCGAACATTTGCATCACCTTGTTGTGGGGGCATTCGCTCGTTTTCAAAAGGTCCATGAATGGGAAAGGGCTCTTGGGCACAAACACACCTTTACTGGCTTCCTTGACATATTCAACGGATTCTTTATCATGGGACAAATAGTCCAAGCTACTTTCCGGCGAGATTAATTCATTCAACCATTTCTTTGGAACCTTTTCGCTGACTGTGTCGAAATACGACTTCAAAGCCAGTGCGTAGGCATTTGCTTGAAAATGAATAATTTCACGGTCACTTAAGAATAAAGTAATCAATGACAAATATTTGGCTGCAAGATTATGGTAGACAAAGCCAGGGTCAGCAAATTCGGAGATCCAATGGAAAGAATCGTAATTGGAGTGGTAGTGATAAATTGGGTCTCCCTTGCCCTCTTTGAATCCAAGATCGACCGAAGGAATACCCAAGTGATCCAAATAGACGGCGTAGTCCGAACCTAAACCAAGATTCTTGATTTTGTCACCTTTTTCTTTGACATAGTGGTCGTAGACGGTACCTACATCTTTTTCAGGATACTCCACTTCCTTGGCGGCTGCTCTCAAAACATCGTTCAAAAGAGGCGATGCCAGCAAATCCAAGTGTTTTCCTGAAACTGCAACGTCCAAATTTACATAGGCAACTACATTGGCTTGGTACTTTTTGGCAAAGTATTCACCTTGTTCTGTTGATCCCAACAAGCCATACTCTTCACCATCGTAACTGTGCAAGATGATGGTACGTTCGAACTCGTGGCCTCTTTTACTCAATTCTCCAAGCGCTCTGGCGACTTCAATAAGAACCGCTGATCCCGAGTTGGGGTCTCCGGCACCGCCTTTGATCCAGGCGTCTCTATGGTTACCGACAATGATGACTTCGTTCTTGTTTTTACCTTCGATCTTCCCGTAAACATTGTACAAAGTAGAAATGTTGTAAATTTGATCACTGTACAAGTTCAACTTGAAGTTCTTGTTGGGACCAGTATAATATTCAAAGCTTTCCAATTCGCCTTTCCACGATTTTTCAGCCTTGGTACCATGACCATTGAGCTTTTTCAAAATAGGCTTGACTTCTCTGTAAGAAATAGGCAAGGCAGGGATTTTTCCAATGCTGTCGTAAGGATCTTGACGCTCTACGCCAGGTTTGGAGGCGTATCCTGGAGTGGTTGGATCGCCAGGAGCAGCTCCTACGCCGCCCAAGAACTGCACGCTTCCTCTCTGCACAGAGCTTTCTTGTCTTGCAGGTCCCTCTGGATACTGCTTGTAACCGTTGGCAGGGGTAATCCCATGGTCATCGCCAGGATCAGTATATAACAAGACACCAATGGCACCAGCATTTTGAGCGAATTGGATCTTCAAGCCTCTGAAGATCTTGCCATATCTGGCGATCACAATTTTTCCGGTTACATTTACACCCCATTCTTTCAATTGTTCAAAGTCTTCACGGGACCCGTAGTTTACATACACGTACTCAGCAGTAACATTGCCATTGGCACCATAACCCAAAAAGGTGGGAACCAAATCGTCACCTTTAGTGGTTTTGTCATCTTTAAGAACATCTTCGGTGAGAGGAGCATTGTAGACGACCTCTCCTGATTTGGAGCTGATCAAGTTTAAGTCGTGTTCCTTTGGGTAACTAAGAAGAACTTCATATTCATCAACCGACTGTTCCCATCCATACTCTTCGAACTTGTCGGCAGTCCACTGAACCAAACCATAATTGGTACCAGCCAAATGGGGTTCGGCAGTGTACTTTTTGGACCATTCACCTGCAAGATTGGTCTTCAATGCATCGAAAATGACATTCTTAGCATCCTCCTTGCTCTCAACATGGTTGGCAGATACAAATGGACTCAACAATTTCCAAGCACTAATCAAACCCAATACAACCCCAAAAAAAATATAGGCTACATCCTTCCAGGCTAACCGCTTCTTGTGCTTGCCCGAATCAATTGATCCAAGTGGCACATACTTAACATCGAATGTATCTGATTTCTCCGACATATTCAGTTGTTTAGCAACCGAAAGATTAAGGGATTTTCGCATTTATATATGCTGCAAAGTCCAAAATTGCCGCGAACCAGTGTGGCGGCAAATAATGGCGGCAAATAATAGAAGCAAATAATGGCTGTGGTGCAACCCCAACTTGTGGCATTATGAGGGGCACCGATTTTGAGTTTATTCAAATGTGTAGTTGATCAGGCATGGATGAGTAGTAATGTTCGGGGACTGGAAGTTCTTTATGGTTATATGTTTCCGTGCCGTCTCAGTTGCTTATCGCTGCGGCTGGTTTTTTTGTGACATTTGGACCGAATTACAAATTTGACAGTCGGCTATTGCGAGATTGTACGATATTACTCGATTCGCGTAACTCATACCAATGCATCGTCGAGATGAATTGTGTGGGGTGAGGAGAACTTCACTGTTTACTCTTTATCTTTGTAGTGATTCATCCTTGCCATTGGAATTTTTCATTTTTTTGCAAAATTGCTGCAAATAACGGAGGATAAGCTAATTTCAGTTTGAAAGAGAAAGATCAATTGTAGACGTTTGTTATAGATTTATGGAAAATACCTATGTATCCCAAAGAGTATACTCGTTTTTTTCAAAAATTCAACAGCCTTGAACCAAGTGTAGATTTTTACAGAGTAAAGAAATCAATGGCAGGTTACAGTTACTGTAAATGAATCTTGCCTAAATCTATGAAGATAGAGAGCAACTGATGAGCTTTGCACTTGAAGTTCAATTCCTATCCTTGTACTTTTACACCTAATTGCATATTATAGGTAGTCATGACTCATCAGGAAAGCTCATAACTGCATTGATTAGAAAGCTGGACAATTTTTGCACCCAATGCAGAATTCAAAAATCAGTTATATAATGTCATGTTCAAAAATTTCCTTGGATCAAGTAAGTTGCTGCACACGGAGAGCCTGCTCAAAGTACATTTCGGTACAAGCCAAACCACGCAGTTGTCGTGAGTCAGACAATAGTCCCCTTGTAGTCCTCCACCTGTTATGCAACTGTTTATAACTAAAGCTAAGGCAAATGCTGAGCTGAATTATGGATACATCAATATCAAAAGACTCTGAAATTGACAGTCCGATATAATTGGAAAATATGTACACTATATAGCTCTCGAGAGAGTATCAGGTCTTCGTACGGAACCAAAGTGATAGGCTTGTGACTCGCTCACTCGCACTTTTACCGTATCTGTGATTAATAATCCGCCGCATAACATTCTAGTACTCGTTACTGCTGTCCATAGAGCCACTCCATCTCTTATTATTGAAGCCTAAAGCATATTTCTATGGTAAATGGACTTGGCCCATATCAAGCTTTTGGAGTCATTCGAGCTTCTTTCGCATTAATTTCACTAAACAGCTTCTATGTTTGTGCATGTTAGTCCGTGAATTGCACAGACTTTGAATATCGCAGCTTGGTTACATTGAAGCTCTGAGTTATTTTCATTGTGCGACATATATTTGCACCGCTTTCTCCAAAAACAATAATCGCTCCCGGTGGCCAAGCTGGCTAAGGCGCGAGACTGTAATGATTACTCAAAGTTATCTTGAGATCGGGTGTTCGACTCACCCCCGGGAGAATTATTTTTTGGGCCCCATCAACCCCAAGCCTGCATATAACCACGATGAGCTATCTACATTTTTTTTTAATCTAAAGAAATATAATATTTACACCAACGATGGCTTCTAGAAACGCTGTGAACAAGCCTAAAAACAGGCTTCATGCCAATAGCCATGCTAAGGTCTTAGCTAAGAGAAGAGCTGCCAAAGCAAAGAAAACTTTAAGCGCCCGTTCTACGGTGGGAAGATACACCGGCCAGTCCGATGCTGCCCCAAGACCAACTGATTCCAAGGCTATTGCATTGTACACTGGAGGCGGACCAAAAGAAACCAATGTCATGACCACCACATCCTTATCGAACAAAAGAGCCAAAAAACTCGCCAGAAATCAAAAATATATCGACGAAAGAAATAACAAACAACGTGAAGTTGAAATGGAAGAAGAAAGAATTTCAAGATTGCAAAAGATCAAGGATGCTTTGTGGACAGTAGCAGAAAACAGCTCTACCATCAAGGTCATTCCATCTGGCGAAGGTACCACTTTAGGAGTACCAGCTTTTTAATGTATATTAGTAGTAACAAAGAAGGAATAAAGAGACAAGTGCAAAAGAAGAAGATTAGTGGCAGAACAAGAACCATTATATCAAGTATACTGTAAAAGAAGGGTAGCAGAGATGGCGAGCCAGCGAGAGCGAGCATATTGGTCACGTGATATATATCGGGTCACACTGGGCACACTGCTATCTTCTCGGCGCAAAATAGGTCTAGCTGTGCCAGAATTTACCTGGCGCTATAATCCGTACCCTCTCTACTACTCTGCACCTTTGTATTATCTCTTCAGACCTTTTTTCACTCTTATTTCTGAGGCCATATCTGCAGACCTTCGATGGTCGGAAGTCGCTTTTCACGTGATACAACACTTTCACTACCACGCGTGCCTCCTCTCTCTATTTGCCCTGTGTCTCACTAGCCCTGGCCGCACTGAACTACTACAAGGCACACAGTCTACTCAGAAGTTTCCCACTGTAATTTTAGTTTTCACATCTGGTGTAGATCCTAGCTTTCATCATTCTAGTAAAGTAATACAAATCACCCAGCATAAGGGCATGGTGGCTGCAACAGTGATTGCGTAGGATAACAGGTTGTGCACCCTAACGTCGACTTTCGCAGCTTTCCATCAGCCCTGGACCTCCTATAGTGAAATAAGTATTTTTAATCGATTGATACAAATTTCTAGCCTTTTATTCTCCTCTTGCTTTTTCGCACTTCATTCACCTTTCTTCAACTTACTTTCGAATTGCTGTCTGACCTTTCAAACTATTACGTCGTTCGCTTTGTTCTTTGGCCTATTTCACAACTAGTGCCACATAGTGATAGACTAATTAATCTTCAATAGTGGAGTCGGTCAATTGGCCTTCCTACATAGATTTGAGACTACCTTACAAAACATCTCTGATATTTTTTTTCGTACCCTAGCATATCCTATATAATTAATTAAGCTGCTTGACCAATGGCTTTGAGACCGTCAGTGACTGAATCTCTCAAGTACAGGATAACCTCACCAGGTTGATCAGCCTTAAATACACTTGTTCCTGCTACAATCACATTGGCACCGGCATCTGCAGCGGGCTTGATGGTGTCTTTACCTAAACCACCATCAACTTCGATGTTCAAATTTGGGAATTTCTTTCTCAAGTATTCTACTTTCTTCATCATATCAAGCATGAACTTCTGGCCTCCAAAACCCGGCTCAACAGTCATGATCAAGGCCAAGTCCAATTGGTCTGCATATGGTTCTAACTCTTCTACGGGTGTACCTGGCTTGACAGCACATCCTACATGCATCCCGGCTGCCTTGATAGCATCAATGACTGCTTGGGGATTCTTGGTGGCTTCAATATGGAACGTATACTGATCGCCACCAGCCTTGGCGATCTCCTCAATCCACTGTTCCGGGTTCGAAACCATCATGTGACAGTCAAAATATATTGGTTTAGCATCAGATTTGGGAAATTCTTTCCTCAAACTGGCGATGATTGGAGCGCCAAACGAGATGTTGGGCACAAAGTGGCCGTCCATTACATCGATGTGTAACCATTCTATGTCGCCGGCGGCAACAATCGATTTACAGTTTTCGCCCAAATTGGCAAAGTCCGAGGCTAAAATAGATGGTGCAACAATTGATTTGACCATGGTGTGTTGTGAAGTCTAGAGAAGTACAAGTAAATCTATCGGAGTGATCACATCCACTGATTAATCGTAATCGGCTGGTCACGTGGCGAGGTCACGTTGGCAAGCAATCAAATGCCAGGGTCCGATCACACACTACTTCGCTGTGCCACTCTGGTGTCGCTCTGGTGTGACACCTATGTGACACTTATGGCGTCAGTGCTGCTGTGCGAAGCACAACCGCAAGCAAAATCAATGGCCGCCCGATAACCTTAGTAGGTGATGGTAAGCGGAGCGTCACGTGCCCACCCTTCGGATAGCTTCTGGTGCCACCCTCCAGTTATACCTGATGGATCAGTTTGGATGGCATGTTGCCAGTGACATCCTCCCAGCACCATCTGTAGCCGCTCACTCTCACCAGCAGGCCAGGGGTATCATCGGAGGCCGGGTGCCCTTGGTCGTGTCCCGACCACCTATCATATAAAGGCAGAATCGCCGCTCACTCGTACAAACTCACCAACCATGGCCGAAGCAACCAGTGAAGGGGCATCATATTCCGAGCAGCTCTTGGATGCCGCAAGAAGAAACAACACCGAACTTCTTCTTACCATCAAGTCCGAACTAAATAATGACCATGTTCAGCTCGCAAAGTTGATCAACACCACGCGAGAATTGATAAGCGGCAACAGTCCGTTGCATTTGGCATGTCAGTTGGGAAACTGGGAATTTATAGATGTTATTTTAGATATAGAGGGCGTGGAGATCGATCCCCAAAATAGACAAGGCGAAACTCCCTTGCATCATGCCGTCAAGTATACTGTCCAAGAGCCTGACCATGGCTACTTTGTCATTGACAACTTGCTAGACGCAGGCTCGGATCCTCGCATCAAAGATAATTCGCACTTGAAACCAATTGACTACACCGAGGACGCGAAATTGAAAGAATTGTTGCAAAGTGCGGAGTATGCCATTTCCATGGAAATCCCTGAAGAAGACCAGCTAGTAGGACTTGGCGATGATGAAGACGAAGGTTCGGGATCAGAATCAGATTAAAACTTAGCTACAGAACATAAAATCGTCCACGTCTGTTTGGATCCAGCTACCCAAAACGTCGCGAACTTTTTTTTTGAGCTGCTGACGGTGCGAATTCAGACGCTTGAACTCATCATAAGTACTTTGATTTGATACCCTTTTCCATTTGTTATAGAACTTCTGATTGCATACAATGCTCGCGCCTGCTGGTTTTGGAGGCTTATTTTTCACATAAGACCCGTTTTTCGCTCCATTGACAAGCACCTCTAGTGTATTGGTGGGAACCACATACAATAAACATAACGGTGACGGTACTGCCAGGCTCGCCACCCGGGGTTTATGATACTGATACTCGTTTATATCAAATGTAAGCACCGTAACTTTATGTACTGAATCAATTGAGGCTAGCCGGCCAAAGTTGCGTTCACAATCTTGCAAGTTAGTTCTATCTTTAGGGAGAATCAAGTAATCTAAAAAGATTCCGCGGGGGAAAATCGCCGCGGTCCAGCTATTGGTGATTCCAACGGCTTGTTTGGCACACAACTTGTCGGAACAGGACTTGCTGAGGGTGATCAAGCTGTCGTTTCTGCCAGGCTTGGTCCGTACCACGCCCACACGGTCAAAATGGCCCCTTCCTCTGGTAATACCATCGATCTCAAACTTGGCCTTCTTGCGCCATGGCTCGCTATTTTGCCGCGGGGTGATCGATGCGTCGCCGCACGGAGGCTCGCTAATGTATAGTGCTAATTTGCAAGTGGGCCTTATGCCATAGGTGTCCCCTTCGATTTGTTCGACAAATGGATGGTCTTTATCTTTGTATGTATCTAGGAGGTACCAATTTAGTAGTCTTAACGCCAAAATCTCTGCGTGGCAGTCGTGAACCATAAGTCCTTGGGAGTATTGGCGTACTGAGTTGGGGAGGGCTTTAACGCCGGTAGCGATGGTGAGGGGGACGACTGAATCGGCAGTGATGGCCACTACCGAGGCCAAGACCGTCCATTCTTCAGAACCGTTTGATCTGGTAGACGGTTTTCCTGATTTAATGGAATTGAAGGCGTTGAGGACCTTGTGAGCTATGTCATTGGCGTCCACCGACATCCTTGAACATTTAAAAAATAGCGACAAATAAAAAAATTTACAGTAATAAATAGTGCGAGGATATAGAAATACCAGAGACTCTATTGATGTTTCAGATTATTGAGGTTCCAGTAGTCTCACAAGTAATGTAGTGTTTGTTTATTATCGTACTATTTATCGCTTCCTTCTCATTAATCCACCCATTATTCCAAGGCCAATGGCAAGCGCTCCGCCCGCAAGGCCAATCCCAATAAGCCCGTCGCGCGTAATGCGCTCCTCGATCGATTCCTTTAGCTGGCGGGCCTGCGCGTTATCAGGCTCGCCATCCAAAAGCACCTCCACGTACCGACGGGCATTGGCATAGTCGCCCACCTTGAATGAGCCTAAACTCAAGTAATATAATGCTTCTCGTCTCATAGCAGGCACATCCTTGTACAAATTGGTGAGAATCGCTATTCCCTCTTGCTGCTGACGGTGGCCACTAGCCTTGATCAACCCCCACGCGAGATTGAAAAGAGACTGCGGCGAGGGCGAGCCGCCTTCAGATTCCACCTGGTGGCGCAAAATCTGTAGCTGCTTGGCCGAAAGCGGCTGCTTCAACTCTTCTAATGCTGGATACACGGCGGTTTCAAACATGGTACTCTCCTCCTTACACCGTCTCCTTGGCTTGCTTTATCGCCCCAGACCACTCACGTGACCTACGCGCCATCGCCATCAATAAATTCACACTCGCTATTTTCCACTCTACGCTACACATTACAGTTACTGCCATGTCAATTCTATCGTGGGTGGAGCTTCAAAATAGCCCAAACAACAATGTACGGACAGCTGCGGAGCTTGAGTTCAACCAGGCTGCAAAAAGTTCCCCGTCGGAAGTGGCCAACGAGCTTATGCTCCTGGCGCTTGACTCCAACCGCCCCATCGATATACGCCAGCTGTGTTTATTGCACTTGAAAAGACTTGTGCCGAAATACTGGTCCATGGCATTCCAGTCATTTGTAGGACCTCCCATTGATCAAAACATAAAAACATCAATTAGAAATAGTCTAATCCACTTGGCCACCACGGCGCCAGAATCAAAGTTACGTAATGGAAGCGCTTACGCGATAGTGCAAATCGCGTCGGCAGATTATCCTGACGAATGGCCGCAATTGTTGCAGCAATTGTATCAATGTGCCAATCAGTTCGATAACAAAATAGCCATGATAGGAGGGTTGACTGTGCTTAATGACTTGTTTGACGATTTGGTGACAGAAGAACAGTTTTGGGACGGAGGGATTGGAATCGAAGTAACTCGCCATATCGTGCTGATTCTTTCAGCCGAGATCAGTCCTGACATCAAAACGTCCGCCCTCAAATTGTATCAGAACGTGCTCCAAACCTTACAGGGCCCAGAAGCCTATACTGAAGAAAGAAAGGCTGGAGTGAACGAACATATTGTAGATATGGCGAACATTCTAGTAGGACTTTTAAATTCGCCAGAAAATCGTACCCTTAGTGACTATTATTTCAGGTCTAATATCTATAGCGTGTTGGACACAATCTTGGGTACTTTTGGCAAGAGAATAGCCAGTGAGGTCCGGTTGAGATTACTTGACTTGTCACTACGTGATTTGTCTCAATTGGCCGATATTTATCAGCTCGGAGGCACAGAAACTCCACCTGCTCTTGGCGATTTTATTGGCGACATATCTTCGGAAACAATCGTGGTGGGCAACATCAATAATGTTCTTCATGTTATTCTTAGTCTTCAGTACACCCACAATATTACTCTGGTTCTTTCAGTGGATTTATTTGTCCACTGTCTTGATAAGTTGAGCTTGTTATCCGACCTGATGATGCAAGATTATGAGTCTGATATCTCGCTCTTTGTAGGTGAAGTCAATGGATTAGCCACTTCTTTGAATCCTCGTGAAGGTATCCATGAATTTGTGGGCGAGCTTAATAATAACGATGCTAATGAAGTGTTAAAATCGGTTCTCCAAGCACTTCGAAATTCTACTTCAGATGCGAGATTGACAGAATCAAACTTGTTTATACTTGAATGTCTATTTGCCAGCGAAGATTCCGAGTTGCTGCTTGGTGATACTCTTACCATTCACGATTTGTTAAACCTCATCACTAGTTTCATTTCTTACGATAAAATCTTCCTTACTTCCAAGTGCTTTTTGGTGCTACCAAAGTTCTTTGAAAAGTTCGAGTCCGCTTCTTTTATTGTGGACACTTTGCTGGGCATGGTTGATTTTGCCGCAAATGAACAAACCAATTCAATTGTCAGCATCACTACCTTGATTAGCTTGACCCTCTACAAAAACCTTGTTGATTTGGGCACCGAACTCAACCAGGCAAAAAAACTGGATATCCAGTATAAAATCCTTCAGATTGTATACTCTTTGATAGAAGATTGTGAAGATGACTCGTTGAGCTCGCTTCTAGAAGCCATAACCGTGGCTATCAACTTAGAGCCTTTGGTAGCCTCAAAATTAACCATTCAGAACTCAGATTCCGTGATAGATATGATCTTCAAAATCTCGTTCAAAGACTCGTCCAATGTCGAATTAACGATCGATTCTTCCGAAAGCTTGAGTACTTTACTAAGACAAATATCAGTCCAAGATTACTTGGTGTGCTGTGAAAAATCGTTGCCATTCATAATGAATTTGATAGAGGAAGAAATCAAAAGAGACTCGGCCGTTCAATATACTCCAAACTTGTATTTATCATTGGAGTTGTTGAACATTATTGTGGATTCATTCCCCGAGGTATCCGCCGAGTTTCCTTCCCAAATCTTCAACTATACGTTCCCTACGATCAAATCGCTTCTTATGCTCACAAACGATAACCAGATCCTTCAAAGCGGCGGAGAAGTGTTTAATTCGTTTTTGAAAACCGCCAGTCAGTTATTCATGAGTTACCGTGATGGTGTCACTAACGAATCAGGAATGGAAGTATTGCTTGCAATTGTATCTAAATTCTTGTCCCCTCAATTATCCGATAGTGCCGCCATGAACTGTGGGCTCATTGTGATTTCCTTCTTGGAAAAATTCCAGAGTTATCTTAATGAGGACTTTATTTCACAAATTCTTGATGCCACCATCAAAAGATTGGTCATTGCCGAAGAAGCAGTGACTATTGAAAATCTTATAATGGTATTCTGTAAGTTGGTATTGAATTCGCCCAGGGAACTGGTGGAGCTTCTATCAACCAAAATATCGGTTCAAAACCCAAAAACCGAACGAATAGTAGATGGACTTTCAGCTTTGTTGCCTATCTGGTTTGAATCTTTTGAAATCACTAGAGGCTACGATAAAATCAAACTGAATGTTCTTGCTTTGGGCAAAATCTTCACCTTAAATGATTCTCGAGTCCAAAATATTGTAGTCAACGGAGATATCATTCCGTACCTGGGTGACTTGATTCGTACCAGGTCAATGGCCAGGCAAATGCCTGATCAATATACCCAAATATCAGCATCGCAAAAGATCATTAAGTTACTCATTGGAGAGCTCGAATTCCAGTGCCAGCAGCCTGATGCCAATGACTATTTACCGGAAAAAGTGGACGAAGAAGAGGATGGTGGCGGATGGGAAGATATGGACGACATTGGCGTACCAAACTACGAAAAACTCAAGTCGTACGTCGACTCTGATAATGAAGACGAGGATTACGACGATAGACAGGCCGGAGATGACAGTTTGCTCAAAATTCTCGTGCAATTCTTCAAAGAGTGCACTGTCAAGAATTTGGGCGACTTTCAGACCCACTTCAACTCCTTAAACGATGACGAAAAGAAGATCATAACCGAAAGCGTCGTCTTTTAAGTAGTATAATATAAATAATTTTGCAACCATGTTGGGATCACGTGACGCCGTAGAAAAAGTCAGCTCTGCGATGGCTTTGGATCACTACCATGGGATGGACCAGTAGGCCAACGATAGGAGCGTATACACTAGTCCAGCGAGCGAGCCGCATGAGTTTTCACACCAAAGTATTACCTGTCAAGGTCGAAAGCATTGTTTTCGGCAAATACGACGAGGTCCCTACGGTGACCGATGCTGAGTCCGCGCAAAACCTTCGCACGGCTGCCGACGAGTTGATCAATACCAATAACGTGGTGGGATTTCCCACCGAAACCGTATACGGATTAGCCGGCCTGGCCGTCAACGACGAGTCGGTGCGTTCGATCTACCGTGCCAAAAACAGACCGGCAGACAACCCACTTATAGTACATGTTTCGTCCATCAGCCAGCTCAAGCGCAAAATTCTCCCGCCAAACTACGAGATCCCCGAAACTTACACCAAGTTGATGGATGCATTTTGGCCGGGCCCAATGACGATCTTGTTGCCAGTACATGACGACTCGCCTATTTCCAAGCTCGTCACCGTCAACCAACCCACTGTAGCTGTGCGAATCCCCAGCCATCCCATAGCACGAGCCCTCATTGCCCTTAGCGACACTCCGCTCGCCGCGCCCTCTGCGAACGCATCTACCAGACCAAGCCCCACGCTTGCCAGCCATGTTCTACACGATTTGAACGGCAAGATCCCCTATATCATCGATGGTGGTCCCTGTAGTGTCGGAGTGGAGTCTACGGTGGTGGATGGGCTCTGTGATCCGCCCATGTTATTGCGCCCTGGTGGTGTTTCGGCAGAGCAGATTCGCGCGGCCGGCGGACATTTGTGGAAAAATATGGTGATGGCCAAAAAAACGGCCGCGGCTGGCGAGCAGGTGCGGACCCCCGGGATGAAGTACCGCCATTACTCGCCGACCGCACGAGTTGTGTTGTTTGTGAACAGCGGAGATGGAATACGGGCCATCAACGGGTACTTTGAGCAGCACTCTATTGATAGCAGCCAGACCAAGGTGGCCCTTCTTCGCGCATCATCCTTTGCCAGTGCCTCAGCCATCAATGCGGGCATCTCGGTAGAGAGAGATTTGGGGGCCACTGCCGCAGACGCATCGCGCAACCTATTCCGTCTTTTGCGAGAAGTGGATGAGATGGGCGTACTGCTTATACTAGTGGAAGGTATAGAGGAAACCAACGAGGGGTTGGCAGTGATGAACAGGCTCAGTAAAGCAGCGTATGAAACGGTTGGATCATCGTAAGCGAAACGGAGTATCTACTCATTTATGGGTGCGCTTATCGGTCATATGTTGCTACAATCCACAGAGATAACAATCCACAGAGATAACACCCAGATTACCTCCATACCACATATAATTACATTTAATATATAAGCATGTGACCTAGGATAGTCTCAGTAAATGACATAGTTGCGATTTTACAACCTGTATTCCCTACGAATGCGGGTATCAATCTGTGTTCTCTACGATTGCGGGTATCAATCTGTATTCTCCACGATTGCAAGTGCGTCGCTAAATCCGCCCCGCCACCGTAATGCGGCAACACTTTCAGCTGCCGCACACCACGCGTCTGCTCTGCTTAGATCAAGTACAAAAGCGACTTAACTATTCTACCAACGTCATCTCCCAGTAGCCTCATAAAACTGGGCACAAATAGTCTAAACCCTCAAGACTAAGCCCCAAGACTGAGCTCTAAAACTGAACCCATACGATCTAATATTTTCTCCTCACACTTGATCTCCCTTATACTGATTTGTCTGCGCCTCGGCCGCTATCAGCCCCCAGGCTGCCTAATCGCTGGAAAAGACACGCACTTGAGCGGCCAAAAAAGATGGAAAAACTCAAAATTGTTCACTAGATGACTAAAGGTGGTGCCAGCCAGATCTATTAACTAGCAAATTGTTGTGATCCAGCGTATCTAGTCCCGCACTCTACATCCTTACTTCAACCTTAAGCCCCGCTTATATCAATTGAATTGAAACAAGCAATCCTCAATCATTTTCATCGGCGTCTAACTAGATTGCCATTCCGTTAGATTTTTTATAAATGAGTGAGAACCCTTTTGGAAGCATAGAGTTGCTTCATCACAAGAAGCCGTCCCCATCTCTGAAATACAGTCAGGCTTCTATTGAAGATACAGTCAATGACCTCAGAACAGACTTGAAATCAGGGTTGGCAGGCCACGATATTTCCACGCTAAGATCGTTATATGGAGTCAACGAGTTATCCAATGAGCAAGAAGAGAACATGGTGTTGAAGTTCTTGTCAAACTTTTATGAAGATCCACTTATTTTGTTACTTATTGGAAGTGCTGTGGTGAGTTTCTGGATGGGAAATACCGATGATGCTATTTCCATTACCCTCGCCATTACTATTGTGGTGACTGTTGGATTTATTCAAGAATACAGAAGTGAAAAGTCCTTGGAAGCTTTGAACAAATTGGTTCCTGCCGAAGCAAGGTTAACCAGAAACGGAAGCACTTCGACGGTGTTGGCATCTTCACTTGTTCCTGGTGATTTGGTTCATTTTTCACAAGGAGACAGGATTCCTGCCGATATTAGATTGACCGAAGCTGTTCAATTGAGTATTGATGAGAGCAATTTGACTGGTGAAAACAGACCTGTTAGAAAATATACCGATAAGATAGCCTCTGACAGCAAAGAGGTTCCTGCCATTACCTCACGTACCTCTATAGCATTCATGGGAACATTGGTCAGAGATGGCCATGGATCGGGCATAGTGGTTGCTACTGGAGCCAAAACTGAGTTCGGGGTGGTTTTCGAGATGATGAGTGAAATTGAAAAACCAAAAACACCTCTTCAACAGTCGATGGACAAATTGGGTAAAGACCTTTCGGTGTTCAGTTTCATAGTCATTGGTATTATTTGTCTTATTGGAGTGCTTCAAGGCCGTTCATGGTTGGATATGTTCCAGATTTCTGTCTCTCTTGCCGTAGCAGCTATTCCCGAAGGGCTTCCCATCATTGTCACTGTGACATTGGCGTTGGGAGTGTTACGAATGGCCCGTCATAAGGCCATTGTCAAGAGATTGCCTAGTGTGGAAACTTTGGGAAGTGTCAACGTAATCTGCTCAGATAAGACCGGTACGCTTACTCAGAACCACATGACAGTGACCAAAATGTGGGCCCTGGACTTCAAAGGCAGCTTCAACACCCCTTTCTTGGTGGTGGACAAGTTGGACGACAACACTCTTCACAACAAATTGACCAAAAACATGCAAAAAGTGTTGGAATGTGGTAATATTTGTAACAACGCCAGGTACTCTTCGGAGAACGAAAAGTATGTGGGCAACCCCAGTGACATTGCCCTTGTGGAATGCTTACCCCATTTTGGCTTAGAAGATTGTAGGAATACCAGAGAAAGAGTTTACGAGTTGTCGTTCAGTTCTTTTAGAAAGTACATGGCCGTTTGTGTACATTCAGGAGACATGGGCAAATCAGAAACGTTTGCCAAGGGAGCTACCGAAAAGTTATTGGGGGTTTGTAACAGATATTACGATGAAAACGGCGATATCAAGCCAATCACCGAATCCGTCAAATCTCATATCCTTGAGAAAAGTCATGAACTTGCCATCGATGGGCTTCGTGTGTTGGGATTTGCCAGAAACAATAAAAAGCTTGGTGGTGATGAAAAAGACAATGTTAGTGAGCCCACCGATATGGTGTTTACCGGTCTTATTGGTATGAAGGATCCTCCTAGAGCCAATGTAAGTAAATCCGTTGCGTTATTGATGAAAGGTGGTGTCCATGTGATCATGATTACTGGAGATTCACCAACAACTGCAGTCAATATTGCCAAACAAATCGGTATGCCAATTGTAGGCGAAAATGCCGTGATTACCGGTGACCAAATTGACAATTTGAGCGAAGAAGCATTGGCTGATGTGATTAAAAACGTTTCTGTTTTTGCCAGAACCACTCCGGAACATAAAGTTGCCATTGTAAAAGCCTTCCAAAGAAATGGAGATATTGTGGCCATGACTGGTGACGGTGTGAACGATGCGCCCGCCCTTAAGCTTGCAGATATTGGTATTGCTATGGGTAAAAACGGGACTGATGTAGCCAAAGAAGCTGCCGATATGGTTTTGACCGACGACGACTTCTCCACCATTTTGAATGCCATCAAGGAAGGCAAGGGTATCTTTTATAACATCCAAAACTTCATCACGTTCCAGCTTTCTACTTCCATTGCAGCCTTAACTTTGATTGCCTTGGCCACGTTATTCGGTTTGCCAAACCCACTTAATGCCATGCAAATTCTTTGGATTAATATCTTGATGGACGGACCTCCAGCCCAGTCTCTCGGAGTTGAGCCGGTAGATGAGGAAGTCATGAGTAAACCACCCAGAAAGCGTAACGACAATATTTTAACCATGAAGCTCATAAAAAGAGTGTTGCAGTCGGCAGCCATGATCATCGTGGGCACATTGTATGTTTTCATTAAAGAACTGGAAGACAACGAAATCACCAAAAGAGATACCACCATGACTTTCACATGTTTCGTGTTGTTTGACATGTTCAATGCATTATCGTGCAAACATTATTCCAAGTCGATATTCGAGGTGGGACTCAAGAACCAGATGTTCAATTTTGCGGTGATAGGATCGTTGATTGGCCAGTTGTTTGCGATTTACGTGCCATTTTTCCAAGCGATCTTTCAGACGGAAGCCTTGAGCCTTGGAGACTTGATCCATTTGGTGTTGCTTTGTAGTACTGTGTTCATTGGTGACGAAATAAGAAAGTGGTTTGTGAGAAAAAAGGCATCTCATACAAATGGTTATCACTACGGTGTATAAAAGCGACTCACCATTTTACTACCCAACTGTTCACTACTGCGTATAATAAGAGTAATTAGTCAATCTGTAGATACAAAATAGTAATAGAATGTTTACTAGATCCCTTGCAAAGTAATAGAAACTCGAGCCAGCAATTTATCAGCTAGTATAACCACTATAATTGTCTATTAAGTATGGTTATATGTAATAAATATTGAGGTAAATAAATCTCTCACACAAATTAGAAACTACCATTTAACTCATTCAATACTTAGCCATACCCTCATATTAGATGTAGTACTCTCGGATTGTATTTGGGTGCAAAATCCGGGGAAATTTGGCGCGTCCGTCTGTGACTCAAAACCGCACTTGAGTATTTCCGGCGAGAAAATATTCACTCTTGCTTGATGGTATTTCTCTTTGACAACTACTAATGGTTTTCACCTTTACTATAGACAAGTGGATAGGTCCATACGTTCCTCGCAACTTTCTACACAAGTTCCCGGCACCGATACGCCGGTTGTTGGGAGACCACCCCGTTGTTCCGCACCCAGACTACTTGATATGGCTCGAGACTTTTGTGGGCACGATGGGAGGAGTCCTTTTGTTGGAAGGAGTTTTCAAGAGCAACACTGTTTTCGCCCACCACCATTCTCCCGTGATCATTGCATCCTACGGCGCGCTGGCCATTCTTGTCTTCAACGCGTCCCAGGTACCGTTGGCGCAACCCCGCAATGTCTTCCTTGGCATGTTTGTCTCGTCATTGATTGGTGTGTGCATTCAAAAGCTCTTTTTGATGGGTGCGCGCGAGTACTTGTGGATTGGGGGAGCGTTGAGTGTGGCGATATCTTCAATATTGATGTCGATATTGAACTGTATACATCCGCCTGCAGGCGCGTCGGCGCTCTTGCCTTTGGTGGAAGAGCAAATAATAGAAATGGGTTGGTGGTATTTGCCTGCGCAGATCGTGTCGGCGGTGTTGATCATCTCCGTGGGTTGCATCACCGGGAATGTGTTTCGCCGGTATCCTGTCTTCTGGTGGACCGCCGCGGGCCTGGCAGCCAAACCCGCCGAACCTAAAATCGAGATCTCCGCAGATAAACTTATTGTGCCCCCCGCGGTGGCGCACTTGGTCGATAACGAATTGTTGCAAAAACTACAAGAGCAATTGAGAAATGAAGATTAAAGACTAAACATAATTACAAGATAAATTGATAGACATTCGTAATTATTATAGCTAGCTAACTATGCTCTTTGTATCCACGATCCCATGGAACCCCGGCTCCTCCAACCGTTCATAGAGCTTGCGCGCCACCTGCTCCGTGGATGCACTGGGTTTAATGAGGTTATTTATATACGAGACATTGTCACCCACAGTCAAGTTCTTGGCCGTACACCCAAGCAGAATTAGGTTTTTGAGCACCGTGCGCGAATTCAACTGGCCCTCGTCGTACATAAACGCGGGTCTCATAAAAATACTGCGCACGCCAGGCTTGGCCGCGATCTCAAACTCCGCTTCTCTCTTGGTGATCAAGTACTTTTCTGATACAATAGGGGGTTTTTGGTCGGCCGATATATACACAAAGGTGGGTTTTTCGGGCGAATCCTTATGGGCTTCGGTAAACGCATCGGCCAACATCACAGCCGAGTCTCTTTGAACCAGTTCAAATGTCATCCGGCTCTCCTTTTCCATGGGATTCGATCCCTTGAGCATGTTCGCAAGGTTCTGCACGTCGTTTAGTACCTTGAAATTGGAATTGATCAACTTTTTGTACGACTGATTTTCGAAAAGCATCCCAATTGAATGCACCACGGTGTCGTGCTGGCGCAATTTGGCTGCGTACGACGAGCTGTTGAAAATATCTGCCAGGTCCCACTGCACTTTAGCAACCCATGGCTGATGTTGGAACTCGGCGGGCGCTTTTCCTGATCTGGAGTAAGACGTCACATTGTATCCTAGCCCAACTCCTACCTCGCATATCTTTCTTCCCAAAAAACCATTTCCTCCGAATACTGCAATTGATTTCGTAGACATTCTTGATGTCTTAAATAAGTTGCTAAATCTTTTTTTATAACTAGCGAGTCGCGTGCGCCTACCAAGCAACTTCCTACTAGTCACCCTACCTTCTTACTATTAAGAAGTATTGTCAATAATGCTCCTGACAATTACTATGAATCTGCTACATCTATATATCTGTAAAATATATTTTTATTCATTATGCTTCATATTATTTGTGAATCGTTTATAATTGGTTAAACTTCTTTCTGAATATCACAAACTCTTCGTCTTCAACCTCTTCAAGAGATAAGCTGCGACGTAATGGGCTGCTACCTGTGGCTTTGGGGCTGCTTTGTGGTGTAGTTTTGGTTGAATCTGCTGAGGCTATCGATTCGGTTTCAGCACCGCGTTTCTTTGCATCACCTGATTTGGAAGTGGCCTTTTTATTTTCTCCAGTTTCTGGCTCACTCACTGCAGCTGTTTGCTTTACTCCAGGCTTAATTTGCTCAGTGTTCTCTCGATCAACCTTTTTTTCTGATTTTTCTTGTGGTCTACCGAAGGGGGCAATACTTTGAGCATATGAATTACCAGGGACTTGACTTTCAAATTGACTTCCAAATTGGCCTCCAAATTGACCTCCAAATATTTGGCCTAGTAAGTCCTGGACGAAGTCTTGTTGGTCATTGTACAGTTTCTGGTATTGTTGATCTTTAGATCCAGCACTTTGGCGTTGTTCGGCTTCTTTTTGCTTGCGAGCCTTGACCTCGGCTTCTCTTCTTGCACGTTCTTCATTAATTCTTTTAGCTTTCAATTCAGCTTCTTTGGCTCTGGCCTCAGCAGCCTCGCGAGCTTTCCTTTCAGCCTCTCTTGCTTTCTCGGCCGCTTCCCTAGCTCTAATTTCAGCTTCTCTTGCTCTCTTTTCAGCGAGCTCTCTTGCTAATCTTTCAGCCTCGATGCGAGCTTCTCTTTCTTTTCTAGCTCTTTCTTGTCTAGCTTGTTGTTCTCTGGCTTCAGCCTCTCTAGCTTCCGATTCCCTAACTTTCTCGTTCTTTTCGGCACATGCACACTTGTTTCTGTTGCATACTGGTACAGCAGAGAATCCAAATAAAGCAGCCAAAGTTTCAGCATCGTGACAAAGCTTAATCTTCTTTGGAATATTCAAAACCAACACGTTTTCGGACCGGTACCATTCCCAGTCGATCTTGGAAACTTCAATGTCATCCAAGTTAAACTGGAAAACCTTTTTAAAGTTTTCTGGTTCTGACTGAATGATCAAGTTAATCAAGTTGGACTCGTAAAATCCATATTGGGCTGGAGACTTTAAAGCTTTAACCTCGTAACTGTTGAAATCACCGGACTCCTTGAGGATTTGGATCTGATAAGCGTCTTCGGTTTCGATCTTTTTGATGATCTTAGGAGTTCTGGCAGCGGCGGCAGCAGCAAGGGCAGCAGCAGCAGCTACCTGTTGAGCCAAGTACTGCTCGCGCTGTTGTTGTTCCAAGTATTGGAATAAAGAGTTGATTGAAGGTTGTTGGTAAGCAAACATGATTTGATGTTTAAATTGTTGATGATTGAAGGCTTGATAATAGCTACATCATGTCATTTATATAGTCCGCAAGACGGTGGCGACCTTGACAGATAGAACATACTGGTAGGTGACGCAGAAGGTTCTAGATATTTTGCACCCAAAAGGTGCAGCGGCGAACATTCTAGAACACGTGAAACCCTCGCACAACCTTCGGGGTCTGTGTTCACGTGACTCGCGGTTTGTGAGGACGGGTGCGTCCACCGGCCAGTCTGTAACGGCTTTGATGATCGTCTATTTGGCCGGCACACCTACAAAAACAGTATATAAAAATAGATGCGGTGTAGAAACAATAACAAGATTTCAGTAAATACAAGATGGACACGCTCACACAGTGCAATGCCAGACTTATTTCACATTGGAATCAGTAGTTACCAGATGAACTAGTAAGTATTCGTGACATAGTGTATGGAAATTGACTTGATTTCGATGACAAACCTGCCTCCTTAAGGTCTTCCCATCTCTAAAAATAACCTCGTTCGTAGTGGTGCGTTACGCAAGTTGGCGCACACCGCTCGTCGTCTCGCTAATCCCCCTTGCGTTTGCCGAGTGACCCATCACAACCACTGCGCCGCGCACCACTACTAATACAAGTGTGCTACACTCAACACCCAACACCACATTCACATAACCTTCCATTCGGCTTCGTACTTAACTTCCTTATCGCCACCTACCCTATAGATCGAGAGCTATTCTGCTACAAGATCTTCACGGCTAATTCCTACACTTCTCACTACATTCCTGTTTTATTTTCTCACGCCAGCCGCCATTTTGTGATCTTTTTTTTTCATTAAATTTTAGTTCTCGGTTTACCGTAATAACAAAGTCACTTCAGCACTCTTTACACTCGTTAATATGGAACTGGAGAAAGAACATATGTTGGCTGCCGACCAGAGTGACGACTTGTGTGTACGTCACCACGAAAAGGCCGAAGTCAACCCACTTTCGCTTGGGGAAGACTCCAAGTTGGGCCCAGAGTCACAGGTAGCCGCCTTGAAGAAACACTCAGACGGTCCTACTGCCATCACCAAAGGACTTTCGGTGGTGTTTGTACTCGTATTGTGTGGTTCTTTATATGCTTTATCCAATTTGAACCTCGAAATGGGCTGTAGCCACCACCACCCCCATGATCAAATGAATCAGGACATTCAGATTTCAGCACTTTCCGAGCCCTCCATCAACGAAATCGATAATGAAATCGAAAAAATCGATCATTTTGATCCCAAAATCGACAAAATCCACCCAGAAAATGCGAACGCGCCCTTTTCTGCTAACCCCCCCTCCTTCCTTTCTTGGTTCGAATTCCTCCACCAACCATACAAGTTAGTTGACTTCATCACGTCCACTCCCACCACCAACCCGTCGGGTGAAAAGTTGGACAGAAGAGCCGATGAGAACTCGGCTACAAACTCGTCATCGTTTGTAAGTCCTTCTACTTCTTTCAACTCGTTTGATTCATTTAGCTCTAGTTCGCCTAGCTTTGTCAGAACGTCTTCGAGCTCCTCTAGCTCTTCTAGCTCATCGAGCCCTACCAGTTTCTCGAGCCCCAGTTCTTCTAGCTCGTCCAGTTCGTTTCAAGCTGCCAGCTCCTCCGAAGAAGTCTTTTCTTCCCAGCAACAAAGCAGTTCTGTGCCAGCATCAACCACTTCGGATTCTTCATCCAGCTTTGAATCCTCCAGCACGAACTCTCCTTCTTCGTCAGATCGTTCATCATTTGCTTCATCCACTAGTGCTGATTCCTCGTCTTCGTCTGCTCGTCAAACCTCGAGCTCAAACTCTGACTCAGGCTCTTCTACCTCTTCGACATCATCAGTTCCTTCAGGCTCTGCTACTTCTCATCTGGTCACAACCTACTCTTCCGTCGATAATGGTAGAACGGTTGTTGTCACCAGTACTTCGGTAATTGCAAACACTTCTCCTCCGTCTGCTGCTTCGCAAAGCAATAAGAGCAGTGGTGGAAGCGGTTTGTCTAAAACCAACCAAATTGTGGTTGGTGTTGTGGTGGGTGTAGGAGGATCCATTCTTATTGGTATAGTTGCTGTGTTGTTCTACTTGAAAAAGAGATCAAACAGACAGTACGATAATGGAGGCTGGACTTTCTGGAGAAAAAACGAAAAGTCCGGTAGTGACGAGTTCTTGAGTGGAGAGTTGGGTGTGAGAGATAGAAATTTCAACCAGGGATCCAATTTTTAGTATACCAAATAGATAAACCAAGGAGTAAATAAAACTGTAGACAACAGAATTACAACAGAGAAACTTGTGGGGAGAACACAAGAAAACTGAAACAAATCACTGGTGTAGACAACAGTATAAATGAACCGTTGGCATCAGCATCATTCGATTGAGCGTCAAGTCAATTCATATTGTCATTTGATTCTCAATAAATTCGATTGAGCGCCAATTTAACTCATTATTGTCATCTTATGTTCGTTAATTCATTACCACCTACTATGTCGTCTTATTTTCAAATTATCCTTCGATTAATTCTGCTCAAATTAGAACCGTCTAATGTCTTGTATTTCACCCTTACGAGCGTGCTAACCAGGCGGAATACTATTCGTTTTTACTTATTATCTATCGTATTCGAAGTTTTATGATGGTCTAGCTCACTATTCCTGTCATTGTTCTCCTCAACTAACTTATGCCATTTTGTTCCACAATTCGTTCCACAATTTATTCCACATGTTAGGTTTTATACTCTTTAATGTAGATTTTGGCAAAGCTAAGCTACTAATGAATTCTGGATAGAAGAGAATTGAAGCACTATGAATATTCGCTTCAGGACCGACTACGGGTAACAAGTTTAGAAGGTTCTACATTGTATTATCGGTCGCGTAGAAGGAGCTATTTACACCGATAAATAGAACCATTTTCACCTTCCTATTGAAGCCTAATTAACTGTAATAATCTTTGCGGTTGCAAAGAGCCTTATTGATTGTAGTAAGTCTCATCGATTATCATAAGTCGAGCTATTGCGAGGCTTTGGCAGAATAGGGTCTACAGCATTTCCAGTACCTCTGCTACCTTCACTACTATTTATTCACAATTTATTTCACAATTTACTCTCATTCTTTTTTCTTGTCATCTAAACGTCATCTTCTATCAGCTTGTTACAGCATCTAATTCTCTTCCATAAAGTTATATTAGAGAACTTCCATGTATCTATTCATTAAGCTATTCATATTGGTTAGCCGTATCTACGATTCCTTGTCTTAAAATATAGAGAGGCTTGGTGCTTAATATTATTGCGGAAAAGGGAAATTAACTTGCAGCCGTGAGTAGTTAATTGCGTCAAGCCTGCGAGGCTTATCATAAATCGAGGCTAACTCTGGCATTTCGTATATTTTATCTTGATCTACTTTGTCGTCTAGTCCATGGCTGTTTCCTTATTAGAACCAGTTGTGATCCCAACTAACTACCTGATCACCTTTGTGTTCTACTATCTTCTATTTTTTCAAAAATATTACCAAAATCATGAGTATTGTCATGGCGCACCAAATATTTTTTAATCCACAGAATTGCAACCCTATTATCTTCTACACATGGCCGTATTGGTTCTCGACCTACGCAGTTCCGTGATAAATCATCTGCACGGAGCCACCTCGCAGCCCAGCATGAAGACCCTGAATGGAATTCGCCGAAGACCAAGCTAGGTGTGGTGCGGACCATCTGATATATGTAATTACCTAATTGACCTTAAATTCTACGCCAATTATACATTACTCTCAGTTGATATCCACCTAACAAAAAAAAAAAGTTATGCCCTCGAATACGGACATATATTGAGAGCTTATGAGCTCTTGAGTATTCTCATAGCCTATAACAACAGTAAATGTAATATAAGTGAGGCGGCATTAGCATTACATTAGCACATAATATGACATATCACTTAGTCAATGTCCAACAGTTGAAGTCCGCTGATTACCGGTCTTTTTTTTGGGTGCGAATTTTCAGTCTAGAACGTTGCCACACAAAAAGAAGACATTGCGAAAAGAAAGCAATCGTTTCATTTTCGAAGGACCAACTCAGATGCCAATATCAAGCTATTCGTGAAGAAATTTCCTCGGTTAGGCTTTGCGTGGATTTAAGCAATCGGGAGAGGTTATCACAGTTTTAACGACGGTGCAGATTACTTTTCCGAAGAAATTTAGACGGAATGTCAGAGGCCAAGCATCAGTTGGTGGTGCATCACGTCTTGCTCTTGACGGGGACACACTTTTGAATTGGTTGAGAACAAATATAAAAGGGAGGAAACCAGTTCGCACACTAAAAATTGACAATTGTCTTTTTTGCTCTGAAGACTGTGTAGTTGCGCGAACCTTGCCCAAGCTACCCTTCGTAAAAAAAGTAATTCTGAGACACTTTTGCTAATTGCATGTTAGCCTTGTTGTTACATGTTGCATCGTGAGACGAGAAACTACAATACTTAATTGCTTTGTGCTTGATGTTCACCCCGATTTGGTGTAATCGATGAGTGGATGTGCGGAGGGGAAGAAGAACGACAATATGATTGCTAACCAACACCCATCATTTTATAGCTGTCCTAGAAATTAATACTAAGTTTCAGTCGAACCCTGAACCTCACTTACACATTTATGGCCAATAACATATTCAATTGCAAACCTAGCCACTGGCCCAGTTATTTAAGTAGCTGATGGCAAATTATCGATGTAACAGTCTGCCGATAATTCCAAGTGCGTCAGGGCATCCACGCTTTCTCTCGGGCACTACTCCCAACAGCCTCTAATATGGCCGCTGCAGCCGCAACCTGCAAAATTCTCCCCATCCCTTGTCACGTCTTTCCCAAGCCAGCCAAATTGTCCCAGACATTTAGCCCCGGGCCCCAAATCTTGGATTAGTGCCCCTGCCATTCCCAAACAACAACAAACATTTATTGAAAAGTGAGACACTTTTTGCAAATTGGTGCTCCCAATCGATCTCTGACATAATTAATTCGGTTAATATTTTACCTATATATATTTGCGGTGATCGCCTGGACCAAAAAATTGGCATTTTTGTTAGGAAAATTTTGAATAATTGCAATAGAAACTGTAGCGAGACCTCTTCAATTCAACCCAACACAACGTTTTGACCTGTTTAACCTGTTTGACCTGTTTGACCTTGCGAATTTAATTACGTTGCAGCCCTCACTGATTTCTCGCTATAGCTTCACAGCTAATAGCTCAGCCTAGTGCTCCCCATAAGTTATCAACTATTCATCAATGATTGGAATTTCTGATATACTTAACCATGACGACCTGGGAAATGAAATGAAGACTACACCTCCCTTTTTGGCGAACCAGCAAACCGGCTCAGACCTGTCTCTGGATTCTGCTTCGTCTCTGGATTCTTTGATGTCGAACGGTTCTAGCTCGCTAAGTTCGACGCCGTCCTCTACCTCGTCTTCGGCCTCCAGTACTTCGTTTCCTACTCAGAAGTCGACGGCAAAGTCGACTCCTACGAGCGAGCCCAACTCGTTTTTGAATGGTAACGAACAAACTTCCAGCATTGCTCTTTCAAAACCAATGATCAACAAGCGGTTCTTGGTAAATAAGAAATTTGTAAAGCTCGCTATAAGAAGAAAGTCTTCCAAAAAACTTTTGACTCGTCACCACCTCGATAAGGCAAAGTCACAATCTGACTTTGATAAATCGTCGAGGGGATTTTCCAACATTCTGGAAGATTTTGTGATTCCGAATTCGAATTCAAAGCTTCACGTCAAGTCACTTGAAGCTGGCCTCAAAATTAAACTATCACTTGCTACAAATCTTCTCAGTTTGTACGATTCCTTGATACCTTTTACCAACAAAAGAGAAATCTATTCAGTGTATCGAGGCTCGTCATTTGAGGCTTTTGACGGCAAGACTTCCGGATCCAGTAGTAATTCAATCCAGTGCTCTAACCTTGCCAAAAGAGCTATTGTTTCCAAGTCAGTAAAACTTATCGATAACAACTTGGTTGATTTGGCCGGCTTTTCCAATAAAATCCTACAATCTTTCAATCTTGTGGAGCATAACGGGGCCGAAGGTTCCGTTAAAAGTGAAAAAGACAATGAAAGTCGTGGTCGCAAAAATAGTTTTTTGTCGACTTTCAACTCTCTCGATACAGCTATTCACACTTTATTTGGCATCAAACAGTATTCTTTGATTAGAGTCACTAGATCAACCAGCGATGATTTGGACGGGTCGGTTGTTCTCAAGATGGAAACGGCTCATACTGGAGATTCCAAACTAATCGATGATGTAGACTTTATGGAAGAAATGATCTACAGTCTTGGAACCAAGGGAAGCATCCCATCCAATCTCTTTATCAAGAAAATCGTGGCCAGACCTCGGTATAAGAGTGATATGAAGATATATTTGATCCCTCAAAAGACATGGTGTGCTCTTTACACCGACGAGCGGATGTTTGAGAGAGACTTGATCAATGGCATTATTGAAATCAACGAAGATGAAGACGCAAACAACTTGACTCGCTCTTTGACTGATACCAGCAACAGAGAGGTGTTTGTCACCTTTCCATTTGCTCATATCATTCGCGAGTTCAAGTATTTGCGCCGTTTATCTAAACAACTCGAGACTTCTTCGAGTGAAAGCGATTTGTCAGGCTCAGGATCTCAAAACTACGACTCGATATCTCCAAACACTTCGCTCCCATCCTCGCTTCCATCCTCGATCCCATCGAGTCGCTCCCAACTGTCACAACCTCCCAGTCGAATTTCATTTGGCAATAACACACCTAGACTTGATTCGCTGAATCTGTTTGCAGTACCGGCTCCCATGACAGCTGGAAGACTCGAAAACCTACCAGTGTTGCCTCCTGCCAATAATGTACCCGCACTTTCGCCAATCCTATTCTACACTTCCAATCCCCAAGTTCGCACTTCTCACTTTCTCCAGTCACAGTCCCTTCAAATCCCTCTCTCGACTGACTGCTTGCATACAGATATGGCGCGTCCTTCTCCCAATGCTCCTCCTACATCACTTGTGACGACACCCAAGTTGATGCCTTTACCTGTTCCACGAACAAGAGCAACGCCTGAAACAAACAGGATGTTCAATACCCTTCCACCTTTGGAAAGCCCCCGCTTAAATACAACTCGTCACATGAACTTTCATCAGTTAAATTCCAATGATGAATAGTTTAAGCCATGAGTTTTAATGATTAGATGATTTATTATAGAGGTTTGCTGTGCAGACATGTTTTACGGTGCTTTTATTTCTAAGAATGTGCTGGCACGTTTGGTAGACTTGACCCATAGTTTTATAAATACAGAAATATATTTTTGATTGTGAAAACTGAATTTTTGAGTATCTCAAAAGTAGGCCATTATTTGTAAGATAAAAGTTAATCTACCCAGACCGTCTTACTGTATCGGCTCATCTGCAGATCTTTGGGTCTATTAATAGTCAGGGTTTAGTATTTTTGAACAAGGCCTGTCATTCTTTGTCTTGTACATTTGAATTTCAGCTACTTATCGAACAATTTAAATTCAGCTACACAGCCTATAGAATGATGGATAAAGGTAGTAGGTAAATTAATATTGAAAATCTACCTATCTAGTGTTTGGCTAATACTCTAGCTAAATTGGTCAAGCCAGAGAATTCAATCACTATTTATATCCGCTCTGACGACGAGACAAGGAAAGTTTTATTTACGTTTCTTATTGATTGCAATTAATAGTTTGCAATGATTGCGAAGTGGCAGAATACGGTCTCAAGCATTCCCAGTACCTCTGGTACTTCTCATCTAGATAAAATTCATAATATTACTATAAGTTGACAGGGTGCTGCCATTTCCGAGTGAATTACTGATAGGTATTATACTCTTTAATTAAAGCAAATTAAAGCTAGGCTGCTGATAGAAATTCTAGAAGAGAAATTAGGCATATTTATATTTGCTGTGGTGCCGTTCAAGAGCTACGATTGTAAAAGGTTCCATTTAGTTTATCTGCAATAAGTCTTGTCGATTGCTAGAAGGCTTATCGAAATCAATAGGTCTTATCAATTTCTACCTGCCTATTTGGTTGCAAAAAGTCATACCATTTCTATGAGAAGGTCATAATAAGCTATTGCTGCAATAAACTCATTGGTTGCAAAAAATTACTCACCTTGGTAAAGGTCATTGATTGCGAGTACTGTTGTCGATAGTAGTAACGCTTATTAGAATAGGGTCTCAAGCAATTTCAGTACCTCTCGTACCTTGCAATTACCAACATATATAGGGGCAGTTGGGAAGAAGATGATTTTTACCTTTAATAATGCAAAAATTTTTAATGGTGGAAGTGGCTATTATGTTGATTATTATATTACATTAATCTTGCTGGGCTTCAAATTCTAGTTGTTTAGTAGCTGAGCTATTCACCCAACATCTAAAAGAGAAAAAATATTGAAACGACAACGGATAGTTACTGTGGGGTCATTTTGGGCGATCTTATCATTTGATAATGCAAAGTTGTTGATTAGGCCTCGTGTATCTTTAGTACCGAAATAAGAATTATTGAGAGATTAACGATAGTTTAACATTGTGAGACATCTCTTTTTTTGGTCATTACTTTCTAGTGATTAATTTTACTATTTATTCTTTATGTTTTAGACGTTTAATGAAACATTTTCGGTGTTGACGTGCTGCTTGAAAGACTCCAAAGCTTTGGCAACGTCATTTTTGACAAACTTTTCGGTTTGTTGAGGAGCTCTACCAACAAAAGTAGAAGGATCCATTAATGAGTCCAAGTCGTTCCAGATTGGCTTGAAGTATTCGGTCTTTCTAACTCTTTCAATCAAGTCGTTGTCACCACCTTGTTGTTTGACAACGTCACTGGCTTGATGAGAAAGAACTCTGATTTCCTCGTGACAGTCTTGTCTCGAGCCACCCTTTTCAACCATAGCCATGATGATATTTTCGGTGGCCATGAAAGGCAATTCAGAAGCAATTCTTCTTTCAATGACCTTTGGATAGACAACCAAGCCACTAGTAATGTTCAACAAAGTGGTCAATATTATATCGGCAGTCAAGAAAGCAGAAGGAAGAGAGATTCTTCTGATGGCCGAGTCGTCCAAGGTTCTTTCAAACCATTGAACTGAGGCAGTTTGAATGGCATCGCTCAACAAACCACCCAAGTGTCTAGACAAAGAACACACTCTTTCACATCTCATGGGGTTTCTCTTGTAGGCCATAGCAGAAGAACCGATTTGAGACTTTTCAAATGGCTCTTCGATTTCCTTCAAGTTGGCCAATAATCTGATGTCGGTAGCGAACTTATGAGCAGTAGCACCCAAAGAAGCCAATGGAGACAAAACATCGATATCGATTTTTCTGGAGTACGTTTGGCCAGTGACTGGATAAACATGTTCGAAACCCAACAATTCAACCACTCTTTGGTCCAATTTTTCAACCTTTTCGTGGTCTCCATGGAACAAAGACAAGAAAGAACCTTGGGTTCCGGTGGTTCCTTTGACCCCTCTCAAGCCAATATCGTTTCTGGCTCTTTCAAAGTTTCTCAAATCCCACAACAACTCTTGGATCCACAAAGTGGCTCTCTTACCTACAGTAGTCAACTGAGCAGGCTGGAAATGGGTCCATCCCAAAACAGGCAAGTCTTTATACTCCAAGGCAAATTGCGACAATCTGTCAATCACATTGACCAACTTAGGAATTATCACGTCGTAAGCGTCTCTCAAGAAGATCAAATCAGCATTGTCGGTGACGAAACATGAAGTGGCACCCAAGTGGATTATAGGAGCAGCTTCAGGACATGTTTTTCCGAAAACATGGACGTGCGCCATCACATCGTGTCTTACAATGGCTTCTTCCTTGGAAGCTGCGGCGATTTCTTCGTCGGTGATCTCAAGATGCTGTTTCATCTGCTCAATAGCTTCATCAGAGATCATATCAAGACCGACTTCTTTTTCAGCAATGGCCAAATTTAACCACAATTTTCTCCAAGTAGAAAATCTATTTCTAAGGGAGAAGATCTGGGACATTTCTGCAGATGCATATCTGGAAGATAAAGGGGTGGAGTATTTGTCGAATTCACTCATGGTGATCTGGGATTTAAAAGTAAGTCAAGTATGGAGTCAAGTATGGAATCAATCAACTATGGAGATTAATCAACTAAAAGAAGTGGGTAGTATTGGGTAAATTGACAGTGTGACAATGGAAATTATGACGGGTGAGAGGGCACGAGCATTGCTTTATATGATTAGTGAATTTGACTCTGACAGTGTAATTTATTGGCGATGCGAAAACGTGATGAGCTGATAGAGTGAGAGTGAAAGAGTCAGCTAACTAGTTAGCTGACTAGTAGACTAGTAGACTAGACCAGTAGACCAGTAGACTAGACCAGTAGACTGGTAGACTGGTAGACTAGTTAGCTGGCTGTGTTACTTTATTGATTACATTAGTTTATAAAGTATCTATTTGCTGTGCAATATTTACTAGAGCATTTGACTAGTTGCGAATTTCGATTCTCGTCAGTTTGTATTCACTGGTCTAGCTTTTTCCCACTTCTCACTCCTCCACTCATATATCTTTTTGGCTAGATAGTCCAGGAATCTTCCTATGAACATGCATACATCCATTGAAAGCTTTGAACATCCTAGCAAGACTGAAGAATACTGTACAACTGACTTTATATAAGAATGTTATAATTACTGCTGCGATTTGGCTTTTTCTGCGCTTTGGTTCCGCGCTTTGCTCACTTCGCTTTGTGCACTTCATTTTCTGCACTTCACTCACTTCATTCACTTCATTTTCTGCGCTTCGCTCATTTCGCTCACTTCGCTCGCACTCAGATGGTTGTTCTGTGATAGTTATTCTCGGACTGTAATTGTATTACTCCGCTTCACCATTATCTCCATCCTGTTCTAAAAACAACGTATAGACTGCTCCTTTAAATAGCGTATGAATCAATCCGATTTTCATCTCCAAATTCCGCATGTTCTCTGATAACTGGTGCGCCGAACCCCCAACCGTGCCTTGACGACTCTTGTTGGTAAGCTGCTGAATCTCAACTGCAAGATCGGCCAATTGCTTCGCCAATAACCGATACTGCAGAAGCACCTGTGCTTCGAGCAGCGTCAACGCCCCGTTCACACCATATTCAGCCTCTTCTACGCTCATCCTGGTGTTGTTATTCTTGGCTGGCTGCTTCATGTAAACACCGCACGCCGCGCGCACGTGACAGACATAGCCTGAACGATAAAGTTGCGGTCGCCAAAGCCGCCAGTCAATTGCAACACCATCGACACTTGAGTATGTCACAAACACTTCCCAATGGCACCGAAGATCCGGCTGCTGCTGCGTCCAAACAAAACGACCAGTCTGCCGAGCATTCTCCCGAAGTAACCAACCAAACCATCCCCAAACAGAACCGTCAGAAGAGACTCGTGAAATCCGCAGCCTCCACCAACCCGTTGAAATACGAAGTATGGGTTGCCGGCCACAGTATTGCTATTGTATTCGGAACCATTTCCCTCTTGTGTCAGCTTCTTTGGTTCAATCGCTACTACATTGGCCTGATAAGCTACAAGCTCTCGTTATTGGGCTCAATTCTTGCTTTGGCTTCGACGCTTTCGCATAAATTTGGGTTCCATTTTTTGCCGCCCGCAACCACCATTCTCGTTCAGCAGAACTTTCAGTACCTTGTACTTGCAATCACTTGGGTGTTTACCTTTAAATCGGTAATCAAGTTGCTCCCATACTATATTATCTCGATCCTTCAGTTGAGCTCGCAAAAGGAAATCTCGTTTATCACAAAACAAGAAACGTTTCTTGCATCCATCATTGCGTATGACGAGCTTATTCTCATTGTTTACTTGCTTTTGAGAACTTTCCTTTTTAGAAACACTTCGGGCTATCAATTGTCGTTATTCTTGATCTTTTACTGGTTGAGAATTCTTTACAACAAGGAAACAGGTAACTTGTTCAGGGCCATTGTGGCTAGATTGGATGGCAAGGTTTCTTCTATCAAGAACCCTAAAGTCCAACATGTCTGGACTAGGATCAAGCAGATTTTAGAGGAAAAGCAAAACGACAGATTACAATAAACCTTAACTTTACCATCAAGTACTAAGGCATTCAATCAATTTCTAAACCTAAACTGAACATTTCACTTTATATATTGGTATTCAATGTATCATCCAATTTTTTAACTAAACAGAAGCTCCTATAATTAGTACTAAATGTATTATAGGCCAAGGTGCCTTGTAGCAATGCCGGGAAAGATCTTGTAAGAGTACCGATAATATTTTCTGCCATTGAGATGATTTATAGAATAGTCTCAGATAAGGTAAACGGATTTATTATATATTTTTGATGCAAGTCAATAAGTATCTTGACCGATAAACACTACAGTCTGGACAATCTCGAAAAGAGTCGTACGCTTCAGACATAACCACACCTGGCACTTGCTTATGAGTTTATGACGAAGAGATTAACAAGGGGTACTCAAGATCACCGAAAGGCTAACACTTATGCTAAAGAAGTATCGAATAATTAACCAAAAAATGATTATACATTAGCCCTAAATAAATCATATATTATAATAGTATAAATGTAAGGCACCAGAGGCACGATGCATAAGACTTTTCAACCTTATCGCTACTAATAAGGCCTTCTCTACTAATTACCCTCATCGCTACTAGTCAGCCGTTTCCCAAATAATATGATTGCCTACCTACCACCGGTATGAATAATTTCCTACATGGAACCTTCTAGCGTAGTTATCAGTTGTCGGTCCCAAATAACAGTGACACAACTCTCTTTAACCTAGCAAAAAGCTTAACTCAACTGAAATAATTAGTAAAATCTAAAAAAGCTATATCAACAATGTATAGTATAATTTACTCAACTTAACTTACTTGAGAGTATAAACTCTGACAAGATGTGTATTTGTATGGTATAATTAGTTGTGTTCATTTAAGGTGGTATGACTACATTAGAAATTGATTCATGGCAGCGATGAAAACTTGATAGCCAGCAGAGATTTGAATTTCGCAAGTGAAGGCCCGAAGGCATTTCAATTAGTTCTTGACCATTTCAACTCTTGAAACTTCATTGGTCTTGCCTAGATTTCTGGCTGATAGATACTTGAGAGTTTTGTAAATCATCATCGATGGCATCTGCAGAAAACTACGTGAAAAATATTGGTCTTTCACAAAAGTTCCAGCTCGGTAAGCGGCAGTTACGCAAAGTATAAGGCTTGTGTTCAGTTGTCAATCACTGTGTTAATTATTATCTTAAATTTGTGGGGCCTGTTTCAAGTAGGTAAAAAATATCGGCTCCTCGGCGTGATACACATATTAACATAGAAGCCGCTCAAAACGGAAATGATGTTGCAACGGATTTTTTCGAAGGCCCCAAATCCCCAACTATATAAGAGCACACCCAACTCTCCTAAATTCATCACTCACAATCACATAACAATACAAAAATGGCCGCTCAAAACACTTCTTCTGCTAACAAGCCTCAATCTGCTAACAAGGACAACTGGGGTGCCTCAGTCAAGAATGGCTACATTCCTGCTTTATGTACTATTGTCTAAACTGTTTGTTAAAGTAAATATCTTGACTCTTTAAGTATAAAATACATTGTGTCACCCTAATCAATCAAGAAAGAATAAAGTTTTCATCTGTAGTTATGAAGTTCCGAAAAGTCGATTAGACTAATGGTCGTTCCTGAAAAATCTTATATACCAAGGTTTTCAATGTATGTTATATTCATGAATGACTACACCTATAATTCATAGCCATCAATTATTTATAATAATATTTTATTATATTTCATTCTATTATTGCCAGTCATTCTATGGCTTGGGTGCAAATGAAATGCCTCAGCAACCACACTAAAAATAAAAAGCATACTTACAAGAAGGATCAAAAGAGCCGACAATCCGAAGAGCCGAATATACAAAAAGACCAGCCAGTCCCGTTTCACGAATTTCCGTGCAATACTAATATCCATAAGCTCTCACAGTGACCAAGGTTTTGGTCGTGCGCGGCAATCACCCATATAAAATCACCGCTCACTTTTGCTTTTGAATTAAAACAGTATCGGTAGAGTCGACTCCTGATACACAATGCCATCACCACCAGTTTATCAATTGGGCCACGAGCCCATCAAGGACCATGTCTTTTCACCAGACAGATCGATTTTGGCTATCACAAAAGCCAATACCGTCGAGATCTACAAGGTGTCTCCTACGTTGAGCCAAAGGCCTCAATTGTTCACCACTTTGCAAGGCCACGACAAAACAGTCACTTCTGTTGATATCTCGCCTGATGGATCAAGAATCTTGACTTGCTCCCAGGATAGAAACGCTTTGGTCTGGGAATATAATTCCTCTACCAGCCAGTACAAGCCTACGTTGGTATTGCTTAGAATAAGCCGCGCTGCCACGGTATGTAGATGGTCACCTGACGGCACCAAATTTGCCGTTGGATCTTCTGACCGGATCATAGCTGTTTGTTACTACGAAGTAGAAAACGACTGGTGGGTATCCAAGCACTTGAAGAAACCTCTCAAGTCGACCATCACCAGTTTGGACTGGCATCCCAACAGTGTTTTGTTGGCTGCTGGCTCTACTGATGGCCACGCCAGAGTGTTTAGTGCCTATATCAAAGGATTGGATGCCAAACCAGAGCCCACTGCCTGGGGGGCAAAGTTACCTTTCCAGACTTTGTGCGGCGACTTTATCAACGAAACAGGCGCTTGGATCCACGATGTAGCCTTCAGTCCTGACGGAAACACGTTGGCATTCGTATCACATGATGCTTCGTTAGGTGTAGTTTATCCCGAGGGCGAAGGGTTACCACCCAGATCCATTTTCAACGTCAGAACCAACTACTTGCCATTCAAAAGCGTGGTATTCTTGACCAATTCCAAGTTGGTTGTAGGAGGCCACAACTGTAACTTGATTGTATACGAAGGTAACGAGCAAGAATGGAGAGAATCTTACAAGATCGAGGCCCAAAAGGACTTGACTAAAGAGCCCGTTCACGACGAAGACGAGGAGATTTCTTCTCACCAAGCATTGAACATGTTCAAGCAAATGGACTTGAAGGGAAGAGTCAACAAACCTACTGCGGGGTCTGGAAAGGCGTTGGCTACCATTCACCAAAATACCATTTCTAGCATCAAGTTGTTTTCCAACAATCAAGTTAGCACTTCTGGTATTGATGGTAAAGTAGTCATCTTCAGTATTTGAATAGTAGAGAATACTACATTGATAAAATTGATACATCGTAGCTGTGGCGCTCAATTCAATCATTGGTAACATATCCAACCGCGCTCAGTAAACTTTGATACAACATGGTAACTCTGCGCGCTCAGTGGATAATTGTTTGTACCCAACTTTCGCGCAGTAGATAATTGTTAGTACTTCGCGCAGTAGATATTTTTTCTAGTGTATTCTCTTTTCTACAGTCTGGTTGCTAGTTATTGACTTGTTGATGATTTCAGAAAGTAAGCTTTTGGTAGGGTTATCTTCAGGAATTTTTGGTTCAGAAGCAGAACTGAATGTAAAGTTTTTCATCATTTAATCATCAACAAGCCAACACTCGCAGAGCGGCCCTAAGAAGTCTCAGAACGTCTCTGTTAAAGATGGTCTCTGAAAATTCTATTGGGATCTCTCCAGGAGAAGTTAACTGAATCTACTGGTTAGTATATTCTAAAAGGACCTAAGAAGAGGACCAATTGCAATCAAGGTCAGATGGTGATGCATGTTTTATCCATGGATCAGGGGTCACCGGATTGAATGTTGTGTAACAATCATCATAAAAGATGCAATATAGTCAGAATTTTCACATACTGTTCTAAAATGTTAGATTGGTTTAACCAAAAAAGGTCGTCGATTCATAAACGAAGAATTCCTTATATTTTTGTCCTGCATTTACATCCTCAGTCAAAAGTTATATCAATGTTTTTAATCACAAATGACGACAATATACGAAGAACATACCATCTGTTGATGAGCTAAAATACAAGAGTAAAAGGGACTTTAAATAGAAAATTTTTCGAGGAGTGCACGAAAGCCGGGTAACCAAAAAATTACTAGGTCTAGCTCAAGCCTAAACCTTGTTAGGTTTCGCACTGATAGTTGCACTTACTTTTCTACCGCCCACCGCGGTAGTCATCGCTACAGTCGGAGTTCGGTCTCCAGTATACCATTGCACTGACCTATGGCCAACACTTGGCCTCCTCTAGACAGAGCAGCTGCTCTATCGGCGATTTTTCTCTGCTCTTCCACTGCTCTGTTAGGTCCGGCAGTGCTCTTCCATGGCTGTCTCCACTCTCATGCCGGTGGCTGCGACTTCATTGTACTCCGCGGCCCGCAAAGTTTATCCTATTTATTAACTTGCTGCGATTTCACTCAACTGTTCTTCTAATCACTAGATGAGTGGCCCATTATCTCCTAACGAAGAGACGCCTTTAGTCTCTGACCACGAGAGGTCTGGCTCGGCCAATTCTCAAGACGATAATCGTGGTCGGGCCAAATCGTACTCATCTTCCAACCTTAAGCGGCTCTCCGGCGGTGGCCTCGTGGTAGACTACAGCGCAGAACCAGCGAAGAACAGGTTGCCTTCTCGTGAACCTGCGGATCGAAGTAATTCGGCAGGAAGCCCGCCGATGGCGCGCCGCTACTCGATTTCGATGAACGAGTTCCTTCGTCCGCCCCGATCGCCTTTTATTCAGCAGCTTCTAAGCAGCCATTATCCGGTCAACACCGCCAATCCTATTGCTGACGGGGCATTACTTCACAACAATGGCAGTTCGCTAACTTTACTGGCACCACATCGTGCAGACACGTCCAGTATGCACTCAGTCGACCCTGATGAAACTCAAACCCGTCTCTCTGTATTGAACGCTTTAAGACCAACTCGCTTAATTGGTACCTACAAAAGTCTTTGTAACTGGTACGATTTCTATAACCTGGACTATAAAACTCTTAAAAACAAACGGCTTCAGAAGTACTATGAAGACCAAAATACCCTAATCGAAAAGTTTCAAGAAATAGACAACTTTCTTGATGCCGGCAGAATCCATTATAACATGTTGAGCAACTATGGAGAATCGCGAGTTTTGGCCACCCACACTGAGTTGGACGAAATCGGTGAAATTGACGAGGATGACTATGATGCGACCAAAATGGCACAAAACCCCAGTGGGCTCTCCTCCACGTCTCGGTACTCTCGATTTTATGACGTGCCGGGAAATGTAGACAATTACGGGGCCCAGTTTTTGGGCTATAATGAAGAAGACGACCGGTCGGCCATCTATTTGGCCATCGTAGTCAACTTTTTCGTCAACTTCTTGTTGCTTATTGGCAAAATAATCGTCACCCTCTTGACCAGGTCAATGTCAGTAGTTGCGTCATTGGTCGACTCAGTATTGGACTTTTTGTCCACTTTTATCATCTACATCGCCAACAAAATGACCACTGAAAAGAACTGGAAGGTTGAACACTCTTATCCTGTGGGGAGATCGAGATTAGAACCGCTAGGGGTGTTGGTGTTTCTGGTAATAATGATTATTTCCTTTTTCCAGGTCGGTCAAGAAGCGTTTAAATTACTATTTTTCACCGATGTTGATGAGAGAAAAGCTGTCAAAATCGGTCTTGATGCAGTGTGCATAATGTTGATTACCATCGTAAGTAAACTCGCCTGCTTCATATGGTGCTCCAAAAACAAATCGAGCTCTGTCCAGGCTCTAGCACTCGATGCTCTAACCGATATTATATTCAACACAGTATCACTCTTGATGCCGACATTGGGCTACATGCTAGACATATGGTGGCTTGATCCCCTAGGAGCTTTATTATTGTCAGTATATGTGATAGTCGTATGGTGCAGGACCGCTTACGAGCACATAGATAACTTGACTGGTGCAATTGCCGACCAGGTAGATTACAAAGTGATCTTGTACTTGGCATATCGATTCGCTGAGTCTATCAAACAGATCACTTCTTTAAAAGTATACCATGTGGGAGACAATCTCAATGTGGAAATCGACCTTATCTTTGCGTACGAAGAGTTCAATCTTACTTTGAAAGATTGCCACGATATTGCCGAGGCCCTTCAGTATTCCATAGAGAGCTTGCCGCAAGTAGAAAGGGCGTTTGTTCATATCGACTACATGGAAGGAAACTTCAAAGGACATCTTCGTTAAAACATTATATTATCTCATAAATATATTAAATAATATTAATCTCTCATATGATGCTACCACAAATCTCACAACTCAAGCATGGTCTTACAACAATGCTACCATGGCTGCTCCAAATAATGCTCCGCCAGGTGCCAAGTATGCAGCTTGGCCCTTGCTGCTACTTGATGTCTTGGCTTTTTCACCAGAAAGGGAATCAGACTTGGAACTGGACTCCGATCCTTGAAGGTGAAATTGTGAGTCGACTCTGCTGGTTATAGAGTTAAAATCAGAAGTAATGTGATTATAAGCAGAGGAAACATAGTTGTCAGGATTACTGACAAACGAACTAAAATCACCTGCGCCATCTGATGTTACCGTGGCAATAAAGCTTCCAGCATTTGACGTGAACGAATTAATATCGGACGCGAGAGAACTCGCGGCACTTCCAAGATCGCTGGTTAACGAGTGGAGTATCCCGGTGAGTGAGCCCACCGTTGTGGCCTGGCTCAATGCTTCACTTCTGTGATCCCAAACACTCTGGCCGATACTGGTAGCATCGCCAATCACAGAATGTACTGACAGGGAATCGAAATTGGTTATGTCGTCGAATACCGAGGCTGCATCACTAAGAATATCAGCACTGGCAACAGCCGCATATATCAGTATAGTTGTAATTTTCATCTTAATACCCAAAGCAACTCATACGTGGTAATTATGTTACATATATATACTTAGGTCAACAAATCGCTATTCTCGGCCCGTATTGTTGACGTGGTTACGGGCCCCGCTTCTGTGCTTTGTTTCGCATGCATGTGTCAATTGTCTGCGAGCAGAGGGCTGGTGAGACAGGGACCCGGATCCTTTAGACGGAGTGCGGGTATCCACACAAAACAGGCAGGTGACCACACACAATACAGGGCGGTGTCACATACAACACAGCACGCGGTGTGCTGACACAGTATATCCGGGCCCCACGCCCGGTAATTTCAAGTTAAGCCCTGTCTATTGTTGAGCCGCAGCCTCTGAATCTGTGCGCGCTTGCAGAATTACGCATCTCGTACCTGAAAAACGCGGGCTGCGAAAATCAGGGAATACTTTTGAGTGGTCTTATTATATGAATATGTGAGTAGTTTGGCCTTGTATTAAAGCGTAATGTTGAAAATGATTTCGTGGTAATTACGTATTATAAACATAGTATAAGTTACGATGCCGGCATCGCTTGGAGAGCGGTGAGATCGGCCAAGATCTTGGAAAGTCCCTTTTCGTACTTGGTGATTATATCGTTGGCATTGTCTTGACCAACAGTCTTGAACTTAACAATCAAGCTCTGGATCACCCCAACCACGTTTTCATAGTTGTCTCCATCGCTGTCAAGATCTATGCTCGTAAAATACTGCTGCTGCTTGGTTTCAAATAGATACATCGCCGTCTTCATTAAGCATACTCCGCTGTAATAAAACGAAAAGTGGACCTGGTCTGAAAGATAGGCAAAGTACGAGTCGCTCTCAATGGCATCAACAAACCTGACCACGCTATATGAATGGTAAAGGACTTTGTATAAAGAGTCGGGGTCGGCATGTCTCAACACAAAGTCCATATTATTCTCGTTATAAATGGTGGACTTGTCGTCCAACAGCTGAAGAGTTTGGCCAGTTTTCACCAACAATCCTTTCTGGTAAACATACGTGAAATAAACCACCATTGTACAGAAATTGTAGTTTAGCTCAACAAACTGAACGGTTGGCTGTTCGATCAAGTACTCCCATTGAGTGTACCATGCCTTTAGCTCATCTTTCACTGCTTGAAAGTTGTGCTCCGACTCTTTGATCGAGACATACTTCCCATTAGCACCGCTGCCGTTAAGACTTGTTTGCATATAGTTGTATGCTATGAGCAACACCCCGATTTCACTAATCATTCTTCCATCAAAATTGGTTGATGAAGAGAGTCCTAATGTGGAAGTGCAATAGCTCAATCTGATTTCGTCAACAATACACATTCGGCCGGAAAACACACAGTTCATGATGTGGACAAGACACAAGTGGTTATATATACGTAAAATAGTAAGCGTTTGATACTCGTTGTTACCTTCACTTTCACTTTCACTGATCTCATTGTTGAAAGAAGCAGGACCAAAGTCACGAAAGCCCGGACTAAGAAACGCTGGCGTGATCAACTCGTTTGGAAGTGAGCTGTTTGTATGTGTGTTATTTGTAAGTGCATTATCTGTAAGTGAGTCGTTTGTAGGAGCCTTTTGTTGATTGAATAAGTGGCCAAATGTGGACTTGGTAAGAAACGTCGTTAGACCTACACTAGATAGAAACCAGGGGTCTAGATTCAAATCCTTGAGATCTTCTTCATCTGATTCCTCATCCTCATCATCAGAATTGCCATACGGCTCAGGATCAGATTTACAGGCTCCGTTCATGATAGAACTAAGCGACATGGAGTAGATAGATAAGATCACAAGAGCTTGTAAGAACTCGACATCCCCCTCCTGTTTTTCGCCCGATTTCACCGAGCTATTTTTGCTGACTGCATTACTTATTTCCTTCACTAGATGCCTGCCTAGTTCACGGTACGTTCGTTTACGACGCTTAAAGTTATTGATGTCTCCTGGGCTGATTCCATTGAGAGTGAACCTGAGAGATAAACAGCAGCAGGTGGTTAGTAAGAGAGATGACTTGCATCTAATACTATCCACTAGTTCTTTTGCCTTGACGTGTTTGGGAAACAGCACCCACCTGCCATAATTCCGTCGAAAATCACTTATAAGACTCACTGCTTCGGTCTTTGTAAGGATATTGCGGCTGATTATATCGTCAAACAGCCTATTGGATGGTTTTACTGTCGAAAGATGGAGTAATTTGAGTATTGCTGGAGGTATTTCTGGGCCAGGTACTTGATTGACTACCACAGAAAAAGGCGACGCCCGAAGTGAATCTGTGGGTGACTGAAACGTGGGATGCTCTTCAAACTCATTGTGCTCAAAAATTCCGTCTTCCCTACTCACACCATTCTTACTTGGTTCTATGTTGTTGGAAAGAGTGGATGCTGCTTCCAAAAGGAGCCTGGCGTCACTATCCAAGCCACGGCTATGTGTATGATCTCCACTCTTCAATAAGTCTATTACCTGAGATATTCCCCCGTAGATCTTATCGAGTTTCTGGTGAGTTTTGGAGGTGTCATTGGAGGTGTTTCCCTGCTCCAAAGCTGAATTGTCGAAGGAAGTTTCGAAAGAGCAGGTTTTCTTGAGGAAGGTACATCGCAAGCACGAGTTGATATTGTCAGGCGATCGAAAACATCGTGTTTTCTGCTTTCTGCACAGCTCACATGCTCGTAAAGCCCGCAGAGCCTGGGCCAACTTGCGGTTTTCATTCACGGCTTTGGGTTCTTCAGAATAGGTTTCGCCGGACTTTCCATTGGACCGAGACTTTTTGCGTGTTCCCGTGTCTCCATGATCGACCGAATCGTTCCGTTTACTCATGTTGGTTGGCGCTTTCGACAAAGTACTCGCGAGATAAAAGCACTCGAGATCGAGTGGGGAGCCGTGCACGTGACCTTATCTAATCGCCAATCGATGTTATACCACGGCGACAGTTTGGGAGGAGCTATCCAACGTTACATCTATATGTTCGATCTTGACACCTTTGTTTATTGCTAGGTGGTCGAGATCGAGTACCCCCTCGTAGGTAATTGTTCCCAGTTCAAAGTGGTTCTTGTCCTTTACTCTGAAATGGCCCGCGAATCTGATTTGGTAATCAGCCGAACGAGTGCCTTTGATTTCGGTACTAAGATCATTGGGTGAGAGGCGATAAAGCTTAAGGCCGGCCAGGATCAAGATCTCGTTGACAGCAGAGCCAACATTGATTGGTTTGATCTGCCATGAACACCCAACTGCTACATCTTTGTACGTAATACGAGTGGAATGTGGGGATTGCGCGGCGCGCCAAAAGTCAAACTTGATCCCCGAAACGGTGGGTTGGTCTGACTCAATCCAAATATCAAAGTCGTATGGATCTTGTACTACTATAGGCAATCCAAATAACCTTTTTATAGTAGAATTACTGGATAACTTCTGAAGCACGGAATAGGAAATATTGTGATTTTGGAGTTCCAGAAGGTAATCACTAGTAGACAGGTCAGCTGTGCCGATTTCATACTCAAACACCTTGGCGAGGTCTTCATCCAAATACTTTAATCCTCGAGGAAATGCCAATTTTTTGGGCCAAAGTAGATTTGGATTTGCCCACAAAGTCAAAAACACCGAGCGGTGAGACTCATCTTGGTGATTGAACTGCGCCAATTGAAACAAGACGTAGGCAATCATTGTCAAAGAGCTAGAGCCGATGATGAGCATCAATATCGTTTTGATTGGAAGCGGCTTTGACAGAAGTAGAATGTTGTTTTGAGGTGAGTTGGTGGTGTAGTAATGTCTGGCGCCACTGGTATGGGGTGGATTTACGGTGCGGAAACGAGAATACCTGTGCAATTGGCGAGTAGGCACGTAATGGGAAAACCTGGGTATTTGGCGGTACGAAGGGACCTGACAAGTGGAAACAAGTCCGATGGTACCACGACGCAGTAACATATGGGAAAAGTACATTGGTGCAAGTACCCTGGTGTCCTGGAAGATCTGTATGGGTCAGTTGTCGCACTGGAGATAATGGTGGGGAAATAATTGAAGAGAAATAGGGAGGTAATAGGGAGGCCGCGAACAAAATTTCACAAACAATAGATGATACATCGTTTCTCTTACATCTAGTCTCTTTATTATATGCTATACTACATTAGTCGAAACTGGCCCAGTCCAACTCTTCGGCATCGAGTTTATCGAGCAACTGGCGCAACTCCTCGGCTGCCTTCTCCTCCTGCTCCGATGCGGCCTGCGACTGGCGTGCTTGTTGTTCGCGCTGGCGTCGCTCCTTGGGAGGCAAGTATTTTTCGCCCGCGAGCGTCTTGTCCCCCCTGTCAAGCCTGTTGGGTTTGTCAGGCTTGGATGATCTGATTGGTTTTGGTTTAAGTTTGTCTTTGGGTTTTTCTGGATGTTTCTCTGAGTGCTTTTCTGGGTGTTTCTCTTTATGACCCTTGTAGGCATGCTTATGGTCGTGTTTTTCGGTGCTGACTCCTAGTCTAGATGCCGAATCTCCGCCACCGTCGCGCGAAGAGGGTGGACTGGGCATTCCTAATCGTGCAGCAAACGCTTTGGCGGCTTCCGACATGGGCGCCAACTCTTCGTCTGCTTCTTCTACCGATCCTCTACTTGTCCTGCGGTTACTCCGAGACCATTTTTTGGACGATGGTTCATTCTCCAAACGATCCGCACTCCGGGGTGGTGTCTCAGGATGTCGGTGCTTCGGGTGCCTTGCATTGCCGCGCTTGACCGGCAAATCGTCGTCGCGCTGACGACTCGTGTCGTGAAGTTTTTGTTTATTTCGGAGCTTCTTTTCCGGTATTGGATCAGGTTTAGAATTTGCCAAGTCCTTCGGGGCATCGGCCCATTCACTCTCTATGCCACCTGTTTTCTTTTCTACTACTTGATGTACTTCGTCTTGTTTCTTGGCTTTTTCCAGTAGTGTCGTGTCACTCGCCCATTTGGAAACAAGCCCCGACATCGCAAACTACACTGATCTTTATAATGGATATATAGTGCTATTAATGCTGGTACACCTACGGTATGCTCACCATCTACTCTGTGCAGGCGCTCTGCATGATCATCATAAATATTCTACAGCTTGTTGGTTGCTTGTCACGTGCGGCGCTCGCCACAAGGAGCACGCCGGACCGAACAGTAATTTATTAAGCGCCAAAGAACCCAATCAATCAGTTGTGTTTAAACCATCATGTCCTACTCCGATTTTTCATTAGCCAGCGAATTGCCAGCCTGGAAGCAACTTCAGGCCACCTACGACAAGTCCGGCAAGACTTTTAAAGTCAAAGACGCCTTTGCCAAAGACCCTGCCAGATTTGATAAATTATCAAAGACTTTCCAGAATTTTGATGGTTCGGAAATCTTGTTTGATTTCTCCAAAAACTTGATTGATGACGAGATCTTGGCTCAATTGCTTGAGTTGGCTAAGGAAGCCAAAGTTGAAAACTTGAGAGACGAAATGTTCAAGGGTTCCAAGATCAACTCCACTGAAGGCAGAGCCGTTTACCACGCTGCTTTGAGAAACAGAAGCATGAAGAAGATGGAGGTCGATGGCAAAGACACTGCTGGAGAAACCGACGAAGTCTTACAACACATGAAGCAGTTCTCTAACCAAATCAGATCCGGTGAATGGACCGGTTACACCGGCAAGAGAATCACTGATGTGGTCAATATTGGTATTGGAGGTAGTGATTTGGGACCTGTGATGGTCACCGAAGCGTTGAAAAGCTACTCCCAACCAGGTTTGAACGTCCACTTTGTTTCCAACATCGACGGCACTCACATTGCCGAGACTCTTAAGGGACTCAATGCTGAACTGACCTTGTTCTTGGTTGCTTCCAAGACTTTCACCACCGCTGAAACCACCACCAACGCCAATTCTGCTAAGAAATGGTTCTTGGAATCGGCCAAGGACACCAAACACATCGCCAAGCACTTTGCTGCTTTGTCGACCAACGCCGAAGAAGTATCCAAATTTGGTATTGACACCAAAAACATGTTTGGTTTCGAAAGCTGGGTAGGTGGCCGATACTCTGTGTGGTCTGCCATTGGGTTATCTGTTGCCATTTACATTGGTTTTGACCACTTTGAACAATTCTTGAAGGGTGCCGAGGCCGTCGACAACCACTTCCAACAAGCTCCTTTGAGTGAAAACATTCCTGTGTTGGGAGGCTTGTTATCTGTGTGGTACAACAACTTCCACGGTGCCCAAACCCACTTGGTTGCTCCATTCGACCAATACTTACATAGATTCCCTGCTTACTTGCAACAGTTATCCATGGAGTCCAACGGTAAATCAGTCACCAGATCCAACAAGTTCACCGATTATCAAACCGGTACTATCTTGTTTGGAGAGCCAGCCACCAACTCTCAACACTCCTTCTTCCAATTGGTTCATCAAGGTACCAAGTTGATTCCAGCAGACTTTATCTTGGCTGCTCAATCTCACAACCCTATTGAAAACAACTTACACCAAAGAATGTTGGCCTCCAACTACTTTGCTCAATCCGAAGCCTTAATGGTCGGTAAGGACGAAGACCAAGTCAAGGCTGAAGGTGCCACTGGTGGATTGGTTCCACACAAGGTCTTCTCTGGTAATAGACCAACCACCTCTATCTTGGCCCAAGAGATCACTCCTGCCACCTTGGGTTCTCTTATTGCTTATTACGAACACCTCACCTTTGTGGAAGGTGCCATTTGGAACATCAACTCGTTTGACCAATGGGGTGTTGAATTGGGTAAGGTGTTGGCCAAGGTCATTGGAAAGGAATTGGATGACAACAAGAAGGTGGAGGCTCATGATCCTTCCACCAACGGTTTGATCAACAAGTTCAAGGAGTGGTCCTCTTAATTAGAGAAGTACAAGTTGTAACTTGTACACCACTTAAACTACCACTTAAACTATAACCACTATAATACTAATACTTGGTATTAGTATAACCGCTTATATTGTGAATAAATGTGTCAATTGATAATACAAAGTACGTCGTATTATTCACTGTAATGAAATATAATTGAACAACAATAATGAATACTTATTGCCTATACCTACTAATTGTGATCTTCGAAAAACTGTTGATGAAGTATACGTAGATTATTACATTATTCATGAACTTATAACTCAACTAATATTGAATAAGTACCAATTGTTCACTTATTAATGAATTGTTTGACATTTTAATAGAGCAGGTTTTAGAAAAGTCGTAAAATATTAAAAAATGTTCAAATATAAATTGAAGAAACGAATAGTCGAGCAAAAATATTGGCATCAAATGGTTTGTATATTCAGTTGTCCTCACTGAGCTAACCTTGATAAGCCCCCTCTTCAATCATACTCGGTTCTTTTGTGCTGATTGTATTAGTGTTGCGACTTGTTTAATTGATATTGCACAAACTAGTATTGCTGAACCTTATATTGTGAATAAATGTGTCATAAGGGATACTACATGAGGTCGACTTGACCTAAGAACCAAGCTGAAGTGTACCAACGTATCGCTTGATGTAATTCAAAGAATCATGTGTTGTCGAGTTGTCATTTCCGTGTATGGCCCTGCGGCAATAATAATTTATAAGCGGTATTGTGCTTGATGCAGGCAAATACTTTATGACATCTGGAACTAGAGCCGCGACGGGAAACTTTGATTGTGTGGCGAAGCTACACTTTTACCGCAGGGCGACCATAGCTGCGTGAAATAGACAAAGTTTTCCGACAGACATTCACAGCTCTTGTAGGGCAATGGTGTTCAGTATAGACTTATGACCTGACCTCATCCACAGCTACACTCTACGGCCAACTGCCACACTATTGCTTATCCTTATCTTTCTCGTAGCTTATTGCTGGTCCGTTTATTTACGAGGGCGCGCAAACTAATACTACAACGTATTTCTGGCTATCGCTAAAGGCATTCCCCCCTCGCGCTGCTGCGGTAATAAACCTATTGTAATCAAAGACAGCTTATCACATTTGCACAAGTTCTGGGTTGAATCTGAGTCTCGAGGCACCTGGAGAGGTGCCTGATCCACTATAACTGTCAAGATTATCAAAATACTTCAAAACGCTACGATTCCGTCGCGAGGCCCTCAAATAGTTACCATGTCTTCCCTCGAGGGTGTATAAATAGTCGCACAATATTCTCTCCGTTTTATCGCGCAAGTAACTTTCACTATCGATTTACATGCTACAAACCCTTATGTCAATACTTTAAAACAACAGCAATAAGCAAGAAACAATGAGAAAATCTGAAGAGCTCAAGATTAGCAGCGATCATAACAGGAACGTAGGACTATGTAAAAACTTTTGGGACATAGAGGCAGCGAGAAAAAATACGGTTGATCAGGCTACAGCCATCAGGCGTTCACTCAGAATCTTAGCAGTATTATTAATCATTCTATTCACACCTGTGATATATGAGTGTATAGTGGATACAGCAGAAGTGAATGGAACTAGTAGCACAGACATCAAAGATTTAGCTTCACGAGGCCAAACACACATTCAATCGATAGAATATGACATCAGACAGAAAGAATTAGACATGGTAAAGCGTTCGTCTTGGTATAGGGATATAGTGGATGGTACGACTAGTACTTTTTCATTAGTCGTAACTGGCGCAAATGGAATTTATGCTTTTGCATGTTCAGGTACCTTAGCATCAGCAGTGGGACTAACTCTCCCAGGTGGTCCTTTAAGCGTGTTGTCTACTTGTGCTAATGTTGGCGCTGCTTTGGCGGTCTCAAACATATTGTCATACACGTTGAATAAACAAAGTTAAGGGTGGCCGTGGCGAGGTGGCTCGAATAGAGACAAAAGAGAAGAGGCTGCAGCAAATGCATCAACACTACATTTTAGTGGTTTACCGACCAGGTATTTAACAAACAACATTTATAGTGTGGAGGACAAAGACCACGAATTTAGTAAATATTTGTCTAAGAGAGATGATACACCTGGAGAAGTGTTAGATCATGGGCTGCTATACACGATAGATAACGACCAGCCAGTGTACTTGGGATTTCAGTTCATAGCGGACCATACGCTTAATAAATCTGTTGTGGCCGAAGCAGGGACCGAGCAGGATGCTATAGACACATGGTTGAGGTGTGGAGGTGAACAGGATTGCAGATCTGAAAATTATGAATCGGTAAACGCTGGAGAATTTAAAAATGGCGGAATATTTGTGGACTACAATGACACAAATACTGATAGTATGGAACGAAGAACCGGGAACCTGTGTTGGCAGTCGTATAACAGCTACGGTTACAACGGTGGGTACGTACAGGACTGGTTGAACTGGAACGAAATTAATAAAATGGCTGGCGCCATGCAGTACGATTCCAACTATATTTCACAAGTGCAACCATGCAGCAATGATTTTAGATGCTACTCAGTAGCTTCCAAATGGTGCCTAGCTGGTGGTATGAGCCAGCAAGAGGGTAAGGACTCTGCTTGGGTTGGTGAGATATATGTGAATGGTTATGGTGGTGTAGATGGACCGTGTGATTCCGGCTAACAATAAATTAGCTTTATTTGACTAACTAATGAGTTGCGAGGTACCAGAGGTACTGGGAATTCTTGAGACCCTATTCTAAAAAGCCATCGATACTATCCTTATCTCTTAGTTGCAATCAATAAACCTTATCAAGGTTGAGTGATTTTTTGCAACCAATAAACTTGTCGAAGCAATAAAGCTTATTGACATCAATGACCTTCGTAGTCAGGTTGAATGACGTTTTACAACCAACTAGGAAATCAGCAACTAATGAGAGTCATTGATATCAATAACCCCGCTAGCAATCGACAAGACTTATTGCAATAACCTATTTGGAACCCTTTACAATCGTTGCTCTTTCACGGGTCCACAGTGAATCTAAATATGCCTACATTTCTCTTCTAGCTAGATTTTTCTTTAAGCAGTTTTAGCTAACCAATTTGTTTTAAATAAAGAGTATAAAACCTAACACGAGTATCGAACGTAACATCCGGGTACGCTTTTGCCACCGAGGGATAACCCACGAGGCGGATTCGGCTCTCAAGCATTCCTAGTACCCCTTACAAATCACAGCTACTCATTGTAATCTACATAACGATTCATGAACTTATTATTAAAAGTATTAGTGAAGTATTTCTATCATTCACTTTGTTAGATTTTATAGTAGGTACACCTTTCACACTTGATCAACATTTTGTTTGACAGTATTTCAATAGAGTAGGTGTTTAGAAAAGTTGCAAAATTATTAAAAAATGTTTAAAATTGCGAAAATACAGGTCGAACTAAAATAGTGGCATCAAATGGTTTATTTTCAGTTGTACTCACTGAACTAACCTTGATAAGCCATTTTAATTTTCTTACTCTAATCGTATTCAGTTCTTTTGTATAATTAGTATTGCGAAATGCTTAATTGATGTAGTACAAACCAGTGATTACTGACTTCAAAATAATAGAAGGAATTAAAAAGCAGGTACAATAAGTGTGTTTGATTACTTATTCAATTATAATACTAGGTGTAGTTATCCTCAGCAAATACTCTGAAGTTATAAAGACACTATTCTTGTTCATTTTCATGCGTTAAAATGTTATGAGTGTGGAGTGCGATAGAGTGCTGATGTTAGACTACTAGGACAAAGCATGGCAGGGTACTTCATTTTGGAGTGCTTCATAAAAGAGAATTTTGGCTCGACTTACGTTTTTGGGTCAGTTGGTTTTTCGCAGCCATTCTTCCCAAGACTACTACCCTACTATAAATTATAAGCTGCACATATTTACTGATAGGTGCTACTGTACTTGATATTGAAAGTGCTGAGTACTAGAGTTCGGGTATTTTTCGAAGTGCTGCTGTGTAAATGCTCGAGTTACAGTGCTTGGCGAGGATGTTTGTGATGCACAATCACGGTGTACAACCTTGAATACACGCAGGAAGACTTGTTTGGACCTCGTAATTTATAAGCCTTTCTGTAATATCATTTGTGCATCTAGATTAGTAGAGTAAATATATTTTAACAAATTATTTGATCGTGACGAAGTCCACCTACTGCCGGAATGAATCTCAAAAAGTTGCAAAAAAGCTTTAAAATATGAAAAATGAAGTGCTGAACTTGAGATCGAATTGTACGAACTATTCAAGCTTATTTTGGGATTAAACTAATGTCGAACCCTGAACTGCTTCTACGTTGGCAATGGCTCTCCGAAACATACTTCTGTGCTTACCTTGGGCCAGTTGAAGTAACAGTCTCTTTTGTAACAGTTGACTGTATGCAGTACATGAAACACCCAGTTAAAGGTCTTCGCAATCAGGATCTATGGGATGAAATATGCCTACAATTCTCTATTGAATATGAACATCTACAGTAGTTTGTTTCGGCTTTTCAATTCTTGATACAAGTGAAATCAGCCCACAGTCATTTCCCTGAGTCTGGTCGGTCTCCGCTACTCTTTATTTTTCGATTACATAAGCACAAATCATAGAAAAATGAGAAGAGCTGAGCTACAGACAAGAACACCCACCACGATGTCAGACGAAGAGAGACCTATAGATGAAGAGCTCGACAATCCGTTGAGAGTGATCATAGTGGTGAACTCGCCGGATCATCCCGAGGGCGAAATGGAAGAACGTTTGCTCGACACCATACAGAGCATGGACGACATGAACCGGTTCTTTGACAATTTCGACGAGACCATTGCCATTCCCAATGAAGGACACATCAAGTACGAGGTGGGCAGTGACGGAATGGTGGTGATTGTGGTGGACAACCTTGAGTTGCGCAACAAAGCATTGGACTTTATGGATAAGTACCAGGACACCAAAGGTGATGAATCAGAGGAAGAAGACAAAGACACCCTGGCCAAAAAAGCCAAAAATTAATGTATACTAGAAACTTACAATAGACAAATCATAAACGTATCATAGTAATGTAAAAAAACATATATATATATGACTTAGCATGTATCTATTTAGTCTTAGTCTCTTTTATCTGGTCTCTAGTCTTTATTGCAGCCGAGGTCAGGTGACACAAACCGGGCCAGGCGAGCGACTGATCGAGCTCAAAGAACACTAGATAACCAAGACACTAGAAGAAGTAGGAACGATATTATAGGATTATAATGGAAGATTGGAGAAGAATCGATATAGACCAGTTTGATGGCGATCATTTGACCAAAGAGGAGTTGATACCGGAATTGCCCGAGACCAGCCAGGCCCAAGCCAGCCAGATCTCTCAACAGGTCAAAAGCGCATTATCGTCTGGCCAATTTGTGGAAGCATTGGCTCTAGTATTAGAAAACCCACCATACAATGCACACGAGACTGTCAAGAGTGCATATACTGAAACTGTGTTTGAAGCATTGATTTCCATCAAGAATAACAAGAGTGATTTGACCGGAATCGTCAAGCAATTGAGTCCTTCGCAGCAAGACAACTTGATCAAGTACTTGTATAAGAACATGAGCACGCCACATGGGGCCAAACAAGGTGGTTTGTTGTTGAACTGGTACGAAAAGACCATTGAAGTAACAGGTTTAGGACCGGTGGTCAGGTTCATGTCCGACAGAAGAACTGTTTAGAACTTAGTAGTAACAATTTGATGCCGTAGATCATTAAACATTACAAAATGAAGAATGTAGAGAAATATAACATTAGTAGAGACTATTAAAGTATAACAATTGAGAAAAAATTACAATATTCGGGAAAATGGGGGTATACAATCAATCAGTGTAGGAAACTCTTTGGCTGTTTGGAATTAGGTGGACAACTTCTTTCTCAAGCTCTTTTTCTTGGGCTTGGTTTTCTTGTGTTTCTTTTCTTTGGCAATGGCATTCACAATGGTCTTGTAGTTTTCATTGGCTGGAGTCAACACTCTTTTTTTGTAGTCTGAAGCTGACATGTCAGACCCAAGCAGGGTATTCAGAGTCGAGTGGGTTTCGGGCTCCATTATAGAATTATCCCTACTGCTATGACTCAAAATATTATCGTTGAAGATTTCACTGGCATCAAATGGTTTGGGGGCTGCAGTAAAGTTGCCTGGACCTATCATGTCAATATTGGTGAGCAAGGGTGAATTGGTTTCAGAAGCCAATTCGGTTTGTAGGCGAGAGATGGTTTGATCTTTGGAGATGACCATTTGGCCATATTTGTCGCTCCAATGGGCATTGGTTCGGGTCAATTGATCCTTTAAATCATCAGCCTGCAGAGCCAAATACGCATTGGAGGTTTCCAAGTCCGAAATCTGGTCTCCTCTAACAACCAATTCTGAAGAGATACTAACAAGCTCGTCTTCTATTTTACCGTTCTTGGACTGTACTTGTTCCAATTTGGTGCTAAGTTGATAATTTATTTCATGCTGTTCGGTAAGTTTTTGGCTGAGGTCTTCAATTCTGGCTTCACTTTCTTCTTTATGAGCTTCAATCTCTTTCCTAAAAGCTTTACTCTCTTTTTTAAAAGCTTCGCTTTCTTTTTTATAAGCTTCACTTTCTTTCCTTAAAGCTTCGATTTCGCTGTCTCTTATAGCTCTTTCGGTGGATACAGTATATTCAAGCTCAGCAGAGTCCTTGGTTATCTGGTCCAATTGCTGTTTACTGGACTCTAACTCTATTTTAACATCACAGGCTTGTTGTTTCAAAGACTTGGCTTGATGTGACAACTCATTCTTTTCCATTATCAATTCATCAATAATCTTGTCTTTAGATTTGACTAATTCATCATTGTCAGCTATAACAACATCCCGGGAAGAAATACCTTCAGATAATTGAACCACTTCAGCTCTCAACAGACATACGAGCTCAGAGCTATTGTTCAAGTCCTCGTTCAGGGACGCAATAGAATGGTTCATTTCTTCCAACTGCTGCTTTAATTGAGCGATATGACGATCTTTTGAATCGAGCAGCTCATTCTTTTCAGTAATCATATCCTCTTTAACGCACAATTGTTTATCTTTCTGGGCAATTTCCTGGTTCTTTTCAGATAATTCTTTGGTGTATTCCAAAATGATCACTTCTTTTTCACTGTCTCGTTCCATCAACTGCAAGTTCAGTTTCTCGATATCCATACTGTGTTGTTTCAAAGTATCATTTTCGGCAGCGACTCTTTCACACTCGTACTTCAAACCAGCTTGATTAATTTCAAAGAATTCTAGCTGGTCATTAATTGAAATTAGCTCGGTGCTCTGAATAGAATTGAGATCTTTAAGATTCATGTTCTCTACATCCATAAGCTGAATGGTGGTTTTGAGATTTTCTACTGTCAGTTTGAAACTGCCAGAATCAGATTTAAAATTCACAAAGTCTTCATTGAGTTCAGTCAACTGCAAATTCATCATATCTTTAAGCTGATTAATTAAAAACTCGTTGTTGAAATTGACTTGTTTCAAACTTTCAATTTCAGATTGTAATTGACACTTTTCAGATCCAGACGATTGGAGAATCGACTGTTTTTCTTGCTTGAGCTTCTCAGCTTCTATTTTCAAAGACTCGATCAATTTTTCTTGGGTGATTCGAGGAAGAGCTGGTTTTCTCATAACTGGCGAAGAATTAATTCTAACAGGAGATTTAAGAGGAGCCATCGAAGAAGTGCCTCTTGCACCTCTTTTGCTTATTGGAGAAGAGCTCAATTCACTCATTACAGTTCTACGAGCATTTGCCTGTTTCGGGGCAGTGGATGGTTTGTTCAAAGCGGGAACTACCTTCAATTTTGCCGGAGTATTGAGTTTTCTCACGGCAGGAGTAGAAGTGGCAAGCACAGGATGCTTTCTAGGACTAGAAGAAGCTGTGGCACGAGCATAGCTAGGTATACTGGAACGAGAAGGAGCAATTGGACTGGTCAAAGGAGAGCCTAGTTTGAAGTTTTGCATCAACTGGGCTATATTGTACATAGAGGACTTCACCAATGAAGCATCTCCATATGGATCTAGAGTCAAAACCACCTTGATTTTGGAAGCAGACTTATTTTTAAAGATCAAGTTGGTCATCATATTAGAAGATCTGCCATTGAGCGACTTTCTCGCAAGCAATTGGGTGATTGAAGACATATTCATATTGGCAAAAATATTAGAAATCTGAGGAGAGCCATTTGGTGAAGTTGTAGTATCATACTTTTCATTGCCCATAAGATCGATATAAGTACATTTTGTATTGTTCCAGAAAAGAGTAATGACAAGACACGAGCGGGAAGAAAGCTCGTTGGAAGCAGTTCGAGACGTGGATCTCGACTTGAATATTTTTTCTAACAACTCAGGACTGTCAAGACGCTGTTTTTTCAAGATATTGTCATACGTAGACCAATTGTACTCTTTTCTAGACTTAAAATCTACCAAATCGATCATATACTTGTTGCCAGAAACTTCAAAAGCAGTCATATGAACAGCAGAATTAATACTGTTGATCTTGGAACGCAAGACCTTTTTAAGAGTGGTGGTTTTACCACTGCCAGTTGGTCCCATCAAGATCACACAAGAGGTGTCATCGACAAGAGATTCGAATCTAGATTCTTCACCATCGAAAATCTCAGAAAACGTATAAGGATTTGAGTTGTAGTCAATGGTATTGGGAGATGAGACTGAAAAAAGCGGCTTATTCACTTGTGAACTTGCCATATTCAGTGAAGACGGCAAACACTTGAGCTTCAAGTAAAGGGGGATCGACATAGCGACGAAAAGAAGGAAAACTATTGAAAAGAACGGTTCTAGGTACTGGCATGTTACAATACGGTCTTCGCACTGATGGCTCACAATTAGCCGATAAGTTATTCATTACAATACTCCTTTGGTTCGACTGTTTATTATGCTTCCTAATTGGGAGCTTTGATCTGGAGCTGAGCGAGCATGTGATCCGGCACGTGCACCAGATGATTCACCTCACGTTTACCCGCTAAGTGGTTGTCACCGCGAGCCGCCGGCGCCAGCCAGCCCGCGTCGGTGCGGTGGGGTGAGCAGGGGCTACGACGAGGACTTAGAGCAAACAAGAGGCCAGCAGACTGGAGCAGACTGGAGCAGACTGGGGCACCGAACTGGCGGCACGCCTACACGATGACAAGTGACCAGCATTATTACAACATAACATGATCGTGGTGTAAGCCCTGGATTGCCCTTCTCAGGACTGGCTCTTCTGCGCCATTACCGGCATGTTAACATAATTGGTCCGAGTAATATTTTGAAATGCATGATTTGTGCACGGAGATAATTATTGTATTGTGAAGAATTTTTCTCGTCATGGCGCATTGAAAGTCTTCGGACCACCGCCACTACCCTGGCACATGGGTGGGGCAGAGGGGTATATGCTGTCAGCTAGGCTGAGCAGAGTATACAACGTCGTAGCACCCAATGAGTTGTTCTTCTCTACGGCGCTCATGCCTTTAGCACCATTAATTGGCCCACGCCTGGGCCTGTTGTTGTCCAGTGCTCGTACAGACTCTTTTACACGTGATCGCACGCCCTGACGCTCATTTCTTTTCGATTGCCCGACCCAGTAATGGCCACAAAGCCAAGTTACAAACCCAGGCCAAGCCGGCCAGTCGCTGATTCAGGCGGCGGTCGCTCTGTGGAGCTAAAAAAAGGCAAAAAGTAAAACTTAAAAAAATAATTAATTAAAAAAAAAGAAAAAGGGAGAAAAGCAAAAAGGAAAAATTCAAAAGTCATTAAAACCAGCTGGTGTCCATGTTGTCAGCAGCACAGTTTTTGATTTTTACTCCTTAAACGACTGTTGTTGAAGCTGTCTTGTTTTTTAAACCTCCAAGTGTCCCGTTGAAGCAATATACTTCATCAGTTCTCTTCTTAGAGCATTCCTGCAAATCTTTATCAACCGCCAATTTTTGCCGCTACTAATTGTTGTTTTTAGCACAAATCTTGACCAAAGTTGTTTGCTAGTTATATCTTTGAGAGCTAAAGAGAATATCATTGGTTTAAAGTAAACTACCAAGTCTGACAAGTGTTCTGTTTCAGTTCAAATTATAGTGTTCTTGCCGGTTATATTAAGTTATCCCTGGCGAAACGCTGAAACTATCCTAAACAGTGTACTATAGGCACTACGTCAAGAAATATTTCGAATACCTCAAAATATCTTTTGTTTCACGAGCTTTTAACTAAGTTTCGTCCACATTTCAATCCTTCAAAAACTTACAACCAAATATTATAATTTTTTAGCCATTTTACAGCCAAAGAATTTCTAAATTTACTGCAAAAATGTACACACAAAATTCTTATCACCAGAATTTGGGTACAGCTGGCCATAGAGCTACCTCATCCTTCAACTACTTACCGCAATACGGGACTTATCCCCTTCATCAAACGGCCCCAGCGCCTACAAACCAAGCTCGTTCCTTCTATTCTGCTTATCCCCCATACCAAAATACTCAAATGCCCCCTATCATGCCAGGACCCGCCCCTGCTCAAGTGCCTGCACCTGCGCCTAATGGTGACCAGCTAGTTAACGGCGGCATCAATCCTGTGCTCGAGTATGATCTCAACCACATGTCCAACTTTTTAAGCTGGTGCTCGTTTGGGATGTTGAATCAACAAAAAACGCCTACCAAGGAGTTTGAAAACTTGATAGTGCTGGTTTTGTTTGCAACCAGACTCCCCAAATCCACCGTCATCATCGCTTTGGAGTACATGAACCAAAGATTCTGCAAGAAGGAAGCCACCCGCAGAGATTTGTCTGAACAGGAAATATTCATACATCTCGTTGTGGGACTCATCTTGGCCAACAAGTTCAATGACGACAACACGTTCACCAACAAGTCATGGTGCGGAGCCACTGGTCTTGAGTTACAGTTGTTGAACGAGTACGAAAAGAGCTGGTTGGCCGAATGCAAATGGAGCCTCAATGTGGTCAACTTCGAATCCAACATCTTGACATTGGAAAAGTGCTGGAACACCTGGTTGTCCAAGTACGGAAACCAAGAACAAATGGATACTCATGTTGATTCCAACTCTGTATCTCCAGTATTGCACTCGTCACCTTCTTACCCTGTTTCATCCCCAGCATACTACGATTCGAATCCACAAAACCGCCACTCATACTACTCAAGCATCCCATCATCTCCATTATACTCCAACGAAGAATATTACTATCCAAAATCATCTCCAGTAATGTCTTCGCCCATCACCTACGAACCTTACGCCATGGGTCCTGCTCCAGTATGGCCGGCCCCACAGGCTCATCCACAACACCCGCAAAATATCTGGTCGCATACGTCGCCTTCATACTCCAACCAAAATTTCGGAATCGATCCAGCTGCTCACTACGCACAGCAAATTCCACAACAGCATTACCAGCCGGTGGCACATCACCACCCCGGTGTAATGTATCCACATCCTCATAACAACTTTGTGAGGTTCAATCCATACTACAACTATAATATGGCCACTACATGTTAAAAAAATATCAAAATACAAAAAAAATAACCACATGGTTAGTTTGCTTCTTCGTTCCGTTTGCTTTTATTTCATTAGAGGCTCCATGAGTCCTCGCCGCTTAAACTTCAAAAGGTTTTGGTTCAATACATATTTGTATACATAATTGTGAACTATTTAGTAAGTCAATTTTATAATAGAAATTATAAAGTAGAAAAGTATCATCAAGTATTACAATTTGTGGTATATAGTCTAGGGCTTTAATTGTATAGTACACGGAAAGCGAGCTAGGTTTGCCCGTCACTATCTCATAGTCTAAGGAACTGTAACATTCTTAAGATATTGCTGCATCTACCTCGTCTATAGATGGTTCAAGATATTGCTACATCTACCTATTGTCTAGAGATGGCATCGGCGAAGATTTCACCGAGAGCAAATAAAGTTTGCCCTGAAATTTTCAGCCTCAAGTCTATGCGTGAATTGGGAGACGCTACAAAATAGCAATCGCTTACAAAAGAGGCGTTTGCACCACAAATCCTTAGTAATACAATATATCAGCTAGACGCGTCCAGCACCAGTAGGACGACATCTACTAAAGACTTTTACTATAAACTAACTAGCTTGGTGCTAGTGTATTTAGGGAGAGCTGGAGGTGGACATTTCGCGACGCAATTTAATTTTAGAGGTGCGCCTTTAACGACGCACGGTAACTTTTAGGGAGAATTTTCACCATTAAGCAGCTTCCTTAAACTCACCATCTTCCTCCTCTTCATCTTCCTCTTTGATACTTCCGTTTTCTTCATCCAACTTTTCAGCAGCCTTGGTGTAGTCGATCACTTTGCCCCTGGTTCTTCTGCCTCCAGTGATAATGTTGGACTGGTCAATTTCCAACAAGTCGTCTTCTTCCTCATCTTCGTCCTCCTCGTCACCTTCACCATTGGCATTGCCTTCGACGTCATCTTCATCGTCGTCCTCTTCAGGCTCTTTTTCCTTAGGAACATCATCGTATTGACGTCTTCTTCTCTTTTTCTTGTCTTTACTAGCCCCATTGGACTCGGCGTCTGCTGTTCTCTTCTTGGTATCAGTCTCATCCGCGCTTTTCTCGTCTGTTTCGGTTTCTTCAATAGCCTTTTCAGAAGTTTCAACTTCTTTGGCTAATTGTGGTTCGCTGACTACGGTTTCTTCTTTGGTTTGGCTCATATTGGTGTTGTACGAGGGTGAAGAGTGTTGTACTACAATTTCACCGGCTCTTCAGGCGCGCCGCCGTTGTTCGAAATGCTTACGTCAGCACTTACATAGCCAGCCAAAGATGCTTCAACCAAATAGTACATCTATAGACTATAGCCCGTACCCACAAAAAGATGGTATGTATAGTGAAACTAATCCTTTTTCATCCAATACTAACAACAAGAGCGTGAATAAAAAAACAAAGATGTCCGATCTTTTAAATTATCGATTAAAGATCCTCACCACTTCCAGCCGAAACTTCATCGGGTCACTACTTGCATTTGACAATCATTTAAATTTGGTATTAGCAGACACAGAAGAATCCAGGATCCCCAAGAAAGCGTATCATGCCTTAAAAACTTCCAGCGAAACAAAACCTGTCTATGAAAAACGATCGCTTGGGCTCATCATCTTGCGAGGCGAACAGATTGTGAGTTTGAGCATCGAGAGCCCGCCGCCTTTGGACCCGAAAAAGAGATTGGGCATAGAAAAGGGCACAGGTATAAGTAAACCTTTGAAGACTCCGGTGAGTGTCAAGAAGAGCTTACAGGCACCAGCCATTAGAAACAATAGTAAATAAATAATGAGATTAAAGTAGCTTAGCTCTACCATAATCAGAGTATAAACCATCAAAATGATAGTATTATTTTTAGTGATGCGAAAAAGCTGGACATTAGCGAGACAAAGTACAGAATCTCATAAATAGACCATTTTGTACCAAGATTTTTCCTTTACTTGGAGCACCTCCAATTAAGAATACTAGGTACAAAAATAGGTAACTACGTTTTATAGAGCTACCTGATACTATATTCATAGCATTAAAATATATAAGTCATTGTAAATCAGAGTGTCAGAATTATCTCCTCACAAGGCAAGGACTTTTCAAGCACAAATCAAAAGCATCAGAGAAAACGGTGAAAATAATAATACAATAAAATGAGTGAAAGAGTATTTGATAAGTGAGGTAGCTCTAATATTGTAATATACATTAAATCACTTGTATGTCTCAGTCAACATGTATATATACTATTATAGTCCCGATGTTAATGATAATATTGCGGTATCACCAACGGATCTACAACTCATTGCCCATATCTCAGAGTACTTATTGCAGTCCAATACTTTGCTCCTTTCTGCCAAGAGGTGGTGTAGAGAGATAGTGTTGACAGATAGTGGTAGTGAGAAAAGTTCTTTGTTTTAGTGGTGTTAGTGAGAATTACGTTTTGCGTCTCGCAGTGGAAATTAGTCGCAGCGAGACCGACTTTTATGCGCAGCACAACATAACCGGTGTAGCTAGGTGTAGTTGTGAGAGATGGTGTAGGTGAATAGCAACTCTCGTGTACTTGGATAAGTGATTAGTAATTCTTTGTCAGTTAGTGTTTGTGAGGTTCAAATTGGTTTTCTTGTGTAATTGATAATTGTATTGATTTCAGACTCTGTACTTAGTTTACATTTATTACTATACATCTAACAACAATTAGAATTGTTTTTGCTCTTTTTCTCTTGAGGAGCAGGAGTCAACGAAATAGTTGGCCCGCCTGTGGTGGGTTTATTGGAGCCGCCTTCGTTAGTATCCAACTGGTGTTTGCTGATCATTTCATAGATATTCTTTAACAATTGATGGAATGACAAGTCGACGTTGTCTGATGATAAAGCGGAGGCTTCAGTGAATAATAAGTTGTTTTCGTTGGCAAAGTTCTTTGCTTCGTCGGTAGGAACGGCTCTCAAGTGGTCCAAATCAGACTTGTTCCCCACCAATTCTATCACAATATTGGCATCGGCGTGGTCTTTGAGCTCTTTCAACCATCTCGATACCGATTCGTAAGTTTCGGTCTTGGCAATATCGTAAACAATGAGGGCTCCTACGGCTCCTCTATAGTACGCACTGGTGATGGCTCTATAACGTTCCTGACCAGCGGTATCCCAGATCTGAGCCTTGACTCTTTTGCCATCGATTTCAAGTGTCCTGGTAGCAAACTCCACACCAATAGTTGAGCGGGACTCCAAGTTGAACTCGTCACGCGTGAATCTGGATAACAAGTTGGATTTTCCAACTCCGGAGTCTCCGATTAATACGATTTTATAGAGGTACTCGTAGTCATATGAGTAGTCGTCGGTGCTTTCAGCCATTATATATCAAATATCTTATATGCAAAATAGTAAAAGTGGTCTGAGTGATTCAATTCCTAAAAGTTAGTATATGCTTGAAAAGAAATCATCCCAATCGATTTCTATTCGACCTTGATTCGTCACTTCAGAGTTGATCGACTCTTTGATTTATTAGAGTCCTGTATTGCTTACTTCTGTGTAGTTCAACCTGTGGTATCAAACGTTCCACAACTGGTGATGCTACTTTTGGTTGGCGCTTTGGTGTTATTTTGTCCCCTATCGTTGGACGGCGCACGACCGCAATTCTGATCGGTCGTGGAAAGAGAATAGGCTGCGAAAAGTAAAGAATCACTCTTGAGTTTACTACTCGAGTTACTACTAATGAGTTTACTACTTTAGTATGGATTTACTTTGGTTAAGTCGTATTCTCGTATATTTTGGTTTGGCATGCATAATACCTACTTTTATGTCCAGATCTTGGTGTCGACCTCGTAAAAGCCAGTGTGAAGTAGCGGCCCAAAATCGGCAAGATCATCTATGGTGCGCGCTAATTCAATATCAGGTTGTTCGAGTTGAATATCACCATCAAGATCGGCTTTTAGGCCAGGGTGTGTACAATGCGGGTAATGTGATTGGGTAATAGCAGTCTTTGCAAAGCTCTTGATACATGTTTCCTGGAGATTGAACACACTATTAAAGTCATGTCGCACTTTTCCTATATCTGTGATGGAATTTCTCCATTCTCTGACATCGTCGATAGGAAATTGTTCGGTGGAGCGTGGATCATACACCATTTGACGGTACAACATGTTGAGCCTGGTTTGCAAGTAGGTGATGATTCGAACCAAGTACGAAGCCAATTTCTTGAGTTGTGGGGCTATAGGACAGTACAACTCCTCAAGCAATCCGCAAGTTACTGGATTGTCCAATTCGGCCACTATATCATTATCTTTGGTGAAATTGAACACATCAGACATGATGGGACTATCGAAATCTCTCAAGAAAAAGAATTTCACCTGAGGAAATATGGCAAACAATGCTTTTTTCAACACTTTATAGTACAAATAAAGCAACTTTTCCAAAGGGTCGGAGTTTTTGCTAATTACAGATAGTTTGGCCGGACAGAGCCGTACCCATCTATGGACCATGTCGAACAAAGTCTGTTGCTGGGTCTCGATATTATCAAGACTGCTAAATAGTACAGGAATGTAAGTTTCTATTACATCCTTTATAAATGCTTGAAGATCACCAAGTTTCAACTCCACAAACCTGAGAGAGTTTCGAGGAGGAAGTCCATGGGATTTCGTATAGTGTTTCATGTGGGTTATTGCAGGCATCACTATAGCTTCAAAATTGGTCAACATTGCTTGATACTCGGTCAAAAACGACGGGTCGTATGATGGAAGATACACAGATCTTACAGTATTCTTCATAAGTCGCAAGTGGATTGGAACCAACGATATTTTTTCCTCACTTTTCACCGAGAGATTGATATTGTGAGTCAATATACTAAACAATCCGTCCCGAAAACAAAGAATACTGTTTAATGTGGCTTCCGGATCATAAATAGACATAAGACTCAAGATATAAGATACCGACGAACAGAGTCGGGCGTCGCTATTTTCATTGAGCAATGTCCTCAATTCCTTTATCACCTTAGCGTAATGTTTTATACTTTTAACAATGGCGGTGTTTTTCAACTTTGATTTTTCAATCAAAATTGCAAACTTGTTGGCTCTTTTGTGCTGCTTGAAAAACTCCACGTCGTTCATATTGGAAGGAGCGTCCTTCATCACACTCCTGTAAACAGGGCAGTTATAAAAGCAGGTGGAGATCAAGTAGTTTGTGGTCAAATTTATAAGACAGCTAAATAACAAGTCTTTCTGGTACGATTCATACACAAAGGTGTTGAGCCATGTGTAGTAGATGTTGCGGATATCACGGAGCGAGGCTGTTCCCGAGCCTACAGAAGATGCATGTTCAGTGAGCAAGCCCAGAAGTTCCTCTGTGTAGTTTATGTTTTGGGGCCGCTTGTAATTGAATGATGTCATCATACGTTTTGCTCCTGGTAAGGCGGACGTGCGTTCGGTTGTTTTGGCACAAATTATGCTGGGGTTTTGATTTGCCAAGTTGTGCAGCCAATTATTTTCCGGTGGTGTTTGAGTGAAAGGTGGGTCGTTGATAAGCGGGGTGTCGTTCCACGAATCAGTGGCAGTTTCAAGAGGGTTGTTAATGGAGTAGACGGGGTAAATTATGGGGATTTCATCAGATTGTGAGCCTCCAAGTAAGTTATCGTAGCCTTGATGGACTGATTGCAGCTGGAAATTAAGAATACTGTCTAAATCTGTAGGTTCGTTTTTAATGCCCATGCTAGGCAATGAGGATTCCGAGCTATAGGACAGATTTGAGGCAACTTTGGAGGTCCGAGAAACCATTTTGGGTCGGACATTTTCTAGGGAGTGCGAGTATCTGGCGGTATGAGGAGAGCTTGCTGAGTCTTTAGGGTCTGTGCTGAGATTGTCGAACTCATTATCAAGTTTGGCGGCCTTTAACTCTTCAAGTTGCTCCTCTGTATAGTCAAGATACCCACACTTGACGGAGTGTTTGACACAGTTGAGACACAGGGGAAGGTGTTCCGAACATTTGACCCTACGCTTCTTACAGTTTGGACATCCTAGCTTAGAGTTTTTGTGTTTACGACGGTGGCGGAACTGTTTATCGATACTCTTGTTGGTGGCATTTTGCAGTTGAAGCGAAGGAGTACTTGGGTCGAGAACTGAGCCTTCTGCACTGTTGTAGCTGTTGACGCTGGCAGGACTGGTTGGAGACAGCATATGACTGTCAACAAATATAGGTGAACAAATAAACACTGGTTACTCACAGACTTCTGTATTGATACTAATATATGATTAACAATGAGTGATAGTAGGAGTGGAGACCAAAATTAATGAGACTTCGAGATCAATGTTTGAAAATATCAACGAGATTATAAATGTCAATGAGACTTCTTCAAATATTATCAATATCACTCTAAGCTACGCCCTGGGAAGCCAATTAAGGTATATATTTACGTAATCTCTTTCACCGAAACGAGAACCGGACTTAGAGACAACTTTCATAGCGGATTTCCTGGCTGGGGTTAACCGCAAAAACAAAACAGTTATAGGAAATATTAACCGAGTCACCACCAATATTATTAAGCAATTTCAACGGTCATTAGCCTGTGCCTAGCGACAGCTTGACTGGCGTGGAGGACCATGCGGGCGCGGATTTGTATTAGACAGGGAGGCTATCCGAGAAGGCTGCTTTTTGTCGGAAGCAAAAAATATTCGGTGCTAGATTTGCACCAACCAAAATCAGGTGAGTAAAAAGGTTCGGTTATGAGAAGCCAGGGCCCTGCAGTTTCAGTAGAAGACAGACGGATATGGACGTGAGTCATTTCAGGCTACACCCATGTGCACATACAAAGGATACAGATTAATAGAACATTTACTACAAAGAACAATTCTCATGCTGCATCAACAGATGGCAGCCGGGCTTTCACACGCAGTGATGACCGTCTAGGTTGTTCACTCTCTGTACTTCATGGTTAGTAATCTGGTCTGTGTTTCCTTAGTTTTGCGTTCAATTGGCGACGTCCGAAAATTCGGTACGTTTCTTTCCTTCACCAATTACCTGTTTTGTGCTCATCACGCGCGATTGTTCTATTCGCAAGCCCAATAAGGCGGCTGTCGACCGATCCATATGAATGCTAAATCACGGGCGCAATGGTCGTGCTCGTGCAATAGCCAAAGTCTTGCTTGCTCTCGTGAAATAGCCAAAGTCTTGGTTGTGCTCGTGAAATAGCCAAAATCTTTATGGTTGTGCTCATGAAATAGCCAAAATGGTCCATCTGATAATATTAATTTTTTCCTCCAACTTGATCCCCCACCTTGAATGCTCATGAGCCCATCTCAATATCCATCGCGTTCTGCAGTACCGACGTGATCCGAAGTGGGCCCAGCGATCATAACTAATCTCTAATCTAACTAATAAAATTAAATAGACACTCGTCCCCTCTGATGCTATATCAGGCAGGGGTAACTTTAATTGCTCTTGCTCAATATTATTAGTTTCCGATCAGAGAACTTTAGTGCTAAACGTTGAGATACTAGGCAAGACCAAAAATTAGATACGCTGTCTTAATGCGCAGATGAACCTTTAGTTATCTTGTATGAAAGTTTCGTAGTAGTTTATGCCTACCAAAGATTTTGCAGATTTATTCAGAAATTTGAAACATACCTCTCCGGATGAGTCAAAAGCTGTTTTGCAGGACCTGAAATTTCGTCATCTCAAACGCATGGAATATTTCGATGATCTCATGAACACCGCAGCTTATTGGAATTGAGGAATCATGAATAGACAGTCGAAAGCCTTGGCAATATGTAGATTCAGGCTATTATGTACAATAGGTTGCCCAGAGTGTCAAATTAACTTTGTGAACGCGGTATTGGAGTGACTAGGGCAAATTCGCAATCACCTAACATGGTTGATAACCCGATTGGTCAAGAAAATGCAGAGAGGCTAAAAAGGAATTCTAGAAGATGCGGATTAACGTCGTTTTTCGCACCTATCTACTATGCGAGTTTGAAAGAATTACAAACACTTTTGTCAGCGCTCAAAAGCAATTGATAAGTTTTGATAAGAAAGCTATTTGAACTATTATTTGATTATGTAATTGACCATCTAGGTCTTACAAAGCCCACTTCAACACCTCCAAGCTAGTCACCACAATAAATATAGTGGTGGGTAAAGTAAGAATGACGTATCCCCAGAATAAAACACCCGCCATTTCACTCTGGTAAATATTATTGATCTGAATGATTTGCGACAATTGAATTGCCGGCGGCGAAATGGTAAGAATAAATGCCACGATCAAGAAAATAGGATCGTCCAAGATCGAGATGTTGACGTACTTGACGAAAAATGCAATGATGGGTAAAAGAACTAAAGGTGGTAGGATCATACGAGAAAGCAAAGACCCCACAATGATTCTACCATAGTGTCTCGATGGTTTTGGCATGTCACTGGAAGGATTCAAATTGGATCCTAGCACAATAAGAGTAAGAGGAATCGACACAGATCCCATCTGTGATACGGATTTGGTGATGGTATTGCCAATAAAAGACCCGTTTTCGCTGAAAAATAGGTTTTGAAGGAACGGTACTGATGCCACTATAATGGAAATGAACATAGCATATAATGGAGGGTTCATGAACCCTAGTACAACTTGGACTGGCCTAGAATATACAAACGAGTACCACGCATGTTTAGTTTTGCCAATTAGGGTAGGTCTGTGGAGGTACTGGTTCAATACTTTGTTTCTGTCGTCACCGATAACAATGGACGAAGAAGAAGATGAGGAACCTTCTTCGACTTCATTGGCATCATAAGTAGTCTCCACTTCAGGGTCTAGCAAAGGACTAGATTCTTCGTCGATATCGTTGTGTTTGTGACGCAATATACCATTGCCAGGACTGCAATTATACTCGTTCAATTCCAAGTGGGATCTTTTTCTGAGTAAAGTATTGAAGCCCCAAGACCATCTTAGGATTTGTCCCAATTGTTGAAAAATCAAAAGATAAAGAATACCTCTTGAAGCCACTTTATCAGAAGAATCATCGGGGAGGTCGTCCCACAATAAATCAGGCAAAGTGTATGCCAATGACAAAGTGAGCGATACAGGCAAAGAATTGGAGTTCCCAAACACAGCCATTGCAGTAACAAAGTCAGTTTCTGGATGGTTCAACTGCAAAACCAAGCTTACCCCTCTGGAGAATCCGTATGCGATTGCAGTAGAAACAGCAAAGAAAATGGGAATCACCACAAGATCGGCCAATTTTTGCAACGATAATGAGGAAGCCAACTTGGAAAACACCAAGCAAGGCGTGAACAAATCGACAGTTAATCGACTTATGATTTTTTGCCCGGTGGAATTTAACAACCCTGCTCTGGCAGCAATATAGCCTGCAAAAGAAATGATCACCACCTCTAAAACCGCTTCGAAAGTAAGGTACGAGATGGCCTGAAACGATAGTTCTTCTGATCCATGAGGATTCGATTCACTTGAAGATAGATTGAGTATAGATAGTATAGACATCAAATGTGGATTAAAAATCAAAACTGAGGCGGTTGCACATATTTAAATTATTCGCCAATCTTATCTGCGCAACGTGACGAGTGGCGTAAAATTGCGGCTGCCTACTAAAATTACAAATAGAAGAGGTAGAGTGCGAACCAGCTGCAGTGACCAGTCTGCGAAGGCCAACAAATAAGCAGAAGAGCTCGTCTTCACTTCCATGAGGGGTGTGGACCACGTGTGATGTAGTATGCGATCCCCTCCGATAAGCGTACCGAAAAAGTCGCGCGATGCCAGTGCGAGCTGCCAAGAGTAATCCGTCAACTTCAGGGTGTCAAACGATTCGATACTATCACTCAGAGAGTATCAGAAGTATTTCGGATATGCACAGGTTATAAGAGCTTTGGTGGTATGGAAATACGAGACTATAAACAGGGCGTTCAGGCTCAGCTACTCCTATTTTTTCGGTCCCACCGGTTTGTGTGCCGTAGAATGTTGTACATAGCCCGATAACCAAAAAAAATAAGGTAGCTCTACAACTCTCCACAAAATATCAGCCTCTTTTACCAAGATACCTCGGTATAGCTTGAACACTTTGTATTTTTGCAATGAAACCTTGTATAAGGCAGAAACTCTGTAGCCTTTGCATTTCTTGTATGTTTCAATACACTTTGTATGTTTATCTTGTATGTAGTACGATTTGTATGCTCTTGTATATAGGACGATTTGTATTCTCACTCTTATCCCTGTTCAAACCTTTCTTATCACGCGCCGCTCCACGTGATGTGATGTAAACATCTAAAAACAAAACACCACAACCGCTACTCATTGGCTACAGACTCGGACACCTTCTACTTGTATTAATGGTACTGCCGGTTTCTGTGACTGCACCCAGGCAGAATGGGTCTGGTTCAAATTCAGACAGGCTAGTGATATCATCCATACCCAACCTCCAACCACCCTTAACCCACGGAACAGACCCTGTCAACACCCCTTTGCCACCACCAGCGTCTTCTTCTTCCACCACAAATACACCCTGGTATCGTCACAAACAATATGAAGAAGAAGAAGATTACGAAGATCACTCCAAGCAGCAAAATGGCGCCTCTTCAATTAGCTCAGATATAAATTTCGCTGAAGCATCGACTCCTCTCGCCAACAGAACCAAATCCACCGCGCCTTCTTCCGAATCTTCCAACATTTCCATGTCTTTTATGTCTCCAATCAGCAAGCTAGATAACCTTCATCTTGAGTCAGAAATTGATTTGAATCAAGAAAAGTACTATGATGACGACCAGTTCAGTCTAGGAGACAAAACCATAAACAACGAAACCGAAAGTGACCTAGAATTCAATAGTGATGACGAAAAGAGCCGAATAGGTCTCGTGTGTTCTTCACCGCCAGTATACATAAATCAGAGGAAACGGCAGCATATAGAGCTGCCAGACTTAAAGACGCCGAATAGCTCGAGTTATCGAGGTAAAAACCTACGACAAGTAAAACCTTCAAACAGTAATGATATTTCTAACGATTATAATGACCAACATATGTCGATATGTACCAGCAACATTTCCAGCATACACAAACTAAGCTTTTCCAACAGTGACTCCACGCCGTGTCCAGTTCAGCCAAAGAGAAAAAGACTCAAGTTTAAGCATTCTAATGAACATACTCCCACCAATGGAAACCAAAAGACCCATAGACTATTGAACTTGTCGAGCTCGGTCAAAACCGATGGTTCCATTATCAGTCAATTGAATGATTATAAACTGACGAATGATGAAGAGCTTTCATCGTCCTCTCCTCCTTCAGCATTCTCCAATGCCCCATTACAATCTACTCCTATATCACAAAGCACTCCAGCAAACTCAAGAAGCTCAACTCCCCCTGCCACCAATACCACTGAATCTGGCAATCGCTTCAAGTTTGTTAAGCCAGCAGGAAAGCCCACACCGCAATATTCGTTCCAGACTCCTGTAAATCGTACAGTGGTGGAGCAATTGAAGCTGTCATATGCCCGTAACGACTTTTCGCCCTTGAATGGGGGTAAGTACGAGATTATGGGCGAGTTTCCAGTGACTTCTGCAGGGTTAATGGACGAAGGGAGTGAGGATGTACATATAGGCGATAAACGGATCAACGATCCGTACTTAAAAGCCCCAAAGGCTTTTGAATCACCACAGTCTAAATCTTCACTGAATCCTTGGAGACAACAATATTTCAACTCGTCAAATCTACCTCTTATTTCACACTACGAGAACCAAGAACTGCTTTCGCCAGATCAGCTCATAAATATTGTAGGCATCAAACACAATGTGTACCAGTTCTACACCCAAATCCTCGAGCCAAATGAAGAGCTCATAAGTCTACTAAAGAGCGAACGAATCAGATGGCATCCTGATAAATGGGCCGCCAAACTACGCACAGAAACCCTCCATTTCAACACCCAGGTCCTCGATAGACTATCGCAGGTACTAAACGAAATGATAGAGGAACAGCATAATATATAATGGTATATAACTTATAAATGGATTGTTTGGATTTGCTAGTCTGGTGCTACTTGCTGGTTATATAGGAGACACTATTTATTCGCCAGGGACCACTAGTTTCTACGGAAGCTCCACAATGAATGGCTAGCATAGTTCATAGTTCATGGTTCATAGTGCATAGTTTCATAATCGTCTCATAATCGGGCTATAGTAGATTTAGCTAATGCGTCCTAAACGTACTAATGAGTCTATTACATACATACAATACATGGTCTATCACACACACATAAATTCTATACACACAAATTCTATACACATGAATTATATTACACATAAATTCTATTACATATATTATCGTATTTATAGTACAAAGGTCAAGCAGTTCAGAGCAGATAAGCTAGTGCAGCAGATAGCGAGTGCACTTAGCTCTGCACAGTATCAACAGGCGTCGCACTACCTCTTTCTTCATCCTCTTCCCCCAAATCTTCCTCTATATCCTCCTCCACCTCGTCTTCTTCAAGGTCCTCTTCTCGATCCTCATCATCATTTTCGGTGTTCTCTATATCATTTTCCTCCTCTGCCTCAGCCTCTTCCTCGTCCTCGTCCTCCTCGTCCGCTTCGTCTACTTGCTGCTCAGAAGGATACTCATCGCCAGCCTCTTCGTTATCCCACACTATATTGAATCTAGTCACTCGGGGTTTTTCAGCCAATATATTACGTACAATATGGTCCACCTGAACCTTGGCCGGCGGATTTTCCCGTAACTCTTCCGAGTCGTACTCATTATTCACATAGTAACCTACTCTAACAAACTCACGGTCGGCATAGGAACAACTCAACAATATAACCGTGACACTCACCAACTCGCTCGCCGGAATGAGCTCAGGACTAGGTGGATCGGCTTGAAACAAAAACTTGTTTATTCCTACAGGCACCGGTCCCACCAATATCGAGTCCAATTCTTGGTCGTGGTCGAGCGATCTCGAGCTCCCCACATAGGTAAGCTTCCACTCTAAGTCCTCTTTGAGCGGTTCAAGACACTCAAACGTGATTTCAAACTCGTACGGATCATTGAACTTGGCCGGGTTGTTGAGCACTTCGATTCCAAGCAACGATACAATAGACATATTGGCTGGTTGGGTAGTTGGTTGTAAACCCAGTGATAATTTAACGCGTCGCGGTGGTTATAGTGTCAGGTGATCCGCGTCACCTGAGCATCCCACTTGAAGCCGTTCTTCCTGTCATACACCTGGTCTAGTAAGGATGTCGACGGGTATCAAGCAGGACCACGACGATTCAGTAGCAGAGGGCATTGATGAGGACTTTGAACGCTTTGAAGAAGATTTCGAAGAAGATTTCGATGAGGAACTGGACGATGACGTAGAGCCTCCGATGGATGAAGATCTTGACGCCCCAAACACAAACCAGTACTTTCAGCAAGTATATGAAAGGTATCAGCAAAGATTCGAGCGGGTTTACACCCAATCCAATCAGTTGTTTGAGCTGGAAAAATTTCAACGCCAGGCGCTCCATTATTCCCAAAGACGTAACAATGCTTTGCTCAAGGTGCTTGAACAGTACGAAAACGCCGAAGAACACCCGCTGGGCGATTTCTTGAGAGAAGGAATCGAGCTAGAGAACGCCAGAATACAGAGGCTTATACAGAAAGTTCCTAGATTGTCTGATCCCCTACAAACAGTATTGGATATACAAGAAGGCCACAACTTGACTATCGACAATTCACATCTTGTAAATTTGTACGTTACCGAGTCGATCCCCGAACTTATCAACGACGACTTGCTGAATATCGAAGTAAATCCCCAGGATACCTATAGCTGGTGCAGAAGAAACTTTCCCAATCTTATAGCCACCAAGTTCAGGCCCATAAAGTTGCCGGCACAAGGTCTTGAACATGAGTATGTCAAGGGCGATGTAGTGATAAACTTCCCAGCACAAGCTGTTCCTGACGATCCTGATGTCAAGAAGAAGAAGCGGCCTGTATCCGAAGGGCCTCGCAAAAAAGTCAAGCATGAATAAACCGTTAGAATAAATGAGAATCTACCAAGTGTGCTACCCTATATGCTGGTAGCCATAATCTTTTAGTTATATCAATACAGAAATGTGGAATAAAAACATATCAACTGATCAGTAACCCTTTTACTTTTGCGTAGATTAGGTGGAGCAATAAGGTGGGTATAGCATAACCTACCCAGAACCATATTAGATACATTATGAATAGATTAATTGACACAGTAGCCAGAAACAATCGCAGAGTATTGAGCGCCCATCAAGCTAAAATCACCAGATCAATATTAGGAGAGAGACCAATCAAATGATATAAAGATCAAGAGAGAGACCAAATCCTATAAAGATCAAGACAGGGGCCATACGATCATACCTAATGGAATAAATGTTTCGTTGCTAGGTTCTATACTCATTTGTTAGTAAAGTTTAAGCTAAGCTATGTTTTATTTAGAAGAGAGAATATAGTCACTATTTATATTCACTAAGAACCGCCGAAGAATGGCTAACTGTAGGAGAATCCTGTGGAAAACGTAGGTGGTGCTGGTTTGACGACGAATGCTGGCCAAGGAGTGCTGGTTAAAAGGCGCTGGCTAGGATCGGATCTCAAGCTGTAGTGGGACCTCTGGTGCCTTTCATTCGCAAGCATAAATTTAATTAATTCTTATCCAGCCACCGGTGCTGAAAAAATTAAAAAGTATAGAAATGGTTACCTTTTGCAGGCCAAAAACAATACTTCTTTCCAAAGGTTATTAATGACTATTAATTTTATAATTAAACCAAAAGCTTTCCTCACAACTAAAGACTCAATTGTTATAATTCAAGAGAACAATCTTAGATAGAATTAGAATTAAATTGATTGAAGAATAATAATGGTGGTTTCCAAATGGTATTACTCGCATTCGGACCATACAAATATTGGTAATCATATATGATGTACTTCAACGCTTTGAGCAACTGATAAGCTCAGCTACTTTTTATGAGTAAATTCTCAAGACGATTAGCTTAGCTACGGTTTAGTTTCATTTGCTTTCTGTTTATTTCTCTGTACATTGAGCTATACCTTGATGGGGTTTTATTGTTCTCAGTGTTTCTATTTTGACTCACTTTGATGGAGTTCTCTGTTCTCAGTGTTCTGATTAATTTATACCCTGATGAAGTTCTCTGCTCTCGGTATTTTTACTTTGACTATTGATGGGACTCTGTTCTCGGTATTTTTACTTTGACTTTAGGGAGTTCTCTGTTCTCAGTGTAAATTTATTTATACCTTGATGGAGTTCTTTCGTTCTCTTCGGGTCAACGACTCCAAAACCTTTGTACCAACAAATAAATCAAATATAAACTTACGTTTATGGAACTTGAAGTTACCTCTATCAATAGTCCTGACAATTTCCAAAAACAAATTGACGTTTTCAAATACTCCCGGTGAGTTCTTTTTGATCTTGATGAGGTCTTTGTATGACTTTCTTTCTGTTTTGCCTAGAATGGAGTTGAGCAGATGGATAAGCCCAAGAACCTTGTCGTGGACCTTTTGCATATTGTCCATAGTCAATTCCTCATCATCGTCTTCCTCTTCAACTGCTCCTACCAACGAGTTGTTGGAAACAGAGAACTGCAGTGGTAAAAGTGTCGACTGCTCGTTAAAGTACTCTGAATTGCCCATAACACCTCCACTTCTTCGGCCCCATAACTTCATATCTCTATAGGGATTGGATACCTCTACTCCAAATATTTCACCTACAGGTTTCCGGGGGTACGCCAATCCCTGCGAATCTCCGTGGACATCAACCACACTTACCCATTCAAGCTCGTCCAAGATCTCTTTACCTTCTTCCGTGCTTGAAATGAGTCCAATGATGTAGAAACAAATACCCCGAATCTGCCAAATGGTACAGGTTTCAAAGAGATCAAATATAGTCAAGATAATCGACTTGCTTAGCGTCACATTATACATGGGATCCAAGAGCTGGATCCCGTACTTGGACAGCGCAATGGTGCCAATAATCCAAAGGTTTTGCTTGAGGGTGTTCAAAAGATGAACATGAGAGCTTTCCTGGTTATCCAAGTCTTTGAAACCCTCATTAGTCTTGAGTTGGTTCGAGATGATCTCAACTTCTTTTACCAACTGATCAAGATAGCTTCGTTGCTTGAAACTCGAAAAGTAATTGAGGCCTTCTTCGGTAGAAAGAACGTACTTGAAAAACAAGAACGAACATATCGGCTCGTTCCCATCCTTCGGTTCAAATGGGGCTGCCTGGCCATTCATTTGCCCAAACATACCGGTGGTTCCGGCAGTATAAGGAAACAATTTGCGTTGGATCAAACTTTCGACTTTACTTAAGTAGCCAAAACCGGTCATTTTCGCCCACTTGTCAAACTCCTCGTCTATAAATCCATTATCTTCTAAGTACTTGAAGCCTGCTGGGATGGTAAAAAATTTGACTAGTAAGTTAATACCTTTAGAGCTCTTTTTGAGTATACGGATCGAAGGATTGAGAGTAATCAAGTATTCGAGCCCATCGTAATTTCTGCTCTTGTAGAACTCATTCAACATGTTGATCACAGTATTCACCATGATTTTCGAACTGTCATACAATGTAGTCACCAAGATCTTGATCACAAACGTTTCACATTCCTTTAGAGTAATTAATCTAGGAAGTAATTCGTTAATAATAAACGTCCGGATCTTGAAGTTGGAAACTCGAAGACTCTTGAGAAGAATTATGCGAAACTGGGAATCAAGAGTGAAGTCAACGCTTTTGAACAAAGTCACAACCAATAACGTATTATTGGCATCGGCACTTGAATCAACAATATTTTGCAATAGAGTGAAGATTTGCCAATGTTCAAGTAGCTTGAGACCCTCGGGAGAAGCGCTGAACCGGCCAAGAAACTTCAAGTAGCCTCCACTAATAGTATTTTGCAATCTTTTCTTGGAAAAGATTGGCTCTTTGGTAGAAATACCACTATAAGGATCGACCTGGGCAAGGATCTCTGTCAATTGAGGCAAAACTTTGTTGGAATTAAGATACTTTATACCGGATTCCAAGCTCAATAGCAAGTCCATAAGCTGACACCCCACAGTGACAAATTTGGACGAGTTGGCCACTTTGGTGGAGATATTACAGAACCTGAATTTGAACGGACGATAGAAAGACATGAGTCTCTTGAAGAATTTGGCGTTTTTTTCCATGACTTCGTCAAATCTCTTTGGATTTCTCAATGGCCCTTGAATAAGTCTCAGTAGCAATGACCAGTTCCAATCTTCAAACTCTTTGATAGCAAGAATCTTGGTGTTGTTGATCATGAGCTTAAACTCGACATCATCAATATTGTAGCGTGATGAATTGTTGATCTTTTCAAGCTGAGACTTGAGGTTATAATTGTATGTCTTGGTGGGTACAAACTTGTTGTTTCTAGTCACTCTTTCAATATCAAACGAGGTTCTTGCTAGCTTTGCTAGATCAAGAGAAGACTTATTAGGGTTTCCTGTGGCTGAAAACAACACGTTTTTTTCCACTAGTTCAGTTGGAATGGATCTCATAGATATGGAGTAGATATTGGTCAAAAGGAGAGTTGCCTTTGAACAGTTGGATTCATTGGTATTTTCTTCAATGATGTTGATAAGAAGCTCAAAGATATCGTTCTTTATGAGCACAAGAGTCAAGAATCCTCGGTAATGGTCCACCAAAGCACGGCCAAAGATCTCGTCGTCTTCGTGAGTCTCTGGCCTAGAATCGTAATCAAAACTCACCAAATTCTCTTGAGGATTCCAATAAGTATTGAATTGTTTTATGGCTGTTCCGATGGAGCTAGTTTCTAGCCAAGGCAAGCTTTGGATCCGAAGAATATCAAATATGATATCGAGAATATATTCTCTCACCAAGGAATTCTTACGCTTCAAATTGATTATCAACTCTCTCAAAAGCGCAAAGTTATAGATGGAAAATGCCATTAGTCCATTGAAGCTTTTAAGTATTAGTGTTATCAAGAATGAAAGCTTTTGGATCTTGTTCACAGTATAACTATCAGCAAACAAGCCATGGGAAGAAGCCTGATCTGGGCCGACACTTTCGCATTCACTAAGAGTCGAGAAGTACGAGATTACACTAATTAAATCATAGCCATTACGCAAATAGTCTCTGGACCGTTTGTAGTCTAGTAGCTTGAATATCACCATCAAACAATTGGACGACTTCTCGATCAGGCCTTCGACAATAGCATTGATGATAACTTTGAAACCACCACTGAGAAACACCAATTCTGGTTTCAATAGTGAAATTTCACAAAGGGTTTCGATGCATATTAATTTGAAGTCTTCAGGCACAGGGCTTCCTGAAAGACTCAACGACTCACCCATGGGCTCTTTTTCAAGTTCTTCATCAATGTGCTCATTGCTGCTTTGAATAAGAGCTATAAGCGCATTGAGCACCCCTATGGAGATGTTATCCGTTCCATTTTCGATATGAAGAAACTCCCGTATAAGCTTGAGAGCCTGTTCTTTTTCTACTAACGAGCTTCGGGTGGTGCTCATAGTAATAATGATATATATAAGGAGTTTATGTTGCACTAGCTGAACCAAGGACTCGTAGTTTGATACCACAAATCTCACGATTTTGTATCCCACACTTCTTACTTCACTTACATGGTGCTGGAACATAAACAGGATCTTGTTGAGGAAGTTTTTCATGGCGATTTCATCTTTTAAATCCGGGTTCTGTTGTAGCAAGAGTACCAAGCTGTTTCCCTTCGCAACTATCTGGTACTCGTCCATTTCTTTATGCGAACTAAGACTGGCTAGCAAGTCACTGAGAAGCCATGTGGGGCTCTCGGGGTTATGCAACGACCCAGGCTGGCTGCGTCGAGCATAATTGTGTGAGCCTGAAAAATTAGTGGAATGAATAGTGGAAGGGGCTGTAGAAAGGGTTCTGGATGGTTGGTCTTGGGTTTTAGTTTTGGTGTCAATGACAAAGGGTCTTGGCAGGCCAATATTCGACGTGGTGACACTTCTGAGTCTTCGCACGTTGTTGGTTTCGTCATTATGATGGTTGTGTCTGTTCATACTATGTGTCTTTTTGATATTGAATGATGCCTGGGACCAAATTTCAGCCTTTCGAGGCTCGTTTCCAGGCACCAGGTCTGGTTCAATGGTCTTTTGGGGATTTCGTTCTTCATCGCTGGAATCACTGGCAAACTCTGCGTTGTTCCTCAATGTGTCGATAGATTGGATGCTCAATGCGTCAGCTGACGTCGCAGTCGCACTTCTGTTTCTTTTGTGCTCTCGTACCGGTACAAATGAAAGTGCCGATGACGCGTGATGGATGTTTGAATGATTTGGTGGCCCGTCACTGACCTCAGAGTGGATTGATGAAGACAGTGGTATTCTTTTATGGGCCATATGCTGGGTAGCCGAGCCGGTGCTTGCCGATTCCAGTGGATGGGATAGTGAAGGAAGCCTCCCAGGAATCATCTTCGTATCCTGGATGACTGAATTTGACATTGATTGGCTCATCGTGTCTATCAGACCATCCACCATCTGGTTCTCCTAGTTGGCGTACGTTAGATCAGCTGCGTGCAGGAAAAGTCTATAGACTGATAAAGTGCGAGGGAAGAAAATGAAAGACTGCGGTGAAGCGTAGAAAAAGCACAAACAGATATAGAATGCTTTTCATACAGAAATAGAATGCTTTTCATACAGAAGAACACTTTTCATACAGAAGGATACTTTTCATACAGATAGAGTACTAGCACTGATGATAGAGAGAGATTAGTTGTACGACACTAGGTATGGCGAAAAGTAATACGTCATTGCAATGAGTACTTAGTTATTGTAGTCCGGTGCAGTGTGGTTTGGTAGTGCCAGTCCATTATCATTATACCAATTGGTCTGCTACTTTTGGACAAGTGCAGTAGTGCACTGGATTGCTACGATTGTAAAAAAATCACTGCGATGAAAGTAGCGAGACTATTGAGTCCAACAGCCAGAAAATAAATCTGGTGACACAGATTGTGTACAAATAGTATTGACGACGGTATGCAAGAGCCAGTTTGTCGCGATGTAGAGATTGAACGTTTTCCCACATTCTGGGTAGCAGGCGCCCTCCAATTGAGCCTATGGATTACTGAATCAGACTCCGGGGATTCCGAATTGTCTGAGACCTATTGAGGCTTTGAGATATAGGCGTTCCAGCCAAAGCCAAAATCGTAAAGCCTACTGTAAGGGCCAATCAATTGTCGTAAATTGGTAGTGACCCTCAGTAACGAATTAGAGAGAAACAGAAACATTGGCGATTTTTTCTACGTGCGACGACAAGTGCGTGGGGATGCATTGGCCTTATAGCAAAGTGGGCTGAAGGCCACTTTGTGGCGAGGCAATCATCCACAGTCCCACGAGTCTACAACGTCTAATTCACACAACGAGTCTAGATGAACCCACACAACGAGTCTCACTACCACACAACGAGTCCAATTCAAAAGATTAACGTAGATAAGTCTATTTGCCAAGGAGGTCTTATTTGTTTGTGTGACCGATAAGTTCGGCATCAATTATCCCGATTAGGATGCTCGTTAATTGTGCAACTCTCATTTTCAAGGTTACTGTGTTTGTGCGACAATCTGATGTTGTTATTTGTTTTACGCTGAGTATTTTCTATTTGGACTGGGGCGATATCTAGAAGAGCAAGAGCACAAATCTACATGGGTTTAACATTGAAGGCACTCGATCCATCCTCGTGGTCATCCTCGTAGTCATTTTCGTAGTCATTCTCGTAGTCCATCTTTGTAGTCCGTTGGTAACTTTCGTATCTCCTATTGGTTATTGGCCTACGTCAAATACAATCCGCGCACGACTGCACCCCTCATTCACGGCCCCCTTGGTCCTCAACGGGGTACGATTGTGCGAAATCTCACTATATAGAGGTCGAATTTCCAAGTGTGACCTTACCAAGTTTTGAGTAACTGGCACTTTTTTGGAATCTATTATTCTGATCAGTGTATGTTCAAGAAGTTCAAATCGTTACATTAGAATGGTTCATTCAATACTAGGCAAAAAGAGATTATCCATCTTTTCACTCAGCAGTGACAACAAAGAGTCCCAAGGGTTCGACACCAACGCAACACCTTTGAGTCCCTCAACATCCAGTTCTCCTGGCTCCAAAGAATTCCACTCTCCTTGTGGTTCCCCACAAGAATTTCCCCATGCCCTTGCCGACAACCCCAAATCCAATATCTTTGAAAGATCTGTCCAGGATCCGTTGATATGTGGCCAACCTCCCATTCCGGAGACTCCTCTCAAAGCACAGCCGCTGGAAAACTCAGCGCACTCGCGCAGGTCCAGATCCGGCACCCACAACTCTAGTGTATCTCTTCATTCGAGCCAGTTCTTGAAACACGAAGACTACATTCCCCCTGCATTGGATGCCACCACCCAACTTTTAAACAACAAAGATACCAACCTTGATGATGTTGAAATGATCTATTCGAGCCGCCGCAACTCCTCTGTGCTTGGTCTTAATATGGCGCTCGGAAGACCATTCGCGCCCTCTAGAAAAAACTCTTGCTATTCGATCAATCAGCTCAGCAACACTCAGCCAATCAACACCAACACAACTAACCAGACCAATCAAACTCAATTACAGTCACCAGTCTCTCCACCCAAGTTGGCTTCCTCGAAATCGTCGATCTCTTTCTACAGTTATGCCGATATGATTAGCAATGACGAGTTTGCCAGAAGACCTTCTTTTAAAAATTCATACTCTCAAGGTATAATACCTACATCAAAATCGGCCAAATCGACTCTGCCAGCTTTTTCCAAACACTCTTCATTCATTAAACATAGAAACCCTTCCACGTTTTCACAGTTATCCAAAGACTTGAACACCGCAGACCTGCCAAACCAGCCCATTAGATCCCGCTTTGGCAGCATCAAAAGTGCAGATAGAAAAGAACCTGCTAGTAACCCCCAAAACTCGTCCAATGCTTCGAATCTTGACCGTTTCTTGATTTCTCCAGACTCCTCCGATTCCGACGATCAAGACTTTGTTAGCCGCAAAAACTCAAAAAGTATCTCGCTTGGAGGAAAAAGAAAATCGGTGACCTCTATTTCTTCAAGTAATTTTGGCCAACCTCCCCAATTGAGCACCTTTAATGACAACGAAAGTCTTGTGTCTTCTTCCATAGGAGATTGTATCAGACAAACCACCACTGAAATTAATGGAAACTAACCTAGTTAACATAATATCCACGAGAGACGCTAATCATACAAATATTGTTTTACTACGCTCTACATCTTTTTCTTCACTCTTCTTTTTGCATCGTGGCTGTACCTTATGACTTACCGTTCGACTTATGGTGTTAACGTTGTCCTTTCTATTTTTCTACGTTCCAAAGGTTCGAAGAGAGGGCCTAGGGTCCCTTATTGTAGTTCAGTGTATGTTGAGTTAGGTATTGAAACCACGATTGTAATCGTGTGTAGTTGTTTCAGTCAATACATATCAAATAAAATTTAGGCTACTATATTATCAAATACGGGGTGCAATTAATGGGTACTAATTGCAGCCGGCTATATCGGCTACAATTAGTTTACGAGCTACGGCTTAGAAGAGATTACGTCGTAACGGCATTACGACCGCCATAATAGGGGAAATCGTCATTTGTCAACTATGTTAAAAAGTGCAATAGTAAGCCAAAGTATCAAACTCACGAGTGTCCTTGCTCCATGACCCGAGCATCTCTGATAGAGCTGGTTGACATATCTGGTCCTGCACCGTTCGCAGCCACCGGCCATTACTTGTGTTACGTAAGCCCCTGTTTGCTACCTTGACCAATCAATGCTACAAGTCTAATCGCTCAAACAAAAGTTGAACGTCCTGAACTGGGCTTGTATTTCCCAATCCTTCGAAATGTCTGATTCTTGTCTCACTCCCAGCTTTATCCCACTCTACTTACTCTTTATCTTGAATCTCCTCTGCGCGCAGCTTTGTGCGACTTCCAAAAAATTTCAGCTCTTCTCAACTCATCTCGAATCTCTTAGCTCACTATACCCAAGTCCAAAGTAGTATGATCAGAAGACAAGCAAGAGAGAGAAGAGAGTACCTCTACAGAAAGTCGTTGGAGCTCCAAGAGTCCAATTTATTGGAAAAAAGACAACAATTAAAGGCTGCATTGGCTTCAGGTAAACCATTATCGAAAGAGCTAGCTGAAGATTCACAGTTGCAAAAGGACTTTATTTTCGATGAAAGTGAACAAGTGGAAATAGACGACGAATACTCGGCACTTTCTGGAGTGGTAGACCCCAAGATCATCATAACCACCTCTCGTGATCCTTCTGTCAAGCTCTTGCAGTTTTCCAAAGAAATTAAGTTGATGTTCCCAAACTCCTTAAAATTGAATAGAGGTAATTATGTTATACCCGAATTGGTCAAGAGTTGTACCAGAGTTCAAATAACCGATTTAATTTTATTACATGAACACAGAGGTGTGCCCACGTCATTAACTATATCGCATTTCCCCCACGGACCAAGTGCTATTTTCACCTTACATAATGTCAAGTTAAGACATGATTTACCCAACATCGGTAACATATCCGAAACATACCCACATTTGATTTTTGAGAATTTCACTACTACGTTGGGTAAGCGAGTGGAAAAAATCTTGAAACACTTGTTTCCTCCAGGGGCTAAAAAAGACAGTTCTAGGGTCATCACATTTGTTAACAATGACGATTTTATTTCTGTAAGACATCATGTTTATGTCAAAACCAAAGATTCGGTTGAAATCAGTGAAATCGGGCCAAGGTTTGAAATGAGATTGTACGAAATAAAATTGGGATTGCCGGACAATAAAGATGCTGATGTGGAATGGCAGTTGAGAAGGTTCATAAGGACGGCCAATAGAAAGAACTATTTGTAGAATAAAAAGAGTATAGACACCTTCAACCCAAAATGTACATCAGTAATTTGGAAAAATGTAGAAAATTTACAGAGATGTTCAATGGAGAGTATTCATACGAATTATATCTAATTGGATTTACTTGAGTAAGGCTATCATTTATCAATTGAGTATGATCTAAAAAGTTGAATTAAACAAGATTTTGTATAAATTTCAAAAAATGTTTGAAAAGTTGGACTTCTCGAAATTGGTTACCGAAATTATAATTAAATAACATGTTGGTTCATATCTTATCAAGAGTAGTGATACAATGCGAAAGCCGGTAGCACGAATGTACCGATGTAATATTAAACATTAGGTGCTATCTGTTCTTGCTCAATACTATTTCTCTATAGTAAACTAGTTATACTTCTAATAAAACAGTATGATTTTTATGAAACTTGTCAAAATGTTAGAATGATTATCAAGACTATTACAGAGTTCAAAAGTTTACAAGTTTTGCACGACGAGCTAATACTTAATGTGAATAAATAAATGAGTTATTAATAAATGAATGCTTGATAGCGTTTTGACCACAAATGATCTACGGAAGTTCCAGTAATTAAAAGAGCGGTCTCTGGTGTTTGAAGCGAAAGTTTTGAACTCGTTAGTCAAGAAAACGTTTGAATAGTTTAAGATTCGTTCATTTAGATAACGTTTTAATTGAACTCGTTTACGTTGTTGTTTCAATAAAATTTGAACTTGTTAGTTAATGTTTAAGAAGTTTTGGGTTCGTCAAACTGGATGGTATTTTCGGTGGTTTCGGCTGCTGGTGAAAGGGTGTCAAATTCATACCCTTCCATATGAGTGCTAGGATGTGGATGCTCTTCATTTAGTGCTACGCTTCCACGAGGACTTCTGGCGTTACTTTCTCTACGACCAGAAGGTTTTACGGTGGACGCACGGCAAGAAGATGGCGGCTTCGTGCTGCCTTGGAAACTATTTGTCCGTGCATTACTCGACCTTTCCCTTGCTTCAGCATCCAACCATTTTCTTTCTTGATAATCTCTCCATCTCGCGTTGTCAGGACGTATGTGGTCGGCCACATAGGTTAATGTTTTTTTCAAGAGATTAGGGTTATCTGGATGTTCCAGAGTACTGACACCAAGAAAAGTAGCTGCTCTTTCCATGGTATTGGATCTGATGGCATGATGCTCTTGGATTTTGTCTCTTCTATTCATATGAGTGTCGGGTAACATGATGGCTCTATCCAAAGAATACGGCAAGCCTCTGTGTCTTCCTCTGATCATCATGGCAATAATGACCAATTTGGATAAAACAGTAAATTGACTGGTTAAAGAAGCATTGACATTGGGGTATCCCAACGACAAGCCTACCGTACCATAAGCACTAATGATCTCAAATAAGATACTGAATACCGAAAAACGAATATTGTCCTTGTCAAGTTTGGAGGATTCACATATACAAATGATAAAGAGACCCAAGAAAATGAACCAAAGATCAAACGATAATTGGTTTCTCAAATGGGCACCCACGAACGTCTTTTTTGTGTCCTCCATATCCTCGTTATTTTCATCTCTCAAGTAAATTCCTAAAGATTGTTCTTCATAAACATTAGTTCTTCTGATGGAAATGGCCAATGGAAGCACCGAAATATACATCATGATCATATAACTGACTTGAACAGCCGGGTGCAATTGGCTCAAGTCGTCAACAGTAAACCCAGCCGTTCTGGTATTAAATGCCTGGAACAATCCCTGTAAGACTCGGAAACCCACGGGAGTAGATGTCACATACTTGTTTTTTAAATCAAGCACAATGTACAAGACAAGGTCGACGGCATTCAATACCACCAAAATGAGGAATAGCCACCAAGTAGGCAACGAGGGAAAGAGTAAGGTGAAGCATCTTCTAGGGTGGTCAAGCAAAAACCCAAGCGATTCCTTATATAATGACAAGGGTTTGGCAAGTTTAAACAAGATCCAGATAATAAACCGAAGCAAAATCGGGAAACCAGTATTGCCTATAACCACAAAGAAAGATACCACGATCATGACATAAATAGACCGATTGAATGACATCATGGAGTCTTCTGTTAAAGTAATTCCAAGATCATTGAAAGCACTTTGGCCAGAAAAGAAAGCCCACCACGTAGGTGAGATACCCTGGTCTCTAAGAATGGCTATATAGTGTGGTTTGTACAATATCCATGGAAGAAGAAGTATAAAAGCCAAGAAATGAAACCCGATATAGTAAATGATAAGGATTCTGGTCAACAACTTGACGGCACGATACTCCACCCCACCCAACTCTTCCTTTTGTTCGTCACTAAGGAGAACAAACGTGGAGTTTTTACCCACTGTAGGCACCCACGACAAGTAGTTTGTGCTCATGACCTTAGAAAGCGAGGTCAGGTCGCTATCTTCCGCATCTTCTTCGTCATCCGTGGCCATGCTGGATCTATGAATCAGCGGAGTAGCGATACGTCTAAGTCTACTGGCGGTATTCCTCAATCTGTGGGAATTCCGAGGGTTTTCGTTGGTGAGAGTCCTAAAGAACTTGGCTTTAGGGGGTTGGTCTTCACTGAGTGAAGCACTACGTTCGACTTTAGACTCGTCATCTTCGAATTCTTGTTCATCGTCACCTTCAATAGCACCGTCAATGTCATCAAATTCATTGTGGTTTCGGGTTTCTGAATCAATAGAAAGATCATCGTCGTCATCTTCAAGCTCATCACCTACCCTATTTCTTGAAGACATATTCTTCAATTTTCGGGTCCACTGAGCATTGGACCGTTTGGGAAGTTTCCATTTCATGGCCGAGTCACGGAACTTTCTAGGCGAGACTGAGTTGTTACTACTTCTTCTGCGGGCCCGTTTGGTAAAAATAGGCATATGACTGTCATTTTCGATTTCGTTGGGCGATTTTATAATCAATACCTCGTCATCATCTTGTGGTTTGTGAGGATCTGAAAACAGTATTGAAGGTAGGTTATGTTCGGTTTGGTTGTGTCTCAACATGGCAATAGACCGGTACATATCGGAGGGGTCCACTGCTTGTTGTCTGACCTGTTTTTTTGTGGGAGGATGTGGAAGATTTCCAAACCTAATGTCAGGAGTATGTTCATTTTCAATTTCGTTTTCATTATCAGAAGGTTCACTTATGTGAACGACATCTGATGGTTTAGTGGAGGTCGAGGACTGGGGAGTTTCATCATTAGGAGCAGTCGGGTTTTGGTTCAAGCCCAAACCTCTATTATTGGCAGTATTGAGGTAAGTGGAGTTGAAGGATCGCGATCTTGCGTTGGCCAACGTGGCCGAGCGTCTCATTTTGAAGTTCAATTTGGAGCTTTCTTTGATATTGTCAAAGTACCGTTCAAACCACCATAACCGAAGAAACAATACAAAGCCATGGATGAAGGTTGGCGTGGTCAAGCAGGTAAATACATAAATGACAATCTGTTGGTACAATTTTAACTTGTTTGTATCGACAGTATTGAGCCCGGCTTGGGTGGCGGCTCCGGTGGAGATGAACAAAGTATCGACATAACTCATGTTACGTTGAGGGAATATAATGAACGAGCCGAGAAAGACCATGACGAAAATGTAGAAGTAATGGGCAGCTCGGAAGTTGGGGAGGATCTTCAGGACCACGGGCCCGAGTTTGCTGGCGTAGTGCTGGATGCCATTTCGGAACCGGAGCCCTAGCTCCTGTCGCAGACGGTACTTTTTATAGTTGGAGTATAGTTTTCTTAGACCCATGCTATATCATATTCAATGATTATGTTTAGAAGTATAGCAAACAGATAGAATGAGTAACGAAAGACGATCGGCTGAACTGGCCGCGAATTGTAATGCAACTAAACAGGGCTGAGCCGCGCAATGATAGGGGAGGCGGAACCGTCGGAGTGCCACGCGGGGATGTAGGCTAGTATAGGAGACTAGAAGTAATGGAGACTAGAAGTATAGAATGTACGGTGTTGACCAAAGTTGACCAGTGAGTTTTTGTAGAGGTATAGAGGTGGGAGGATGAGGCTCCAATATTAAGCTGTCCAATTTTCAATGGCTCTCCAATTTTATGAGTGGCTCTATAAATAAATACACAATAAGAGCTAGTTACAACTGAGAAGAAAATAATACTGTAGTACATGTGATAGACATGGTAGGTACAGGGTGGTATAACATGGTACGTGCACGGAATAATACATTGTGGGTGCACGGTAGAATACATTGTGGTACTCGGTAGATCGACATGGTACGGCGCTGACTACTGTATGGTAATTAAGAATAGCATGGTACGGCGCTCAGTACTTTATGTAAGGAATTTTAAACATTCTAGCACTGACTACCGTAGGTAGACCGTAGGTAGGAAGACTAAACATTCTAGCACTGACTACTCTATGGCAGGATAGATGTACGGCACTACTGTAGAATGAGAGTGTCTAGGGAGTCTAGAGATTGGAGTCTGGAGCATTGATAGAAATATTTAGCAAGGTTATAGAGCTTATTAGGTGACTCTTTTGACTCGTTGCGCGCCCTGAATCGCAGAATGCATCGCAGAGCTCATCGCAGAGTTCATCGCAGAGCTGCATCTCAAAGCTCGAGTCGCCCAAAGAGGGCTTGCTCAGCTACAGTGCCAAGCTAGTATTGGGTAAACACAAATCGTGGTCTATGACCCAAGATTGCAGTACCACTCAAAGAGCCATAATTGGTGCCAGGCTGTTACTATGGCCCAGCTGGTGTATGGACCGTTACAGGCCCTTTGTGCCGCCTTGAGCACCGGCGATGATGTCAACGTCACATGACCTCATCGATGAAAAATTTTCTACCCAACTAACTATAAAAGGAAGCCATCTTGCTGCGCGTCTTATCGGCTCATTTCCTCCTCTCTCTCTCTCCTCTCTCAAGCACAGTACTAGTCTATTGTTGTCCGTACAGTAAGTACTTGAGAGAGTCGTAGGCCTCTCGCGAACATCAGCTCATACACGCTGAAATGCCACACTTTCGTACACTGCCATAAAGGATGCGATCTACTCGATCACTGGATCTACAAATTTGTGATTCGCATTCACACTTGTGTGGTTTACATTTGATAGTGTCGCATTTACATTTCTGATAGTGATTACACTTCTGATGGCATTTGGATGAGTGATATTTTCAGTGATAAATTATTTTTATTTGTTCTTACTAACCTCAGCTTTATATCCCCGCTAAAGCTCGTACTCCAAAATGGCTAGATTATCTGCACCAATCACTCCTCCTATGGAATCAACCGGTGACCGCATGATGACCTTGGAAACCCAAGACGGCGTGGCCTTACAAGGTTACTCGTTTGGTGCTCCTGTGTCAGCCGCTGGTGAAGTTGTTTTCCAAACCGGTATGGTGGGTTACCCCGAATCCATCACCGATCCTTCTTACGAAGGCCAGATTTTGGTCATCACCTATCCTCTTGTCGGCAATTACGGTGCCCCCGACCGTGAATTGAAGGACGACGACTACGAACCGGCCTTGCCAAAGTACTTTGAGTCCAACAAAATTCATATTGCTGGTTTGGTTGTTGCGCACTATACCGAAGAATATTCGCACTTTTTGGCCAAGTCTTCTTTGGGCAAATGGTTGCAAGAAAACAACATTCCTGCTATTTATGGTGTTGATACTAGATCCTTGACCAAGGAGTTGAGAGACAATGGGTCCACCTTGGGTCGTTTGGCCTTACAAAAGCTGGGTGTCAAATCTCAAGATGTTTTGGCTGTTGGTGAAAACTGGAAAAAGTACTTTGATCTTCCTGAATGGGACGATCCAAACGTCAAGAACTTGGTGGCAAAGGTCTCCACTTCAAAGCCAGTTCTTTACACCCCTAAGGAGAACGTTAAGGTTGGAAAGAATGGAAAACCAATCAGAATTGTGGCTGTGGATGTAGGTATGAAATATAACCAGATCAGATGCTTTGTTAGACGTGGTGTTGAATTGTTGGTCGTTCCTTGGGACTACGACTACACCACCGAAGAATACGACGGTTTGTTCATTTCTAACGGTCCTGGTGATCCTTCTGTGATGACTGAAACCGTGGCTAGATTATCGAAGGTGATTGCCGAAGAAAAGACTCCCATCTTTGGTATTTGTCTTGGGCATCAGCTTATGGCCAGAGCAACTGGTGCTTCCACTACCAAATTGAAGTTTGGTAATCGTGGCCACAATATTCCATGTACTTCCACCATCTCTGGCCGTTGTTACATCACTTCCCAGAACCACGGTTATGCTGTTGACACCAATACTTTGTCACCTGGATGGAAAGAATTGTTTGTCAATGCCAACGACGGCTCTAACGAGGGTATTTACCATGAAACCAAGCCATTTTTCTCGGTCCAGTTCCATCCTGAATCCACTCCGGGCCCAAGAGATACCGAATTCTTGTTCGATGTGTTCATAAACTCTGTCGTAGACTTCAATGCTTCGCATAAATATGCGCCAGTCTCGTTCCCAGGTGGTTTAATTGCCGACAACAGAGCTGCTCATCCTCGTGTTGAGGCCAAGAAAGTGTTGGTTTTGGGTTCTGGTGGTTTATCTATTGGTCAAGCCGGTGAATTCGACTACTCTGGTTCCCAAGCTATCAAGGCTTTGAAGGAAGAAGGTATTTATACTGTTCTCATCAACCCCAACATCGCCACTATTCAAACCTCCAAGGGTTTGGCCGATAAGGTTTATTTCTTGCCAGTCACCCCAGAGTTTGTCCGTAAAGTCATTCAGTATGAACGTCCAGATGGTATCTATTGTACTTTTGGTGGACAAACTGCTTTGTCTGTTGGTATAAGTCTTAAAGACGAGTTCGAAGGCCTTGGTGTAAAGGTCTTGGGTACTCCTATCGACACTGTCATCACTACCGAAGACAGAGAATTGTTTGCCAACGCCATGTCCGAAATCGGTGAAAAATGTGCCGAATCTGAAGCTGTCAACAACGTTGAAGAAGCTATCGACGCTGCCAATAAGATCGGATACCCATTAATTATCAGAGCTGCCTTTGCTTTAGGTGGTTTGGGCTCAGGTTTTGCCGATAATGAACAAGAGTTGGTGGCTCTTTGTAACAAGGCCTTTGCTACTTCTCCACAAGTGTTGGTGGAAAGATCCATGAAGGGCTGGAAGGAAGTCGAATACGAAGTTGTTCGTGATTGTTTCGACAATTGTATCACTGTTTGTAACATGGAAAACTTTGATCCTTTGGGAATTCATACCGGTGACTCCATTGTGGTTGCTCCTTCTCAAACCTTATCTGACGAAGACTACAACATGTTGCGTACCACTGCAGTCAATGTTATTCGTCATTTGGGAGTTGTTGGTGAATGTAACATCCAGTACGCTTTAAACCCATTTTCCAAGGAATACTGTATTATTGAAGTCAATGCTCGTTTATCCAGATCTTCAGCTTTGGCCTCTAAAGCCACTGGTTATCCTTTGGCATACACTGCTGCCAAATTGGGTTTGAACATCCCATTGAACGAAATCAAAAACTCGGTTACCAGATCCACTTGTGCTTGTTTCGAGCCTTCTTTGGATTATGTCGTTGTAAAGATTCCTCGTTGGGATTTGAAGAAATTTACTAGAGTTTCTTCTCTTTTATCTTCCTCAATGAAATCCGTTGGTGAAGTCATGTCTATTGGTCGTACCTTTGAAGAAGCCATTCAAAAGGCTATTAGATCCACTGACTATCAAAACTTGGGATTCAACAAAACCAACGCTTTGATGTCCATTGATATCGATAGCGAATTGCAAACTCCTTCTGACCAGAGACTTTTTGCTGTTGCCAACGCTTTGAGTGATGGCTACAGTGTCGAAAAGGTATGGAAATTGACCAATATCGACAAATGGTTCTTGAACAAATTGGACGGTTTGATCAAATTCGGTAACAAGATCGCCAGCTACCAAACCAAAGAAAACTTGCCAACGTCTGTGCTTAAAGAAGCCAAGCAATTGGGCTTTGAAGACAGACAGATTGCTAAGTTCATCAACTCCAACGAAGTGGCCATCAGAAGGTTACGTAAAGAGGCCGGTATTGTTCCGTTTGTCAAGCAAATCGATACGGTTGCTGCCGAATTCCCAGCATTCACCAACTACTTGTACATTACTTATAATGCCGACTCTTCAGATGTCTCATTTGACGAACACGGGGTGATTGTTTTGGGTTCAGGGGTCTACCGTATTGGTTCCTCAGTGGAATTTGACTGGTGTGCTGTCAGAGCTATCAGAACCTTGAGAGAAAACAAGTTCAAGACCATTATGATCAACTATAACCCAGAAACTGTCTCTACCGATTACGACGAAGCTGACAGATTGTACTTCGAAACCATCAACTTAGAAAGAGTGTTGGATATTTATGAATTAGAACAGTCTGCTGGTGTAATTATTTCTATGGGTGGTCAAACCTCCAACAATATTGCTTTGCCATTGCATCGTCAAAACGTTAAGATCATGGGTACTTCTCCAGAAATGATCGACTCTGCTGAAAACAGATACAAGTTCTCGAGAATGTTGGACAAAATCGGCGTCGACCAGCCTGCCTGGAAGGAATTAACTTCTATTGAAGAAGCCGAAGAGTTTGCCGCAAAGGTCACTTATCCAGTGTTGGTTCGTCCTTCGTATGTGTTGTCTGGTGCAGCCATGAACACTGTCTATTCTCGTGACGACTTGGCTTCATACTTGACCCAAGCCGTTGACGTTTCGCCAGATTACCCAGTGGTTATTACCAAGTACATTGAACAAGCCAAGGAAATCGAAATGGATGCTGTAGCCAAGGACGGGCAAATGATCATGCACGTTGTTTCTGAGCACGTTGAAAACGCCGGTGTTCATTCTGGTGACGCTACCTTGATTGTTCCTCCTCAAGATTTGGACCCTGAAACCGTCAGAAGAATTGTCGAAGCTACTGCTAAAATCGGTAAGGCTTTGGATATCACTGGTCCTTACAATATTCAGTTCATTGCCAAGGATAATGATATCAAGGTCATTGAATGTAACGTCAGAGCTTCCAGATCGTTCCCATTCATCTCCAAGGTGGTTGGAACCGATTTGATTGAAATGGCCACCAAGGCTATTATGGACATTCCATTTACCCCATACCCAGGTGAAAAGTTGCCTCAAGACTATTGTGCTGTCAAGGTTCCACAGTTCTCCTTCAGTAGATTGGCTGGAGCCGATCCGGTTCTTGGTGTCGAAATGGCTTCCACCGGTGAAGTCGCCACCTTTGGTAGAAACAAGTACGAAGCTTATTTGAAATCTTTGATCTCCACTGGGTTTAAATTGCCAAAGAAGAACATTTTATTCTCTATTGGTTCGTACAAGGAAAAGCAAGAATTGCTTCCTTCCATCAACAAACTTAGTGAAATGGGCTACAAGATCTTTGCTACTGCCGGTACTGCTGATTTCATCAAGGAACACGGCATTCCTGTGCACTACTTGGAAGTGTTGAGCAAGGAAGAAGAGCAAAAGTCCGAATACTCCTTGACCCAGCACTTGGCCAATAACTTGATTGACTTGTACGTCAACTTGCCTTCTTCGAACAGATTCAGAAGACCAGCTTCGTACATGTCCAAGGGTTACGAATCCAGACGTATGGCTGTGGACTACTCCATTCCTTTGGTCACTAATGTCAAATGTGCCAAATTATTGGTCGAAGCCTTGTCTAGAAACTTGGTCCTTGACGTGTCTAATGTCGATGCTCAAACTTCTCATTCCACTTCTATCTTGCCTGGTTTGGTCAACATCACTTCATTTGTCACTTCTTTGGAAGACATCGAAGCCACCACCAAGGCTTCTTTGGCCGCTGGTTTCACCTTCAACGCCTTCTTGCCTCAAACTTTGGACGGTTTCAACATCAAGGAATTCGACTCGTTGATCGAAGCTATCGATACTGCTTCATCTAACGCATACACCGACTACTCGTTTTCCATTGGTGCTTCTGACTCCAATGCTGCTCAAGTATTGGAAGCCAGTGAGACCTCCGGTGCTTTGTACTTGCCATTCAACGAATTGTCCGGCACCACTGTATCAGCCATTTCTAGCCACTTTGCTTCGTGGCCTGAAAACAAACCTATCTTAACCGATGCCAAGACCACCGACTTGGCCAGTGTTTTGTTATTGGCTTCATTGTACTCCAGATCCATTCACATTACCGGTGTTTCCTCAAAGGAAGACTTGGACTTGATCAGAATGGCCAAGTTGAAACAATTGCAAGTCACCTGTGATGTTTCTGTTTACAGCTTGTTCTTGTCTAAGGACGAATTGAACCTTCCCTTTTTGCCTTCCAAGCAAGACCAAAACACTTTGTGGGAAGGTTTGAACGATATCGACTGTTTCAGCGTCGGTGTCTTGCCATACTTGATCGCTAAGGCATGCAACAAACCAATTGCTGCTGGTCTTGGTATTAATGAAGCTCTCCCATTGTTATTGACTGCTGTCAGAGAAGGCCGCTTGACCATCCAAGACATCATCACTAAGTTCCACGATAATCCCTCCAAGATCTTCAACATTCCACCTCAAGACGCTTCGGTAGAAATTGACTTGGACAGAGTGGCTTCGTTGAGCTCCAAGGGTCTTGTTTCCATGTTTGAATCCAAGAAATTACGTGGTTCTGTCGAAAGAGTTTCTTTCCATGGTGACACCGTTTGCTTGGACGGAAACATTGTGGTTCAATCTGCTGTGGGTCGCAATGACACCATCTCCAGAAACAGATTCTCCAGTACTATTGCTGCTCCTCAATCGCCTACCATCAGCAGAAAGTCTAGAATGACTTCGTTCTCTTCTGACATACGTCGTCCTTCTTTCACCAGGGACTTGCCTGGCCGTCCAGAACCAGCCGACTTTGAGAAATTGGGTTCCAAGTTGGTCTCCCAGCCTCCTCAAAACCTTACCTTGAAGGGCTACAACGGCTTGGAAAACTATATTAGAAACAACAACAGTTTCTTGAGACTTTCCGTGTTGTCTGTCAAGGACTTCACCCGTTCTGATTTGCACTCTTTGTTCACTGTTGCCCAAGAAATGAGATTGGCTGTGGAAAGAGAAGGTGTATTGGACTTGTTGAAGGGTAGAGTTTTGGCCACTATGTTCTACGAACCTTCCACCAGAACCTCTTCTTCTTTCGATACTGCTATGCAAAGATTGGGTGGTAGAGTTGTTTCTATTAACCCAGACTCGTCTTCGGTTAAAAAGGGTGAAACCTTGCAAGATACCATTAGAACCTTGGCATGTTACTCCGATGCTATTGTTTTGAGACACCCAGACGACAAATCGGCTGATATCGCTGCCAAATACTCTCCTGTTCCTATCATCAATGGTGGTAATGGATCCAAAGAACATCCTACCCAAGCCTTATTGGACTTGTTTACCATCAGAGAAGAATTGGGTACTGTTAACGGTATCACTGTCACCTTCATGGGAGACTTGAAGTACGGCAGACCAGTCCACTCCTTGTGTAAGTTGTTGCTCCACTACCAGGTCAGAATCCAATTGGTTTCTCCAAAGGAATTATCGTTGCCTGAAGACATCAAGCAATTGTTGAAAGACAGAGGCATGTTTGTTACTGAATCGGAAGTTTTGACCGAAGATCTCATTGCCAGATCCGACGTCTTATACTGTACCAGAGTCCAAGAAGAAAGATTCGAAGACAAGGAACAGTACTTGAGATTGAAGGACACCTACATTGTCGACAACAAGATCTTGCATCACGCCAAACAACACATGTGTGTGATGCATCCATTGCCTAGAGTCAACGAGATCCGCGAAGAAGTTGATTTCGACCAAAGAGCTGCTTACTTTAGACAAATGAGATACGGATTGTTTGTGAGAATGGCTTTATTGGCTATGGTTATTGGTGTTGATTTTTAATTGCTACTTGATTGGGGAATCAAGTGGTATAATCGGGGAAACACAAATAACACTACAAAAATCTACAAAATCATAATTTTATACATAGTTCTAAATATTACATTAATACATTTAATGATTTATTAATTAGTATCTACTCGCAGAGAGGTTTATAAAGAGTGATATATACTTGTGTGGATAAGATTATAGCATTTCCGGATACCGAACATAGCTCTGAGAGTGAAAATTAGTACATTTTATTCAATAACTGAATTTACCTCAAAACCATAAGTATTGATAATTATTCAAATAGCTTTCTTGTCTATTTAAAAACAAAGCTACTCAAAGAGTGAATTTGAATATTGGATAGCATCATAGTAGGTACTAAAAAGAATGATTTCCATTATTGGTGGAACAAAACTCCTCTTTTTTTACTGCATCTCTACTATACTTATTCACAAAAAATATATTGATACACCTATGGTAGTAGATTGTTCTTCAATTGATAAAAATATTACTGATTTGGCGAGCAGCTATTATGAGGAAAAAGACCCTAATTTTCTTTGTTTTTCAAATTCTTTCAGACTATTAACTAATAATTTCATTTCCTCCATTATTTCAAAGCTTCCTTGACTTCCATTTCCCATACTGATGTCTTTCAACTTATAAGCAGCTTTCATTGCAAGATTTAAATTCAGCTTTCCGCGAGTGTAGTTGTTTATTGCAAGATATTATACATGTTACTTTCCAGACCCTTGGAGATATAGTGAATTTCAATGACGGTTTTATAGGTGTGGGTATTATAAGAGTTGATATTATGGGTGGAGATCATTTTTTGTAATACTCACTCAATCTTAGTCTGATTCTAGATATTGTTTATTACATAGTATACATGGTTTTGGTTTGTCTTTGTAGATACAGGTTTATTCCCCAGACTTGATGAAGATATTGGACTCGTCCTGGTCATGGTTGGACTTGTACTTCTGGCTTTGGCGCGGCTCGCCGTTTTCATCCACTTCATTGGCATGGATCAAAGCACGAGCGATTTCAATCTCGTCGCCTTGCTGATTATTATCGAATGCACTTACTTGTGGATCAACCGGTATATCGTTTGAGCCATCACGGTGCTTATTAGTTCTGGAGTCTTGCGATTGTTCTTGGTAATCATAGTCACTAGGATACTCATCGTATTGAGAGGTATCGCCCATAGCAGCAGCAGAAGCATAACTCTGGTGATGGTGGCCATGGTGAGAGCGATGTGGGTGCTGCTGTTGGTGCTGGCGGCGATGTTGGTGGTGCTCTTCCTGGGCTTGTTCGACTACGGCTATAAGTCCCTCGTCCAAACCAGCCAAATCGTGCCCCAAAATACTGTTGTTGGGAGGAATATTGTGGAGTTGAGCTGCTGCCACCATAGCTTCGACCTCGTCGTTCGATCTGGGCCGCAACAAGTTACGGGCATTGGGGTTGTTGGGCTGTGAATGGAACGGTTTGGATGTACGAAGACGGGCCTGAGAGGAAGCCGATTTCTTGGGCACGGCGCTTCTCTTGATTATAGGAAGGTCTCTGGCCAGATCACGGCATTCTACACAGTTTTTAATGGCGGTGGCGACGGTATCTTTGATTCTGGTCCAGTGATACTTTTCAGTGACCACCGAGGTGGTTTTATTGATACCTCCATGATTAGCAAGGTGTATTTCAGTGCAGATTTGTAATTGTCTAGCAGGAACACTCACCACTTCCCTTCCTTTTAGCATTAATTTACCATTTTCCAACCTATAATGGGAGGCCGAAGACCGTAAACGGGACTTTTCCTGACGATCTGCCATGGCCGGATACCTTCCAGTTTCCAAATAAAATTTGATTTTATCGAATCTGTAAGCCCCCACTGCAGGATCAGCACTATTGACAAGTTCGCGGCCATACATAATCGCATCTACTGCGAGTTCATGGCCTTTCAAAATACCCGCACTTTTAATACGGCCCACACGTTTAAAATTAAGTGATTCCCAGATCCGTCTGGCAGCCACATTGGTTTCGAATACCAAATTAAACACCGAATAGGTGTAGCCTAGTCTAGGCGCCCATTGCAAGTAGCAGTCTGTCAAAGTCCTACCAATACCTTTGCCTCTAATACCAGCATTTACAAGAAAAGAGGCTGTACAAATATGGCTACATCTTCCCGGATAGTTTGGTTTGACGTGAAACGTCCCCAAGCATTCTTTTTCCCACTGACGTGGCCCTTCAAGTGTGTGCGAGTCTCCCAAAACCATGACAGCAGCGAAAGAACCAAACCAATAGTGCTGGAACAGCTCGATGTGGAGGGTATCAAAGAACGCAAACGAATCACCCCGTTCGATCTCCATATTGAACTCATCACAGAGAAATGCTAGTAACCCAGGAGGTAACGCATCGGACGAGTGGATGGGATAGATGGTGGCGGTGGTTTCTCCATCTTTAAGAAGAACCGTGTATGGATCAATCTCGTTTTCAGGACTGTAGTCGAGTTGTGGCCTGTAGTTGGGAGGCTGGATCACGTCCTCAAACTCAGGCATCTTGGTGTTTGGGTAGATATCGGTCTGGTGTATATTTTGGAATCGAAAATCTGCGAGATAAGAAAAATTAGGAGAATCAAAAAGTATGAACAAGTACAGGGAAAATAGAAGAACAAGACAAGTACAGTAAAAAAGTAAAAAAGTATATATACTACGAGGAGGTAAATCTTTGTACGTGCAGTTATCTTTATCTTATATGGATTTACATACTATGCTCTACTTTTTTGGGCTTTGTAGGTGGCATCAATATTAGCGGGAAGTAGTAAAGTTTTCTCGCTACAAGTAGCAGCGAGAAAAATTCAGAGTCAACTAAAAGGAAATGATTTTTCAAGTGCTAGCAAAATCATTTGTTATATATACTGGTACATAATCGTCTAGATGTACTTGTTCCTGTTTAAACCTTTATTATACTTACATGCTACGTATTATCATTCTATTATGTAGGCCATCATTAAGAGCGCACTAAGTTGCGGAAACCTCTCGGTAGTATTTTTCTGCTATAGTGATTGCTCGTTGTGAGCAAACAGTTTAGTATAGCTTGTCGGGTGCACTTGCAAACACATCAATGATATTTCTGGGACTTCTATTGCTGTGCCTTATTTTATCCCAACCCTGAAGTTACCTATCGATTTGATTAAGCTGTTTCTGGGACTCAAGTAGGTACAGGGAGTTCCGGTCGGGAGTATTCGCGCACGTGAAAAGTCGATTTCCGGCCGCCTGGGTCAGCAGTATATGGCCTCAGAATAAGCTGCACAAACAAGGCTAAAGGAAGTGGAAAAAAGCATAGATCGCGCAAGGGCCAAGTGAGAAGACGGATTCCAAATATTGGCACTGTCGGGCCCTCTGCACGAACCCTGTTGACGCTTGATTCGAGATCCGACCCGCGTCACGTGATAATGATATACCGAAGCAGTCCAAATATCACCTTTATAATTGTGATTAGAACTATCTATGCAAGTCTGATGGTACAGGCATTATTATACTAGTCACATTATAATTCTAGGTGCAAATTCTTTCGGTTTCAGTCAGGTTCATTGCATAATGGAGCGCTTTAATTTAGTCCAAAGTGAGATTCAACCTAAACCAGCGTTTGCATTTACCCAGTAGTGTACCCAGCAGTCTGTAGTGGTACCGCAACGGTGGCACCCTGGGGCCGCTCGCTGGTATCGGCGCTAGGATATTAGTGTTTCTGGACTGCATATTGAGCGGCGATATGTTTGCGTTACCCGGACATCATCTACACCATCAATTTCTAGTCTGGAGAAACTTAAACAATACCAAGATGGAAGAACACAAGCGGCCCACTGGAAATGGGTTTGAAAGTAAGTAGTATCACAAGAGAGAGGGTGTGATGAGAGATATTAACCGTTAGGTTTGAGTAAAAGAGATAAAAGGAGGCAGCAGGTGGCATCGCGGCTTTCCAAGATTGAGCTCACCTTCAACAATGAAAGAGACCTGTACTACCGAGAGCTGTTACACGAACTTCAGAGCACACTAGCAGCATTACAGCAAGGAACAAGTGAACAATACGTAGAGAAAAAGACCAGTTTGGAAGAAATCAGAGATTATGAACTCACCAAGCTCCGGCTCTGGGAAGAGTACCAGGTAAAAAGAATTGATACGGAGTATAGAGAGGATATAGAAAAAGCCAAGGAAACACATCATCGTATGATAAAGCTCATCAAAGAAAAGCTCTATGACAAACTTCTGAAACAAATCAAGCAACTCAAAGAAGACAAACTTCTCCTCAACTTGGTGAATGCCAATTCATGGAGTAACGCCAAAGACGATTCTGCCACCGCCGCACTCAATGCTGCCGCCGCGGGCTCGCCAGGACTTCGCATCCACGACCGAAGATCCTTGCGTAAGCGCGAAATGAGCTCAAGGTTCACCACCGGCGAAGCCGACGACCTTTCGGACGGAGGGATCGGAGCAGGCTCGACCACCGCTGGAAACACCAGTAGTGTGGCCAATGGCTATGTGCTGGCAAGTAAAAGAAGACGACACTATGCCACAAGATACTCGTCCAATGATGAGCTGTCGGGAATAGCCAGTGGCCCCCATCGTAATGTACCCGTGGGAGTCAGCAGTGGCAACGACTCCAATCTCAGTGACAAAGATTATGATGCATTAAACACCCTAATTATGGATAATGATGACGCAGGTCCGTCGTTGGTTTTGCTCGACAAGGCCAGTAAGCCTAACACGCGAGGCTCCCATAAACAGTTTGTAGGCCCGACTGGCTTGAAGCCAGAAGAGTTGAACGAGGATTTGGCTTTGTTGAAGATGGCGGTAGGAAAAACATGAAGCAACCAGAATACCCAACATCCTGGTCACAACTCTATCAGTTAAATTCTGTAACTTATGGATCAGTCTTGAAGAATATAGCTCATACAGTTTGGAAAAGCCAGACAGCATGTAACATTACAAAAGTCATGGGTTTGATTGCGAAAAGATCTGTGCGAACTTCAATATATCTTGTATATTATCACTTTACTCCATACTCTAATAACTATATAAAATGGATCTTCCCTGCTCTATTCTTGTTTATAATTCTGTTTGTTTATATTCTTCTACCCTTGATCATGTTCTTGTTCATATTCTTCTATTCTTGATCATATTCTTCTATTCTTGTCGTTTGTAATTTGTCGCTAATCATCGCGCCCAACGCTAAAAGCATCACCATTTCGAACCGCGAACCTACAAGTCACTACAGTTTAGACCGGCTACAACCTCATCTTTCATTTTAAACGGCGACACCACAACATCTTATCCTTGTACTCTGTTGTTTAGGTGGAATGTCTGAGTGGATACGAAAGCGCCGGTCGCTTACACTACTAACTATTTGCATTATAGGTATTATTTACTGGGCTTGGCCTGCCAATTCTCACAACATACCCAATCAATTCTGGACGGAATTCTCGCCTGAGGTCGCCGAAAATGAGTTCAATCAAAGAGATACCAAGAAAAAGACCCAGTTGAGCGATTTTTCCATGGCCTCGTCAATCGATGCTCCCTTCATAGAGGGGTGCCTGGTACCGGATCGCCTCCAGCCGCGGGCCAGCGCTGCGTTCGTAGTGTTGGCCAGAAACACCGAGATCGACGGCGTGATCAAGTCGATGATGTCGATGGAGCGCCACTTCAATCAGTGGTATAACTATCCGTGGGTGTTTCTCAACGACGAGCCGTTTAGCGACGAATTTAAACTGACCGTAAAAGACTATACCACTTCTACAGTGGAGTTCGGCACCATCCCGCTCGACGACTGGGAATTCCGCCCCGAGATCGACCGTGACGAGCTCCGCGAGTACATTGAGTCGCAGGGCGATCGTCAAGTCATGTACGGCAACAAGGAATCTTACCACAAGATGTGCCGGTTCTACTCGGGCGCGTTCTACCGCCATGAACTAGTCAAGAAATACGACTGGTACTGGCGAGTGGAGCCCGACATCGATTTCTACTGCGATATCACCTACGATCCGTTTATTGAAATGCAGACCAGAGGTAAGAAGTACGGTTTCAACGTAGTGATTTATGAGTTGTACTACACTATTCCTGGCTTATTCCGCGAAACCAAAGCGTTTATAAAGAAAAACAACATCAATGTGGGCAATGCGTGGAAAATGTTTGTGTGGGACTCCAAAAAAGTGGTGGGGCGCGGGTCCGAGGATTATGACGGGATCAACGATCGCAACGACATTCTCCGCGAGATCGAAACCAACTTAAACATTCGCAAGTTTCTTGAAAAGAAAGGCAAGTCTGATCAAACCGTCAAAGACCTCAATAAGAACTCCGATCTTATCAAACGTCTTTTCAGGCGCGCCAAAGAAAAACCAACTCTCTACGAAGATAGATCAGACCGCGAGGAATATAATCTCTGTCATTTCTGGTCCAATTTTGAGATCGCGCGCACGGATCTCTTCAACTCCACCATCTACCAAAAGTACTTTGAGCATTTGGACCAAAGCGGCGGGTTCTATAAAGAGCGCTGGGGCGACGCCGCAGTGCATTCCTTGGCAATTGGAATGATGGTGGACTTAGAGGATATCCACTACTTTAGAGATATAGGCTACCGGCATTCGACATTGGGCCACTGTCCCTCAAACTCGCCCAAAGGTCAGCTCCCGTACACTGAAAGCAATGCGTTTTCTCGCATGGACCCTTCCAAAAGAGATACCTCCAAGCACTGGCTAGCTCCCGATAGGCCCAAGTTCGCTGGTGTGGGTTGCCGTTGTAGGTGTCCGCCAAACATCCCATCTGTAGAGAATGCCGGTGGATCTTGTGCCTGGAACTGGGCCGAGGCTACTGCAGACAACTTTAAGGCGTTCGAAACGGTCGACCTCGAAGACTGGGAAGCCAAGATCAATAAAATGATTGACAACTATCTTGATACCGGCGGACAGCTAGGGAAGTCTCGGGTCGTCGATACTATCCTAAGCTAGCTACTCATCACTAACTGAAATCATAATTTATTCTAATATACACTAATAAACATTGGGATGGGCTTAACCTCCGAAACCGTACAAGGTTCTACCTTGTCTCTTCAAGGCGTAGACGACGTCCAATGAGGTGACGGTCTTTCTCTTGGCGTGTTCGGTATAAGTAACGGCATCTCTGATGACGTTTTCCAAGAAAGACTTAAGAACGACTCTGACTTCTTCGTAGATCAAAGCGGAAATACGCTTGACACCACCTCTTCTGGCCAATCTTCTGATAGCTGGCTTGGTGATACCTTGGATGTTATCTCTCAAGATCTTTCTGTGTCTCTTGGCACCACCTTTTCCTAAACCTTTTCCTCCTTTTCCTCTACCAGACATATTAATTAATTGTTGTTATAGATAAAGTTTGATTGAGATTGTCTGGATCCCGTTTGTATTTATACAAATTTGTTGGTTGGTTGCACAACAACCACCAGCTGGTACGTCACGTTGGAAATTTGCAACCACCGCGGCTTGTTTGTTGTTGTGTGTGCCGGCAGTTACGCATTTTGGGGTGTAAATAGCAGTACTGCAAAAGGAGTGCTTTCGGCCGCGCTGGAAGTCGCGTGCCGCGGCATCAGGCGCGCAAACCGCGCGACTGTGCGTCGTTAACTCGGTATCAAACATGCAACACGGTCTCACACCTCATCACGGTCTCCCAGTAACCACCAATACCACCACCCATTGGTTTTGTCATAGCTTTTGCGTAGCTTCTGTCGCGTGCCACCGGCACGCGCCGAGTGTTGACACTCTTCCGTGGCAACCAAAAGTTCCCCAATACACGGTTGCGGTTCCACAATTACCCTTGCCTGTAAATTGGCGTCTGTGTACGTTTCGCGGCATGTTTACCTGAAGACTAAAGACATATATAAGACATCGATGTTCACTCTAATCTAATCAATTTTTTCTTATTATCACACACACAATGGCTAGAACCAAACAAACAGCAAGAAAGTCTACCGGTGGTAAGGCTCCAAGAAAACAATTGGCCTCCAAGGCTGCCAGAAAATCTGCTCCATCTACCGGTGGTGTCAAGAAGCCTCACAGATATAAGCCAGGTACCGTTGCTTTGAGAGAAATCAGAAGATTCCAAAAGTCTACTGAACTTTTGATCAGAAAGTTGCCTTTCCAAAGATTGGTCAGAGAAATTGCTCAAGATTTCAAGACCGACTTGAGATTCCAATCTTCTGCCATTGGTGCTTTGCAAGAATCCGTTGAAGCCTACTTGGTTTCTTTATTCGAAGACACCAACTTGTGTGCTATCCACGCCAAGAGAGTCACCATCCAAAAGAAGGACATCCAATTGGCCAGAAGATTGAGAGGTGAAAGATCTTAGGTTAGAAGTAACCAGTGTATATTAGAATCAATGTAAATTTAGTATGAATGATGTAATCTAAAGTAATTCCGCCGCAAAAAATAATTGATTGCAAAATGTACTTGGCTGCAGCTGCGAAAACCGATTTCTGCACGACCGTCCAGCAACCATTTCACTTTCACTCAACACAACCAACCAGCTACAAGTACCAATAATGTCAGAAGCTAAGAAGTCGATCTACCAAACTGTGAATGAGCTCTCGCTAACCCCCTTTCCTGCACTTGCACTTGGCTCAACCTTGATGGCCAAAGGGCTCACTGCTCCGGCCCCAATCAAAGTCGATTCGGGCACGTCTGGAGGCTCGGCCAAATTCAGCAGGTCCTTGGCGCTCACCAAACCTTCCAAAACTTCGTGCTATGCATTTGGAGCTGCCAATCTTTTAGGTGCTTGGATGTCTTATGACGGAGAACCAGTCAATGCCGCTGGCTTCAACTTTGCTTGGTCCACATTGTACTTGGTAATTAACGGGGGTTCTGGCTTTAAAAGCTTGGTCAGAGGAAAAGTCAGTCCCTTTGCAATCAGTATATTAGCATTGGGTAATGCTGGAATCTACGGAAAGAGATTTTTCTGGCCAAGTAACTAACAAAAAAAGTATGTAATTAGTCCCATGTAAGGGGAAGTAAATGGTTTTGTTCGGCATACTGTATTATCTCTCTTTCGTCATATAGTTCGATGAACTGCTGGTCCATCGGCCTTTCTTTGGGTGCAGCAAACTTTCTGTATTCATCAAAAATAATAGTCAAGGACCATTTCTGTATTCGCCGTAACACCCCAACCAAACACCCAGTTCTATGTTTTCCTCTGTTACAATGGATCAATATGGGTTGGTTGGCGGGATCTATGATAGTTTTGATGGCTTGTGTCACCAATTCCGAGCTGATTTTCACAAACGGCTCTTTGTTACCTGACATTCCAAGCTGAAATAATTTGATATTTTCCGATCGAAGAAACTCGGCTTGAAGCTCAGGATATTCTTCAGGTATCAAACAAAAAACCGACTTCAATTTCAACTTTTTGAGAAAACTAAAGTTGTTTGGTTGTGGGAAAGACGATCGGTAGATTTTGTTAACGACCGGAGCAAAATTTTCTGGTGGTGTTAAAGGTTGGTCTGGGATTTCAAAGTGGTCTAATTTCGCCAAATACTCTTCATTTAATCTTTTTTGAAGGCCTACGTCAAGATTATCGTCCATATCTTCATCAAATTGTCTAGTTTTAGCCTCATTCTCTTTGGTTTTTTCCACATTTTCTGTTGTTTTAAGTTGATCCAACCTAGATCGTATCACTTGGCTATCGTTGTATATGCTAGTAGGGTCTGTTTCCTCATAATGGGGACTTATATCGGTTTCAATATGACTGGGAGGCGGTTGTTGGTGACGATTCGGGCCTTCGTCTTCGGCAACTAACGCCGAATCTTCGTCCATTTGAAATGGATAGTCTTCATACTCGTTCATTTATTTCAATTGTGAGTTGGTTAAGGTAGGAAGAGCCCGGTGCTGTGTTGTAGCAGCAAAGACGGTGATTTGGCGGTAATTTGGAGTGCTGGAATAGTCACGTTGTGTCACGTGACCCTTACCCACGCCAATAGCATGGGGCGTTTATAGGGCTCTGTTCTACAGGGCTATCAAACGTACTGTCTATAAGATCGTAGATAAAAGAGAGCTGACTATGCTTTGTCGGTCATGAAATGTGGCTGTGGTTTGTGCTTCACTTGAGCACCTCGGACCGAATTAGAGTTCGCGCAGCCCGAAATAGTGAGGACCGCAGCTAGCGAGGCACAGAAGGAAAGTCTCGGGAGATCTGTGGTCCACCCACGGAGACTCCAACAATTAGCTCTATTAGCTTTATTAGCTTTATCAGCTTAATAAGCTTGGTAGTGTTATTCTCTAAAGATGTATATGTTATCGTAGGTTCCCACTAATCCCAACGCATGCTTGAGCTTTTCCTTCATTCTAGTGTTGGCAAGTTTCTCAGTATATGGCAACTGATATCCGTTCAAGTAACGTTTCAATTGATCCCGAGAAAGATGATCGATATCTTCCACTGAGCGCAACGAGGGCAAGCCCAAACTCACTGGGTTATCCCCGTTTTTGAACAAGAGGATTTGAATAGGCTGGCTGTTCTTGGATAACACTTTGTTATCCAGAACGGTATACTGTCTTTGTTGGGTCATGAAGTAAATATAAGAAATAAGCGAACGATTACGGGCAAAGAGGAGATAATTTTCCATATATACTCCAGGCTTCGCTATCAAACGGTTCTGCAGCATTAACATGGAACCGTTATGACCTATGACGTATTGCCAACGGTCACTTGGGCTGGGCATTTTATTTTTTAGGCTGCAAGCTTATTTTTCGCAGAGCTTGAGGGGTTGTGGAGAGACGGTTGTGATGATAAATCAACGGTCACCCAAGGCGGGGAGGGCCAAAAAGTATTGTTCACTCTATTGTGTAGATCTTGTTCGCTGATCAAATGCTTCGAGATACACAGTTATATGGGGAAGCAATCTTGTGGGCTGATAACCATGTACTGTGGATCAGCGGGACCCTGTCCAGTTAATAAAAGAAGAAGTTATCAGTCGATCGCTTCTACCCCTCAGATAACGTGCATCTGCACTTGCCCACAGTTCCCAGTACGGCAATCACCATAGACAATAGCTACACTACTTTCTCAGCACATAAAATCGCAGGAGCGGAGCTCGCAGATCGAGAGCGCAAACTTCTCACGTGCCACCCTCTTGACTGATCAAACAAATCACCACACTAGACACATACCACTTCACCAAAATGGTAAGTAGCCCCCAGGATAATCCGCATCATAACTAACATCCAGTCGGCGCTTTTCAACTTCCAATCGTTGCTTCAGGTGATTCTTTTGCTCATATGCACCTGTACCTATGTGCACTCGACCACCCCAGCCATCTTGGACAACAGAAAGACAGGCGCCTTGGGGATATTTTGGAAGTTTGCCAGAGTGGGTGAAAGATTGAGTCCATATGTAGCAATCGGATGCTTTATTATGGCATTCAATGTGTTGAGCTCATAGAAAAAAAAAATTTACCAGTGTAAGGCTCTATGAAGTTCACCCACCAGTATTCAGGTGAGTCAACAAGCACTTTACATATAATGAAAGAGTAATTTGCGTAGCGAGGGAGGGTTTATTAGTATCAAAAAATACTAGTATGTGAAATAACAGATCTTTCGCGGGTCACTCTATAAATACCTTACATAATGCGAAGACGGGGTATACAATCAATAAATAATAATCCTACAATTTCAAAATCATAGACGGGGAAAAGTATATAGTAGTTTTTCAGCTTAGTAGATAGATCCTTAGCTAAACCCCCTTAACTTATGGATTCTTCTCGAACTATTAAAGGCGACTATTGAAAACTTCTTTATAAGAATTCTTTATAAGAAGGTAAATTAATGGTCCAGGTGTTGTGTTCCTAGACTTCAGTAGCTCTTCAGACATCATTTCAAAGTAAAGATGTTATCACAAGAGTCATAGAGACTGTTGCTTCTATCTTTCAGTACTAACAGTGTTTTTTCAATTATTCTAGTTATGTTATTGACTTATTGATTGTTCATGTCACAATATTCTTTGTGACTTCCTGAGGTATTTCTTTCAAAGAATGATACCAAACTGATCCACATCCACCTTAAACATAGACTCAACTAAGATGTGATTTATACCCTACAGAACAATTTATGTACTTGTAATCTACTCAGTTTTGCATGGTTAGTATACACGCCTAGATTTGATCTACTTTATGATATCACCATGATAGATGTATTTCTATAGTTTATTTATTCTATAAGTTATAATTCATTACATATTTTTATTTTAGTACAGGTGGTTGGTGAATTTTACCTGAACTCATACACCTCATTCACAGAGTTACACAACACTCCACTTCTTTCAGCACCCACCACCCGCTCCAAAGTAACGGCATCAAGTTTACTATAAAGAACCTTGACAAAGGTCAAGTCCAAATCGGCCTCTTCTTTAAAAACCGAGCGAGCCACCATTCTCACCAACTCCTTGTAGAACAACGGATTGGAAGGCAACCCGTACATCAATAATGTCTTGACGCCATGTATCTCAAACCGTCTAAAGTAGTGCAATCTTTCTGTGTACAACAATACCTTGATCTTGCCGTCCGCAAACTGTCTTCTTACTCTGTCCATTTTGGACTGAGAAGAATACTCGTCTAATGAGCCGAATAAGAACTTTGTGCTGGTCTTCATGTGGTGCTTGACACGCAAGTAGTCGTAGTACGACGGGATATAAATCATTATTCCGTCGGTGTACGACGTAGACTTCATCAACGACGGCAAGGTCGAGTTGATGAAATACTTGAATCTCATTTCAGGGTCTGAAACAGGCAGGTCGCTGTTGAAACGCTGGAAGATCTGCTTGATTTGAACCCCGATGGAGTTCATTGTACATGTCGAAGCCGATATTACCGGCTTCAAACGCAATTTTCCGGCCAAGTTGTGTGATTTGGCACTGATCAAGTTGTTGATATTTGGAGTAGAGTACTCGCTAAACACCATGGTCTGTCTCAACAACCTACTCTGGTCATTGATACACCACATACGGATCCTTGAAAAGTCGGCGTCGTGGAACTCTTTGGGGATTTTGTTGATATATTTAAGTACGGTTGAAACATGGTCCCAGTTCTGCATCTCTATCTGGTTGGCACGGTCCATTATCAAGACTTCAATAGAACTCAAGAAATCGTACTGTCTTTTGCGCTTATCGGGACTTTCCAAGATCATCGAGAGCCCAATTGGGGATGCTAGAATGATGTCTGAAGAGTAAAATGACGAGTACAACTTCAATGCTTTTCTGGTGAACTTGAGACCGATGCAGAAGAAATCGTTATTGTTGCCTTTAAACTGGTCTTTGAAGTCGTCTGGCTTATTAGCAGGGGGAAGTTCGGAAGAATAAAACTGTTTGGTGAACTTCTTTTTGTTTTCTTGCTGTTCACTGCCCGAAAGCTTGATGAGAAGCTCCACCACTTCGTTACAGGCGTTACGAGTAGGTAACAAAACAAGCACTTTGGGCCTGGTGAACCCCTGGTCTCTTAGCTCGGGCTCTTCTCCGGTGCCAGATTCCTTGGCAGCATGCAACTTGGCCGAGTTCTTCAAAATTCGGTCTCTGGTGGTGAAAATATGATTGAGAGTATGCAAAACGTACATCTTACGGTACAGATCGTTCTTGTACAGGCCATAAGGATAGTTGATATCCTGGTACCCGAACATCGACTGGCCTAGTTTGGCCTCGACGGTCAGGATGGGTTTAGCCGAGGCTTCAAAATGCCTATTCCAAGCTTCCACAAGTCTATTTTTGAGCCTGAAGTCGGTGACTGTGGTAGCAACGGCGGTGCTACCAGCAGATTCCAATTGTTCGCCAGGCGGTTTGGTGGTTATGGCGATATAGTTCAGGTCTGAAATAGGCACTTTGGACGCCACACTCCATTTTTTTTGGTCTTTGACCACAACTTTCTCTTGCTGATCGAGATATGACTCCAGAACAAGATTAAAGTGGACATCAAATGGATTATTGTGGAGTGATGAGGGACCACTGCCATCTTCTACATCAGAATCTACCTCAGAATCACTCTCCTCGTCTTCTTCTTCCACTATATCTGCTCCCGCTATTTCGTCCCCTCTGGACTCTTTGTCCCCTTCAGACTCTTTGTCCCCTCCAGACTCTTCGTCCTCGCTGTCATTGTCTACTTCTTCAGTCTTTGGTGTTTTTCTCTTTACTTTATGGTCTGATTTCAAAAGAGTCAATAAGGCATTATATGCTTGAGGAGCTTCATCTTCGTCATTTTCGTCTCTTTCTTGCAAATCTTCTTCGGATTGAGTGTCTTGGTCGTTTTCTGCCTCGGGCTCATCGGCCTCATCGTGACGCTTTCGGCGAGTCGTTCTCGTCACTGTTCTCATCTGCTCACGCCCATTTTTTTGCCTGGCCCGCTTCACATCTTCACGTGGATCCTGTTGGGACTTGTCACGTATTACTCTACTACGTTTCTGCTGCCTAGCCATGTTGGAGTCTAGTCCATCTCATCGCATCGCATCCACTGAAAAGTTAACTACTATGTCACGTGGCATGCTCATAGAATGGTCGGTGAGTCTCACAAGTCTTAGTAAGTCTCTGAATAGTCTGTATATCTCTGAATAACTCTGAATACTCTAAATAGTCTCTACTGTTTTCTGTTTGGTCTCTGCTATTTCTTTTGGTCTCTGCTATTTCTTTTGGTCTCTGCTATTTGCTGTTTTGTACCATTGGTCGCACCTCTAATATTACTGACTCTAATGTTTCGTGAGGCTTCTTTAGGGAGCCTCCGCTCTCGTGAGCTTCCGCACTTTGCCCTCACCACCACAACACAGACCAGATACAATAGCATATATGGCTAGTCTATAGTGCTCTAGCATCTCAACCATCTTCTTCTCTATATGATCACCTCTCCTCTATACCATCTTCCCCTTCTATATCATCACCTCCCTTCTCTCTGTTCTACCTCTCTCCTCGCTATCTCCCTACTCTCCTCGTGATTCACAAATTTTCCCAAACTCCAGCGGGTCAGTTGCCAACCACTAAACTGGAACAAGTCTTGGCTACTTACCGCCACATACGGCTACATTGATACTATACCAACACAACTGCTCAGTTCAATATTGCTCAGCGTCAATACTGCTCAGCGTCAATACTGCTCAGCGTTCAATACTCCTCAGCGTTCATAGTCAATCATAGTCAGTCATAGTCAGTCATAGTCAGCGTTTATACTATTCGACTAGTAGTCTTTGCCATCATTGTTTCTTGTTCATGATCTCATAATGTCAATCATTCCTTACAGTGTGGTACGGTTGTTTCGTGGCGTGTTTTCTACCATCTACCTTATCCTAATCATCCTTACCATCCCGTTGGCCTTCGATGTGGGCGGGGTCGAGTGTGGTTTGGCTTACTCGTTGACCACACTCGTGCTATATTTTCTGCTCGTGACCGTCCGCTTGGTCACAAGAAGGTCCAAATATATTCGCTGGATCTCCTTGTTGTACTACTTACAGCACTTGCTTATTCCCAGCATCTTGACGTTGTTCTTGTCTTACTATAGCGGGGGTAATCCGTCCAGTGAAAGCTCCAAACCAATACAAATATGGAGGTACATCCTTGTGAACTCCACGTCCATATTCACTGTTCTCGAGGGCTTCTGCTCCCTTCTTCTTATCCAGGCTATTGGCCAGACCATTGACTGGTTGACCTTGCACAAGTCAGATAGTTGGTTGATTGTGTCCCTTATTGGAAGTGGCTGCATCATCACAGCTTCAATCTCATTCTTGTACAGAATCTATGTGTTTCCTTTCACCATCGATATTGTCAGTGCTTCTCTTTTGGGATCGCTTTTGACCCTCACTGGTGGTTTGGGCTTATACGGGATTGTTTCTGGAAAAGGCTCTATTATCGAATCTTCTCTTTTATTTGCTTACATTGTCAGATGTATTTATGAAACGTTTCCCATTCTTAGTGAAGATGCCACTAAATCGCTTACGGTATTGTTCACTCTGGCAACTTACAACTTGAAGAACGAAATTCCAAAGCTACCTCCCCAGATCTTGAATCCCATTCTGGTGGTGGTGCCATTTTTGGCTTCTAACTTGCCCGGTTCCTTTAAAACCATATGGGAATTTTTGATCATGGCTATTCAAAAACTCACTTTGCCAATTCTCTTGAATTTGGCCTACAGAATAGGTGTTTTTTATGCTGCTACAAAGATCATTCCTTCATTATATCATTCTTCCTCTTACCCTGGCCTTACTCCTCCCAGAACCCCGCCTTCTCTCACCCGGTCTCGCCAGGCTTCAAACACTTCCATCTCCAACTTATCTCTTGATGATGTCAAGGAGCTGGGCCTCAAAGAGCCCATGGATGTAAAAGAACCCGTGGATCCCAAACAAGAGGCTTCCTCAAGATTCCGCCTCAGACCGCCTCATCACCAACCCCCTTCAGCTATAATACAGTTGATCTATGCATACTCGCCATGCCTCATCATTGCAGTCTATACCCATTTGATGATGCTGTACAACGGAGAGTTGGGCACCGAATTGAACATATGGGCTTTCTGGAACCAAGTAATCCCTTCAACCCAATCGTTCAAAATCACCGTCCATCCCTGGGAATTTTGGAACTGGGTCAATATGGCTACTACTCTTTTACTTTACACCATGGAGTTACTGGGAAATGGGAGCTCAGGTGATTCCTTAACCAGCAATTGGAATGTCGAATAATTCTTTCATCTTATTTATAGTTTTTCCGGTGCTCCATGCTTTGATGCTATTGGGTCACTTTTGTATTATATAGTGTTGTTAACTTCAACTGACAATGTCCATAACTTTTGAATAATCTTTTTCGCAAAATCAAGCAATTAAGACCAGCCTTGAGCTGATAGAAGATCAGTAAACATTCCTACGGAGATACAGCTGCCCAATATTAAATCAATAGTATTGGAACTCTCAAATCTACACATCTACATACATTCCATTTCTATTAAACTTCTAGAAACCATGGCTTACGACACCACCGATTGTAATGTCTTTTACTACATATCGGACGATACTATAAGCTTATGCTGCAGCTGATTCTTGCCATTCTCTCTATCTTTCTAATTGTCATATTGTAATTATTGTGGATGAAAGAAATTACGTGCTCCCACATAATGTTTTGTTGTGCAACCTTACCTACAAATTAGATTATATACTGCATCTTTATAATAGACAGCTCCAACAAAGCAAACCTTACCTTCTTTGCAGTTAAATTTATCGTTAGAATTTCAATGCTTGCTTGAGTAGGGTATGTTTAGGTAAGATGGATTTAAACCATGATTTCTCATATAATCTATTCCATTTCTCCAATTTCCTACAAATATTACATTTGATTCAATTCTTATTCATTTCATATAGTTTTATTTTACTCTAGTTTTTTCCGATTTAATAATTCTTGTCTTTATACTGAAACACAAGTAGTCTTTTATTTCTTTAAATGACCACCTTCTTTACAAAGATGGTAGAATATTCCCTGAGGATTTTTCAACAAGTTCTCAGGAGTATCAAACTCTTCTATTTGACCTTTGTCGAGCACCAATACTCGGTCACTATCCATGATCGTCTCCAATCTGTGGGCAATGGTCAAAATGGTTTTGTCTTTGAACTCAGATCTGATGGTGTCTTGAATGATCTTGTCAGTCTCAACATCCACTGAAGAAGTGGCTTCGTCCAAAACCAAAATCTTGGTCCTGTCATTTAACAAAGCTCTGGCAAGACTCAATAATTGTCTTTGACCGGCTGATAAATTGGTTCCCGATTCGTCCAATTCGGCTTCCAAACCAACCTTGGTCTTCAACTCATCAGGATTCTTACTCTCCTTGATTTGAGTTTCGGTTGGTTTGGTTTCCATACCTTCTACATGAGACTTCAAGTTCGAGAGCTCCAATGCTCTCCATAACTTTTCGTCGGTATATTGTTTGAAAGGATCCAAGTTGTCTCTTACTGATCCCTTGATTGTATGAGATTCTTGGGGGATAATGTTAAGGTTGTGTCTCAAGTCAAATAACCCGATTTGACTGGTATCTACGCCATCGATTTCAATATGTCCTTGAGTGGCTTCGATGATTCTGAATAATGCCAACGTCAACGACGATTTACCCGCACCGGTTCTACCAACGATACCAATCTTTTCTTTATCTTTGATGGTTGCAGTGATGCCTCTGAGGACAGGATCTAAATTCTCCTTGTACCTTGTAGAGTAGTTCTTGAAAGTAATGGTTCCTTCCACAGGCCAGTTTGCAGGTGGGCGGTTCGATTCAACAATCATTTCAGCTTCTGATTTCAAGTTACAGTATTCCATAATTCTTTCAACTGCAACCGATTGAGTTTCAACTTCTGCCCAAATTCTGACTATCATACTCAAGATGCTAGTAATACTTATGGCAAAAGACATAATGAAACCCAACAAACCAGGCTGGATTGGGTTGGATGTCAACAACGTAGATGTCGCCAATACCGAGGCAAATAACAAGATACCAGAGGAGATGAATTGTAATCTAAGACTGAGCCATCTGTTACAACATTGACTGACGTATTGGATCAAAATAAACTTGTCCACAAAGTTTTTTGTTCTGTAGACAAAACGGCCCTTTTGGTCAAATGCCTTGATGGTGTCAACACCATTCACGGACTCTTGTATATTGGCCAATAAAGGAGATTTTGCGGTTTTCAGCAACCTCTTCAACTCTCTGGAAGCTGGAATAAAACGAGATCTAAAGTAGTTGTAAAGGATCATCAAGACCGCAATCAAAAAGAACATGACTGGAATATTGACAACAATCACACCCAAAGCAATGGCTCCTTGCAAGACGCAAGTCAAAAGCATAATCAACATCCAAGGAAATTGCATATCGATAGTGCCAATATCATCAGTGAATCTGTTCAATATTCTGCCAATTGGGGTGGTTTCAAAGTAGAGCATAGGAGACCGAAGTACCGAGTTGGCCATCTTCTCGTGGAAATATGCTGAACCTTTGATGATACAGTAAGACCAAAGAATATAGGATGAAAACAAAAGGATGGCACCACTGGAAACTCCCAACCCAGCATAAATCGACAAGTAAAAGGCTGAATATACAGTGTATCCTACCTCGGCATTACGCTGGGTCCAATAGGTCAACAAGTACTTTTGAGCCACTGCTATTAATGCAATCACAAACGCCATCATAACATAAAGTAAAGACAACTTATAGTTACAAGCCTTGCAGTACTCCCAGATGGTTTGAAGCTTGACACCGCCTCTGGCAGAAAACTCTTCGCTATTACCTGTTTTTCTAATTGCAGTACCATCTCCGTCCTGGTCATTTGAATAGTCGTGAGTGTATGAAACTACCGAAGCACGACGAAGTGCTCTGCCAATGGCTTCGGTATTTGCAGATCCAACAGCCACATTGGCGGTAGTGAGCTCCACAGGTTCATCCAGCTCTACAATTTCGGGAGCTTCGACTTCTGGTGTTTCCTCTTCTTCTTCCACGACGTCATCTTTTCCACGACCAAACTCGGCTATTAAAGTGGCAAGATCGGACTTTCTTTCCATGATATCATCGTACGTGCCTCTTTCAGTGATGGAGCCGCTCTTCAACAAGAAAATCTGGTCAGCCTGATGTAATACTTGGACGGAATTGGTGGCCAAAACCTTAGTTCTCGAGCCAATAATACCATTTTTACCCAACACTTTCTTGATGATATTCTTACCCACATGAGAATCGACAGCAGACAAGATGTCATCCAATAAGTATATGTCTGATCTGGCGTATACTGCTCTGGCCAAAGAAATACGGGCCTTTTGACCCCCGGAAAGAGAAATACCCTTTTCTCCCACCACACTTTGGTCACCGTCAGGCAACTGTTTAAAGTCAGAGATCAATTCACAAGCATCAACTGTCTTTTGATAGAACTCACGGTCATATTTATGACCAAACAAAATGTTTTCTTTGACAGTAGCATTCAAAATCCAAGGAGATTGAGGACAGTAGGCAATTTTACCGTTGATCATGATATTGGGGTTTGGGCCTGCAAGTTCTTCATCGTTAAAGTGGTGGGATTTCAATGGGATTTCTCCTAATATAGAACGAAGCAACGTGGTTTTACCACTGCCTACTTTACCCACAACACAAGTCAATTCACCTGACTTGGCTTGTAAGTTGACATCAGAAAGAGCAATATTCTTATTGACCCCAGACTCGAAAGATTCTGTCTGTTCGACCTGATCTTCTTCATCCTTGTACTCACTCTTGTCCAGTTCATGAGCAGACCACAAGAAAGTGGCATTTTCCACCAAGATAGCAGCTTCACCAGAGGCAGCAGGCTCGTCACTTTTGTTGAAAAATCCCGATTCGTCGGAATCCAATTCGTCTAACAACAAGTAATCTCTGACTCTGCCCAAAGAAGCAAACGCTTCAATACTGGAACTGGCCAAACTAGGCACCATATTGACGGTTTCACTCAACAAATCAAAGTATACCAAGGCAGGGAACACGATATCAGGAGTCAAAGGAGCATCGTACAAGATCACAAACGTGGTGTAGGTGGCACAACTGACGAAGAAGGGAACACAGGTCCACAAAAAGGTCAGGAAAGCGTTCAAGACCCCGATTTTTTTGTTTGCATTCAATTCTTTGTCGTTTCTGATAGAGTTGAGTTTGGCCATAATAGGTTTTTCCCAACTGTACAACTTGATACTCTTTATAGAAGTCAAGATTTCACTAATATAACTGGTTCTTTCGTCCTTGTACTTCATCATTTGCATGAACAAGGGAAAGACTGTGGCATTGACATAGACACATCCTGGAATCAACAAGGCCCCAACAACCAAGCCACCTACTGTAGCAATACCTAGTAACTTGAATAACGAGTAAAGACAAACAACCAATCTGATGGGAGCACCAAAGAAGTCCTGGAAGCTCTGACAGAACCATTTAATGGTGGAAATATCCATGGTAATATGATTAATAATTTCACCCGTAGGCTTATCTTTTCTTGACTGAGGAGATAATCTAAGAGCTTTTCTATAGATCAAAGTAGACAAGGCTGTTTCCACCATGAAGATAAACTTGAACATAAGAATGTACATTTGGTTAAGGAATATCGATCTGGAAGTGCTCAATACAAACATTGCCACGGCGATAATAAACCCTTGTATGATCGGAGGGCCGGACTTCGAGCCCTTGGCATCAATGAAAAGCGTAAAGTGCTGAATAAGTTTTCTTAACAAGTATGGTTGGGAATAACTGGTAGCAATATCCAACAATTCAAACACACAAGAAAGAAGCGTATAGCCAATGAATGAAAAGACTATGGCAAGTAAAAGAGACGGTTTGATGTCCAGCGCCTTCTTTGTGCCCCAGAACTTGAGCTTCGAGGGCTTGAAGTGGGCTTTTTTGTGATTAGCTTTATCATACTGATAATCCCATTGTTTCGAAATCTTAGCAAAGGTCTGATCACAGCTAATATCGTAAGCTACCAAAGGCAAGTCTTCGACCAGCACATCCTCAGTATCGTGGATTTGACGAATCAAGGGAGTGATCCACGAAAAGGTTATATATGAATAAATATTGATTTTAAGCCCTTCGACTTCGGTATCGATATCGGGGTCTTGTTCAAAAGCAGGTTGGTAAAACCGTAATTCCAAGACAAAAACCACCAAAGCATTGATCAAGAGGAAAATCTGATAGAGTGCTATGGTTGAAAAGCCCAAAAACTGCCAGTTTGGCTTCGAAGGGTCTGCGGGCCATATTTTATGCGAGGACAACCGATTCTGAACGATGGCCACCAACAACTGAAGGATAGATATGGGCCAGTAAAGTAAAGGGGAAGCCGATGCGTGTTGCAGCACTTTGGTCTCGTAGAGCTGGACTGCAAACACAAGTAAAAGTACCACCAAGTGGGTTCTTGCCGAAGAAAGCTGGTCTTCAGACCAGTTTATTATGGTGAAAAAGTGTGAAATTTGAAAGTAGGTGAACACAAGTTTGACGTAGTAAGAGCTGGCTTGTTTCTTTTGAAGAAGCGGCTTGGAAGTTCTGATCAATTGGACCAACTGAAAGGCTGCAAACACCCCAAGAGCTGCGGTTACCGCCGTGTAAACAGTATCAAGAAACTCCGGATTAAATGCGTTTTCGTGAGACGAATACAACACTTGGGTCCATGGAGGATTATGGTACGGGTCAGAGCTATTCAACAGTTTAGCTGCGGTGTACAATTGCGGTTGCACGAATAAAGCCTCAAGGGGCGCTGCGTGAGGCTGGTCAACCTCGTGGAGCAAAGATAGCGGATTCAAGAACGCCAAAAGCGCCGAGTTATATCGTTCCATTGATGTATAGATAATTACGAAAGAACTGCGGCAATGTGGGTTCTTTTATACAATTGGTGGCTTATGATCTTTTCGCTTCAGGAGAAAAATGTTTAGATAAGTGAAGGGCACAAAAGCTTAGAGGTAGCAGCGAAAAAATAAGGAGGTCTATCAATGTCATCATTAGAATGGAATATGATCCAATGCATCAGTATAACCGAGAGCCCTTTTCGGAAAGCGCTGAGTCATAAGTGCGACGTTTGCGGTGCAGAGATAAGGGTTAGTGTGTAAGGTTAGTGTGTAGGGAACAGGGTGTAAGGGTGAGTAGGCGAAATGCCACCCCCCGCGAGACGAGAGTTTCCTATTGGTGGAAATATTGGGTGAGTCAGAGTCTGACATGCTGTATGGCGGGCGGAGTTAGCCCTTTTCCGTTCTCACATTCCACGCCCTTGACGTGGTTGGCATCGCACGGCATAGGTTAGAATACCGCCCTCGTTTAGCTTTTGTTTGTTGTCTCGGGGTGCGGTAGACCAGCCGCACCTGAAATAGATTTGGCCAAGGCTGTCAAAGATATAGATTACGCATAGAAAAAGAAAACGTCCACAAGCCCCTGTAAAAATGAGTCCACTTTATTATAATCGTGGTAAGTAATAGTATAAATGTTATATTATCGTGGTAAGTAATAGTCTACTTCAATGTTATATAATCGTGGTAAGTAATAGTCTACTTCAATGTTATATAATCGTGGTAAGTAATAGTCTACTTCAATGTTATATAATCGTGGTAAGTAATAGTCTACTTCAATGTTATATAATTGTGGTAAGTAATAGTCTACTTCAATGCTACATAGTCGTTAGTCAATAATCGAATGCCTACTTGTCACTTGTACCTTTTAAAACTTTAGTTATGTTTCAGAAATTTTGCAACTCTCGTCCTAATTCAAAAACCTGCCATTTTTCCAGACAGTGAAATCAAATAATCAGAGCTTGACTCTATGTTTGCTTGGATGTTTCATCATTTTAACATATCCCAAAGATTTAAAAGATACCCAACCTCTCCTAAGGTTGAGACAACTAAAGCCGCATATATTTGACTATATCGCTGCGTCACAAATGTGTTTTTTGATTCGCACAAACTCCACATTTTTCCGACCAGCCCCGGCTTTTATAATAAGACGTTCATGAACCAAGAATAAGCTCCATTGGGTTAACCACTCGCGCGGTCATTAGTTATATCTATCGTTTAGGATACAAAACCCCTTTGCCGACAAAGTAATAAAACTAAACACCAGTCCTGGAATAAAAACCAAACTGGGCCTATAAATCACCCCGAACTTTCAACCACCATTAAGCCCAAAGGTCGATTGGCAGGTATCAAGGATTTCAAATATTAAAAAATAGACAAAGGCCAGAGCTTCACAAGAAGACGAGATTCTAACGAATTAGCTAAATGTCTAAAAAACAACACTTAAAATGGTCTTGACCACCCGAACTCCAATGACTTGGGTACACCCAAGACTCAAGACGGTCGATATTCGTGGCGTTCAAAAGATTTGATTCAATTCATTACGTTTCCGCATAGATGGCCGGAGACTTTCCCCAAAGCATTCAATGATTGTAATAATCTTTATGTTAGCTTCGACAACTAATCTTTGGCCATGAACGTAACGACTGAAAATTTTGTCTTTTCGGCGCTTCTTTATATAAGATGTGGTCGTGCGGAGGACAAACACAAAGCTGATTAGGGCTATTACCGTCAAACACAATACTTTCGGGCACTTTTATATCACCTTCCGAAAATCCTATAAAGCAAGAGGGAGGAAAGAAATGAGAGTGGCAAGGGGAGGAATGCCTTGTAGGAGTGTATACTTGGATAGTGCGGCCACAAATTGTACCAATACGCATTTCTGGTGCTAATTTTAAAGGTTTTTTGCAATAATTCAAACGAAATCTAATAAAAGGTGGAGAGCAGTGACCTCCAAGTAATAACCCAACCAAATTTAGTACTGCAAACATTGTAGCTTATGGAGCTTCACCTCATCAAACCAAAAGCTTTACTTGTAAAATCAATGTAATTACATCAATACAATTACAATTTGTATTACTAAATGTTCAAACATATTTATTGTTACTTATAGTTTGCTCTAATTGATCTGGTAAAATCCCAAAATTCCCTATTCTTTTATTAGTCTATTGTTACTCCCCAAAAATTGAAAAATATCAAACTTTACAGGGTGATTAGTTTGTCAGAGTTTAATGCTTTATTAATCTTAATACGTATTTATAAATATTTCATCGTAAAAAGCAGGCTATCCACAGCTGGGGCAATATCTTGGAAATCAAATCATACGATCTTGCACCCACTCCACAATAGACAACTCCAGGATTTTTCTTACAGTAAGTTAAATCAAATAATATATGGTACAATTCTCGTAAACTTGTTCCTCTTCCACCAGATTTAATTGGGTTGGACTTGAATTGAGAGCTACTAAAGTGTTTGCCATAAAGCTCTTTGATCTTGGAGTCCCAGCTTCTGACTTCGGAGTTCACTATATTGGCTATTTTGGACTCGCTAGAACCGCTTTGAGTAGAGATATGAAGATTGCCCAATTTGACCTGCGTAATCAGAATTCCCTGAGGCGCTACTTCTCGCGAAAGCAAAGTGAACAAGTTGTTCATATTGTTCTGGTACAACACTTCTGGTGCATGGTACGGTGTTTTGAGAGAGCTTATGATATTGGGATTAATGAGAATAGTTTTGGAGCCTTGGTTTCTTATCAAATCAATTAATCCTGATGAAAACAACTTGAGGTAGATCAAAAACCGGTCGTTCAATTTGATCCAGGTATTGATGGCTATGTTCTCAATAGGCCCAATCGGAAAATACAAGCTTGGGGTGAAGATTACACTAACTAATCTCAAGTTGTGATGAGTTGCTCCCTGGAAAGGTACTACAGGCAACTCCAAAAAGTGCTGGAATTTGGCCAATTGGGACTCAAAATCTTGGGTGTGGTACAAATTCAAGTAGTTTATATCGTCAGTTATCGGATTGGATTCAATAAACTTGAAATCCATTTCATCCAAGATAGTCAAGTACACTATAAGGCCTCTTTTCTCGAGATCCAAGGCAATTAATCTGGTTAAGGGAACAGTAGGAGACCCAATAACCAAAACTACATCTCTTCTGGCCCCATTGGCCAATTTCGGTGCTCTTCTCTTGGGTCTGGCCGGTTCTTTTAGGGTGTTGCGGCTCACCCCAAGCGTTACGTAATTGTGCAAGTACAAGTATGTGGTGGCACCAAGACCTACAGTAAACACCGAGGCATATGTACGTTTGTTGCGGTAGATACTATCTGTTACAGTGTGCCATAACCTTGCATAACCTGAAGAAAATTGCGGGTGTTGAGATCCAATGTGTTTTGCACTATGCAGCGAAAAGGGATTATATTGATTGAGGGTTCCGAGAAAGTCTGCTGAATGAAGCTTCTCATTTTGAGCCTGAACAATATCTGAAGCTTGATTGAAGTAGTAGTTGAGTGTCAGCAATGTCGCCTGAACAGGTTCGGCCACCATGACTATTTAGTGTAGATAAGTAATGGTGAAGATTCAGAGATTTGGATCAGTTATTTTTCTGCGACTGCAAAATCGGAGGAGCATAAAATAAGAGTGCATGTATGCTATGGGTGAATGGTTTGAATACGAGGTGTGGTGAGTTGGTGTGTAGCTTTGAAGCAGCTTTAGCAGACTTTGTACTTTCAATGAACTCCATCGATTTGCCAAAAATATTTGTTTGCCCAAATGATGAAGTGTATTTAGTAGCATTTACCGAGTATAGATCGACATGAGAGATTCAAAAATGACAATTTATCGCAAAAAACTAAGTCCATAGTATCCTGACTGCTTGATATAGCGCATCAATGGAGAGATGAAGTGGAACCTTAATGAAAGTTTCGGATAAAGTAGTAAGTTGTGATGAATTAGTATGACTGCTAGAGAGATCAATGATGGTCACCAGATCGCCATATCATTGTACTACATGTTTCGAGGTTCTGGTTTAGGGAGTAGTGGCCTAAGATGAAAATAATTTACGAGTAGTAACTTCAGATAATCTACTCTAATTCAAGGTACAAGACAAAGAGTGCCAAAAACAGACATTGGAAATTATTGTTTTTAGCTTCATTTCAAAGAGAATACGTAGAATTGAGAGACATAGTTGCCAAGTAACATAGTACCTGATGGAATTGTCACCTACTATAATCAAGTTTCACTATAAATAATGCTATTATTTATATCTCATCTGATCATCGAGGGAAAGATCTTTCACTTCAACCTCAGTGGTCCTAATATACCTTAGGTGTTTCCAACCATTGATCCTATAATTACACTATATAATCTAGAAAGACGAGACGTAGTGACCTGATACCTCGTACTTTTCTAGTCATAAAATAACTAAAAGACAGCTGGGCTGATACTACCGAGAGAGTAACAAACTTGTAACAAACCTGTAACTAGCAACCAGCCAGGGTGTACAGGAAGCACACCGATTGGATCTGCGACTCAATAACATGACAGAAAGCGATCAGTAACAAGAAATGGTTGCGTGGTCTAGTTGGTTATGGCATCTGCTTAACACGCAGAACGTCCCCAGTTCGATCCTGGGCGGAATCATTCTTTTTTACATTTTTTTGCATCCTGCTCTTTGTCAAGCCATCTCGCCTGAAGATTGGTGGGGCAACGTGAATGTAGAGAATAGAATATTTTTGTGCAACCAACTTCTTAGTAGAAGTAGCGCGTCCTTCTTTTGTAAACACAAACGTATCTGGAAAAAAGATTTCTGCTTTCAAAAAAAGGCCGGTCTAGTATAGTGGTCAGTACAGTTCGTTGTGGCCGAACAGACCCAGGTTCGATTCCTGGGACCGGCAGATTTTTTTCCATTCAATTTAAGTGAGTTTGCATTGAGGAAGCCTAAGTTACACAGACAGCTGGAGTGATAAAGTCCAGTACGCTATCAATCTTACCAACTGGTCTTCTTTCGCACAAGTTTGATTTTTGCAAATTGAGCGAGTCGTCATAGTATTATTTGGACAAGCCGGGCCTCATAACTCAACAAGTCTAATTACAACCTTTTGACTTTCGTCAGTATATTCAGAATAAGAAATGTGTATTGGAGATATCTATTTGCCCCATTTAACGTCGAGTTTTGTGACTGCTACGAAGTCGTCCGGACTAACATTATCCAATACTGAGTTTTGGCTACTTTGTGAAAGATTTGAACTATCAGTTGGAGTTCCAATAGAAAGATAATGGGCATTTTTGTTGAATTCGTCCTGAGTGTACTCTCCATTAATCAACTCCTCGATATCTGGAGGCAACTCTGATCTTGTTGAGTCTGGACTTTGAGGAACAGCTGTCTTCTCTGTGTTCAAAGACTGCTTTGTAGAAGAGCACATAAGTTTGTCTGGGCGGAAGGAGTAACTGGTCAAGGTCCGGCCATCATCACCGCTCGAATCCTGGCTCGTATTTGAATTCCATCTCTCGAAAGTATACTGAGATGGAAGTTTAGGCTCATTATTTGCAGCCAGCGCCCATGTCGAAGAAAGCGGTAATGAGAGAATAACAAAGAGATTGGCCACCGTAACAAGAGTTGACGTTGACAATTCGAAATATCTATACTGGACTATCATGATCACCGAAGGAACAACAAGCGTTTGGGTGGCCATAATCAAAAGGATATGGAAACTTCCGAATTGCTTCAATCCCAAAAACCGTCTGGTTCTGATCGCAAACGCTAACTTCAACACGAGTAAAATACTCAATATATTGACCGACGCTGCAAACAACGTTGCAGGAACGCTGGTAATCCAGCCTTGTTGAACTGATAATGGTATAGGCTTACCTGCATATATGCTGCGATATATTTTTGCAGTTGCAATTGCACTGTTGATGTAAAATCCTACAACTGTGCAGCCAAGCGCGCCGATCGCAGCTGTCAAGACATAACCTAAAGAACGCACCTCAGGAGATCGGAAAATAATGAAGATTTGATACGTCATTGAACACTCAATCAAAAATATGAGTATGACCTGAAACGAATTTGCAGCAATACTGGTGTGATAATTTTCTTTTGATTTCTGGTCAATCAAGCCAGTGAATCCAAACGATGGCGATGATAGAGGGCCAAGTAAATATGCCAAGTAAAGCGAAGACTTGATTATGGCGGTTACCAACGTAGCTGTATTGAGGTAGAATATGGGAGTTTTCTTTTTCCGGAAATTGAGCATAAGCAAAACGAGCGCAAAAACTCCGCATGATCCTATTGTACAGCCGTTTATGATAGCTTTTCCCACAGTCTCATGTTGGTACTTATCTAAGGCTGCGAAAGGCAACTGTTGGACTTCGCCAAATATAGTGAAGTTGAGAAAAATATCACCTGGATTTAAAGAGGATGTTTGCGAGTCCATGTTGTTACTTGATTCTTCTTCCTACATTTGGAGTATTTACTTGATTTATATAGACATCCACTTAAGACTAGTACGATAAGCTGCACTTATAATTTCGCATCAATCTAATTGCCAAATTAGGTGGCTGCAATGGGCCAAGTGGTAATTGGGCGCTACCATAGACGGTTCCTAAATTTAAACGTGCCCGTAGCGCAACGAGTCACTCTCAACAGATCACTGAACAGGCGTTGAGGCTTTATGGGTACTGTCGTCAAAGTCAGTGCATCGGGAACCGCGAGACAGCATGTACACCATCTATGACGATGTTACATTTATAAAAACGTTATGTGTATTACGTCACATTTCTGTGAAGATCTTTTTTCTTTGACTGAGTGAAGAATAAGCGTTACCACACACGATTCTCTCCAACACAAAAATAAAAGGTTTGAAGTTCGATGTCGATGCAATGCCAGGGCCTGACAACGTATATGACACAAAATCGATTACGAGAATTTTTCCACTTATTGCGTTACTCCACCGGATCGTGGGGCACATATGTGCATTTAGATGGTTCAATTACATACAGGGGTAAATGAGAGACAGCAAAAAGATCTGGTCATACGTCTTAGTGTCACTCCACTTCCATATCTTTGTTTCAAGACAGCTGATTACATATCAACACTTATAATCATTTGTAACTCTATCTGTAGTGGCGTGCTCGGAATTATCCTCGGTCATTGCATAAAAATATTGCATTTGGGGGAATGCATTCGCGCAAGCTCGAGGAGAACGGAATATTCCGAGTCGGATTTATTCTCGGGGTTAATTGTCCGTGCATTCAAGAGGTAATTTAGTCGACAGGACTCTACCTAATCACCACAACAATAATAACAATATAGCGGATGTCTCACTTTAACTAATCGGTGGCCTAAACCTCGAGTCAACCGTAGTCAATTCAACAGAGATTCGACGGTGAAAATTCTTTTGTGGTATGAAAACTTGAAATATCGTAATCAGAAGAGGACTGCTCAGTGTGACTCAACCTTCGGGTGTGGAGAGCCAGGATTTCTCGAAAACCACTGTTTCCTAAGAACTTGTCAAGAAAATTTTCAAATGAGGGCCACAGTGACTCGACAGATCAAACACATGGGTGTGAGAAAGAATCGTGAATATTATCTAATGGTCAACAATAACGGTTTTAATGTTCTTCTCTGGAGTAATCTAGCTTGCATATATAAAAAGTACACTAACGTTTTTCGATTTTGCGATAACCGTTGTTAGACGCACAATCGCTCATAGCAATTAGAAGTCAAATTGTCTCGAACCATACACCGAGACTCGCACTGTTTTCTCGAAGCAAAGGATACTACGATATACCTCGCAGGATGGCTTAACTTGTTGACATAATGCTTTCGTACCACGGTTGTCAAGCGCGAGATGGCCCCACAGCATCGTCAAGGTTAATCACACCACCTGGGTGCCACGATAAGCTACGGATCGAATGTCTAAGCCTGGTTTTAAAACCGCGAGCAACAATTGTCGAGCGTTCCGGAATACAAAAATAGGTACTCAAAACGAGCATCGACAAGGTGATGTTGCCAGCTAATTGCGTTAGAATTTCAGCCTTGAAACTGAGAGCTGGAAACAGATTTCAATAAGCACGTCTCGACTGTCTAGATCTGGTTTCGTAGCAGCAGATAACCAACAGTAGTGTATGACCCGACTCACTAACGCTTCTCATCTTTGTCTCGCGATTGGATTATTTTTCGAAGACAAACCGTTACGATCGAATTGGGATGCGCAAAGCTAGTTAGAGGCACGGTTCAACAATAAGCGCATAATCAATTCAACAACTTGCAGGTATCCCCTCCCTATTGTGTGCCTTTGGATCCCTAAAAAATTTATCACTAGCTAAATCTTAATTTGTATACATATGTATATATATAACTAGTTCGATCTTGGTATTTGAAGTCTACTAAAATCAAGTTTTTCATTTCTAACAAGTTTTATACCACTAATCAACTCCACAGTTTGGAGCATCCAACCTAGTTCAGGATTTATTGTATACATCATATTTTCAAGCTTCAAATCATCAGTATTGGACTTCTTTAGTCCACTATAGCTAGAAGATTCAAGCACACACAGATTCAACCCCATGAATAAAACGGATTCGTATGCAGAGTCCGCTGCAATACTTAATTACAGGATCAACACACACCAGACCACACATTTTATCCCCACCCTTGACGAAATACTCACAGATAAGCCACAGCTTGATGCATATTACAACAGAGATAACTTTGTAGAATTTCTTTCCAAAGTGCATTGCCTAGAAAATTTGCAGTTCGTGGTGGACCTTAACCGTTTTATCAAAAACCCAACCTGCAAAACCTGGCAAGAGATTCAGGCAACATTTTTGATGCCCGAAGCCAATAGCGAGATCAATTTACCGTATAATATCAAGCAGGGCCTTGTTGCGGAGAAATGTCCCGATTTGAACGCTATCGAAAGATGTAAAAGAGTCATCTATGAAGACACTCTCTTTAATTTGTACAACGAATTTTTGAGACATGTGCGAAACAAACTCGCAAGTGAACAATTGGCGTCGCCGGCGTCGCCAGGTTCCGGATCAGTGATTTACAGACGCAGATCCGAAATAATATCCCCAGATACAATTACGGTGGGCCAAGAATGCACTAAGAGAAGCAATAGCAGCACTGCTGACTACTTTGGACCAGGCACTGACATTGTAGAGCACGAGGTGTTTATCCCTACATATACGAAGAACAGTATATCCAGTTTATCCAACTCCGCCAGCGACCTTTCAAGTCCCACTAGTCGGGGCTCTTCTATTGGCCTGTTCATGGATTCCTTCAAGTCCAATGTGGATAACATTAAATTAAAGAACGTGAAGAAATTCAAGTTCAGACGATTCAGTAATGACGGTTAACGACTAAGTACATATATAGAATTATAGATCACACTAATAATAGGCATTTGCACGAACTGCAGCAGCAATATAACTAAGAAATTCTGAACCTGTAGTTCTGTTCTGTTTTCTGTAATCCAGGCTATATTTTTCTACTGTGGCGCAAAGCTCCCAGATAATCTAGCTCTATGAACAAGAGCCCGCGGATGCGTGCAACGGCTTGTTTATTTTGTACGACTATAACCGATCATTTATTACCAATACGATCGGAGAGGGGTATAATTACGCGAGATTTAGCAGTTTATGTGAGTTGGCCTTGGAGGGGAATAGTGTCATCAGCTGAAAACCATCCAAGTGGAGAGGCTTTGGACCCCTCCTAACCCCACATATATCACAGCTTAATAAATTTAACCTTTGGTGGCACGTACCAACTTTAATCACCTATTGAAAACATTGCTCTGAGTGCCAACGTGCATACGCACACATGTAAACATTTCCGAATCCGATGGTGGTGGTGGTGGCGTAAGGTAGTTTGAGGTAGTTTAGTGTATATTTTTCCACAGTTCGCTAAACTTGGATGCGCAAATATCGCGAGGCCAACGGTTGGTATTCTGCCGGCCAGTGTAAAAGAAGCCTAGTTGAGCTAAATGTGATCCATTGCGTTTGAACCGAAACACATCAAACTCTTGTCACTTCGATAACCTGATTGCCTCGTCCATTTACCCTTGGTAGCCACATACATTATTACACACTATGCACGTTTCCCACGAAAATTGAAGTTCGCGCATGCATGGATTTGCATAATCCACGATCATTTTACTGCACCCACAAATAAGGGATGCTGCATGCTAGCAAAGACTGATATAATAGAGGTGGTCTGGACTATCATGTGGATAAATCTATAAAGGGCCAGAAGTTGGAAATCAGGGTCGCACTGTCAAAGCAGCTAGAAACAGCAGCTCGAGAAACTGCGTACTATAGGTTATGACCCCAAACTATACAACAAAGTCAATACTCTATTCTTGAATCAAGTTTGATTTTATGCGTCAGGAAAAAAAACACTTTGTGCGATCTAATTTACGGAGAGAATAGCTCAGGGTACACTTCAAACGTACTTCAAACTTTCGGTGTTATTCCGAGGTTTATGGAACTTGGTGGTTATACTAAATAACGTGTTCCAGAAGGGGCTTAACAAACCTGAATATTTGTATCACAATCTATGTAGTGCTCTTCTTTGGCTTATCGCTTTGGTAGTTAGGGTCTTTGGCCTATCGTAATTTATTCTTATCTATCGGCGTGAATTACCCAGAATGGCCCCTTTACGCTTGCTATCAATAAGAATGAGTAAGATCTGAGAGCCATAACCACTTCCTAGCATTCATATCGAATTGAATCCGGTAATGGCAATAACCTACAGCCCACGCCTTCAGCTTCGTAGCCTGCAATCTCCCCACGTTACCAGCATCGAGAAGTGACCACCCAAGTCACGTGATGGCGTGATCAGCCTGCGTGGAGCCAACAAGCCATAGAAGCACAAGCAATTTAACACTTCATCAATCAACATACAACGAGGACAATTGGTCAAAATGAGTCAGAAATACGACGTTTTACCTTCCGAGCCTCCTATCGAGAGCTTTCAAGCGGCCTCTTCAGCCCTTCCACCCCCCTCTTACGATACCCCCAGAACCGATGGCGACAACGTGCCAGACGACTTCAAGTATTCCGTCAATGTTGCATCGTGTGAACTTCCAGTAAGACAAATGTTTGTCAGAAAAGTGTATTCGTTATTAACTGCACAAATTCTTGCCACTATTTTCGTTGGATTTATCATCAGATCCAATGGTACTATTCAAACGTGGTGCCTTAACAACATGTGGTTATTTGTAGTTTCATTAATAGGAAGTATTGGGTTCTTGATCGGAACCCACATCAAGGCGCGCACTTACCCAACAAATTTGTTTTTGCTCGCGGGTTTCACTATATTTGAAGCTTACGGCATTGGCTTGAGCTGCTCCTTGGTAGAGACCGAGGCTGTAATCAAGGCTGTTGCGCTCACGGGGATCATATTCATCGGGTTGACCGCCTTTGCGTTCCAATCAAAGTATGATTTCACCAGCTGGCAAGGTGTTTTGGGTATGTCTTTGTGGGGCCTTATAGGTTGGGGGTTCATCCTGATCTTCTTCCCAGGCCAATCTGAATTTGTAGAATTGGCATATTCTGGTATTGGTGCCCTTATTTTCAGTGCTTATATTGTGGTCGACACTCAACTTATGTTGAAAACAGCGCACTTGGAAGATGAGGTTATTTGCACCATCAAGCTTTACTTGGATTTGGTTAATTTGTTCCTTTTCATCTTGAGATTGGTCCAGAGAAGAGATGATTAGTACGTAGCAAAATGGAGATTAATATGTATTTTTTTAACTAGTCGAATAAAAAAATTGGCTGCGAATGAATTTTGAGACTGCAATGAATCCTAGCTTTCATACTTCACTGGCTTCCACACTTCAAGTAGTCGGGGTTCGTAACGCAGGCTGTATGGATATTTCTCTTGTTAGGCACACTGTACGGCTCGACTAGTTCATATTTTCCTACGTCTAGTGCCGCAAATAATCCGCCGGTGTATGCGTAGTCGCTTTTCACTTTGATGGATGTTCTTTTAACCTGCAGTATTGTGACTGAGCCCACCTTTATCTGGAATTGGAGCGTTCCATTGGTGGGAACTTCGCAGCTCAACGAGCCAGTGGTTGTTCTCTCGAGCGAGAACCCAACCTTCGCACCAGGAGTGGTTATGAGTCCAAGATTTAGCAACCCGTCAACTCCAAAGTCGGTGGTAACACCCACCGTCCAACCCTGTGAGTATGTCGCCGAGCCAGAGGCACGATTTTCATGACAAGGCCCCAAATTTGTCCATTCGCCATCGTCTTCCTCATACTGCGCATCTTCAAAGCTTAGTTCATAGAAATCAGGGCTTTTCATTTGAGCCTTGCTTTGAATGCTAGTAGCGATATTTGGTTTATAATTTTCGTCCATTACGTTCGCCGCAAATTCTTTATTGATAATCAACGATTTGGTGCTGGCAATTCTAACTATCCCATATCTCATCAAATCGGAAGGAACAACTTCTCTGAAACTTTGAACTTCTCGTATATTGTCATTAACTTCGTTGAAGACTCTGAACATAGAGTTTGGGTTGTAGGTATAGATGATTGGTACTACAAATGGTAGAGGCAAGGCGACCTGCGACATGTCCATGCGGGGAACCAAAAGACAATGCACGTAGGCTACAAGTGCCAAGCCAAGTATAACTTTAAGACAGGAGAATTGATGCATAAAGTGAAGTAGTGTTTCTATTCTGCATCTTCGTTCACTGACTTTTAAGGGTTTTTGCAGCAGACCAATTTTTGGCTGCGAAATTATTATATGTGCGTCAAATTGATAAATGCGAAAAAATACTTTTACAGAATATGTTGAGTTGGTCGCTCAAGACGAGTACTGAAAGTTCCTGTTCTGAATATCAGTCAAGTCTAGAAATTCGTAGTTGGCCGGAAGCTCCTCCTTGGGTTCTGATACTCTTTTTTGATTTTCTTTTTTGGCGATGAATGCTATCAAAATAGTCAATGGGATGCAAGCAATTTGGGTAACCAAAATGGTAATCTTAGCGGGACGATACACAGGAGCAGAGTAAGACTGGAATAATTGTGGTCCAATTATGCATCCAATGGAGAATGCCACCATTGTCATGGCGCTTCTAAAATTTTTTTGCTCGTCCCAGCGGTATTGGCGCTTGTCCACGCATAGATCAAAGTGATTGACGAAGATCCGCTGTACAACAAGTAAAGACCCAACAAATTTCCTACCTTGTGGCTTGACAACTTTGTTGCTAGTAAAACAATAGCTCCAATTATCGATGGAATAAACATTGATGCTATTATGTAGGAAATATGACCATACTTTGCTACAAGCTGCGTAGCGATGGTAATGATTATTATGATCAATGCACCGACGGGCAATTGAAGCAAAGCCGACTGTAAGTTATCAAATCCAAATGATAGAGTTATTGTTACACTAAACGTACCCAACGATCCTGTAACAATCTGGGATACTAAGGTCAAGAGAAAATAGGGCCAGGTCAATCTGTCCTTGAATAATAACTCATAGATATGCTCCTTTTTGAATTTTTTGCTAATAGTACCAGTTTGGTTCTTGCGGATCATCTGAAGAACCACCCGTTTATCGTCATCGTCTAGAAAATTAGCGGAGGTTACACTATCGGGCAAAAAAATCGCAACAACTACACCAAAAGCACAAGTAATTATACCGATAAATAAGAACAATATCTGCCACGATGCAAGTTTAGTGGATTGAACATGCTGGAATCCAAACGAAAGCAATCCGCCTACTATGGTGGCCACCCCCGACATTATCGACCATATACCCATTCGGCTGGCCTGTTGAGGTTTGGAATAGAACATCCCACTAATAGTTATTAGTGAAATGGCCGACGAGGACTCAAAAATTCCCAACAACATTCTGACTACCATTAGAGAAGCATAGGTGTGACATGCTGCATGGCACGCAACCACCACTCCCCATGCGAATATAAAAAAACCGAGCGTTTTGGACAATGGATACGTCTGCAAAAAGTACGATATGAAAGGCTCGCCAAAAATGTAAGCCGCATAAAATATTGTAGAGAGGTTTGCGAATTCGTTTCCTTTCAAATTCTTCTTGATTCCCATAGCAGCTGCATAGTTCAATAGCGATTTATCCAAGAACTGTAGAAAGTAGATAGCACAAAGAATCGGCATGAGCTTACAATCCAACTTTTTAAGAACCCTTGATGTACTTAAGTTAGGCACCGATTCTGAATCACCTCTTTCGCTCACAAACTTGAACGCATCATCATAGTTGTTATCTTCATTTAATTCAAACTCTGCAAGTTTAACGTTGTCGGTTTTTTCACTTTCCAGCATTTGTACCGAATTTTGAAGAAGCGTTAAGCTCAGTGGCCTTATAAGAATTGATATAGGTCTCTAACTTTATCTCAAGTTAAAATTCTACATCATCTTGATCTACTTAATTCGTGAGTTTTTATGCACCTACAGAGTGTATGCGCTTGCGCGGATGCTTGGTTCGCGGGTGCAACTTTTTGGTTTTATGAAGACGACTCTTACCCAACTTTTTGGCACCGAGAGCAAAATTGAAACTGATCCTTATAATTGTGATAACATCTTTTATTAGCGACTCTAGTTCCAATGAGGTTTGAAGCTAGAGATGCGCTTGTGGGCTGGTGTTAGGATGTTCGAGATTCGAAAATGAGGGGAGTCACCGATAAGAGAAATGGATGGTATTCAAATATCATTCGCCGAATTCGGGTGTTGGGATGTTTACTCGGACCGAGAACTGCGCGAGATAAAAGAAAGAGGTAGAAGTGACGCATCCGTTGCAGAAGTTTTAAAAGGGGGCGCACCAACATGCTTAATAGATAACAGTAAGGAGAGCCAACCCGTTTTGGGTTAGTGGCCCCAATAAGGTTTAGTTTATTATTTTTGCAACGGTACACAAACAGGTTTACTAGTGATATGTGATCCTGGAACTCAAGACCATGTAGCGCAATTCATGTATATTGTCCAATTTTATTGCATGATGGAAAGCAGGAAGGGTAAAGTGGGGAGAAAATATGCAGCTTACATGCGCGAGTTGGTAGAAAATAATTCTTCTAGGCTAATTTAAGCCAACAATTTGAGCGATTATATCGCTAATATTATTGCTAAGCCTTCCTTCAAAATACGTAAGACGTCGATCCAACATATACTACCGACGGCAAGATTCAGGCGGAATACGCGGACAAGATGACGCTCAATCTAATTCCCCCATCAAATGCACACCGTTCCGATACTTCTGCGACGTCAGCCACTAAGATGTTCCGGTCGCTCGTATGGCTTACACTCCCTAATTGTAAACCGATGAACATGTACAACATCACAGTTACATTTCGTCAAAAAAATTTAGAGAACTGCGGCCATACCTGCAAGCCATACCGGTGCTCGTTTCCCCATATTATGAGAAATGACTTCCAAATATGCAATTTGCGAGCGCAAGCTAAAATGCGAGGGTCCGATCGCCAAGACTTTCTGAACGAACGATCTAACGATACGCAGTAAAATACGGAGCTCCCCCTCTGTCAAATTGTTCTACGCCTCGCTAATTCGCTTGGGCAGGGCACTTGCTAGTGAGAAGCTGTTAAACATGCATGAACGGCGAGGCTGCTTAGTGGTGGCGCTAGAATATTCAACACCTATTATCATTATTGTAGGAAATATATTACGGAGGTTAAGAAATTGTTAGAAAATACGATGTGATGCACCTATGTCAGGAACTGGGGAAAAGAATTCGGGCTAGAGTGGTATGAAGCAAATTACAATTAAAGGGGCTAAAGCCATAGTTTGACGGCCACAGTCATCTCACCTAGAACCGCCCAAACCTTGTCCACGAGTCAGGATGTTGTTAAATTTAACTCGGGGTCCAAAAATGGTAAACCAATAAATGAAATAATACGAATAATAAAAAAAAACTAAAGCATACAGCGGACACAAAGAAAAGAATAATCGTCCAGCTTTTGTAGGTATCGTGAATTTCATTTCTTGAGTACTCGATGGTGCCAAACCCTTTCTATACGTGGACCCTGTGGCTGTTACATAGCAATAGATTCTTAGAGCTCTGCCTGTAGTCGATGACAAGAAAAGAATTTTGAATATGCATACGGGATAACTGTATAGAACCTGAACCGATTTTTGCTTTCAACTTAAAAAAAATCATCAAAATTTTCCGATTAGGAAATGGGCATGCCACGTTGATAACGACTATAAGTGCGAAAGAGAATAAGGGGTTCCACGTCAACCCTAGGCCGCTCACTACACCGTATATATACTCTCAAAGAACTCGATTTTACATCGCCAACTACTAGTTGAAACCTCAACCCACTTATACCACTCCAGCCATTTATCTGGAACCCTTGATCAACCAACTGAGTAAAAATAGCAGGACCAGGCTTTGCGCGAATTATTTAGTTTTTCATTTCAGGCTTTTTTTTTTGAGTCTTGTATCGGGTAATTATTTTTTACGCACGTCCTGTCATATGCATTTCCAATTCTATTACCGTAACTTTTAGCAATAGTATGATGTAAGTTCAGCGCTATCTCCTTACTGACCGATTTCAACTCATGAAATTGACACCACCCTGCGATAACCGTAGTTTGCATATCATATTTTTAGTTTATGTTTAAAAATAGGGATTTAGCTTAAAGTATTTATACAACACCATCCCACCAGAATCTGTCATAATTGAGATATTTTTGCGTTGATTTAATTAGCCTGGTATTTGCAAAGCTAATACGATTCTTGAAAATATAATTGAGAAATTTACTTTTGCGTTCCTACATTGTGATCCCGTCTTCAAGTCAATCCATATAACTTGTGGAATTAAATGCCCAGCACTTGATTGAGTTATATAATAAGATGGCTTCAAACACCTTTCAATCGGAGTACTATAACTCGGCTTCTACGGCAGCACCCACTCCATCGGGTAACTCGGGCTTTTACCAGTACCTTGAGTCCAAGCAGTTGCCTGCCATATTCATTCCTCCAGGACTGGCTAATATGCCCCAGCAGGGCCAGGCCAACCAGAACTTGTTGCAGCTGCAACTGCTGCTGCAAGTCCCATTAGGTGCTTCTTCAACCCCAGGAAATCAAAACTTGCAACACTCTTCAAGTTACGCTCCTTCGAACGATTACTCGTACGGGTACTACTACAATAATAACTCCAATGACAGTAGCAGTGCAACCCTGGCAGCCTCCGGCACCTCGGCTGCAAGCTCATCGTCGTCGTCGAATACCCAACGGATCTTTCCTCTTGGATACTATCCTTCCTCTACCAACACGGCATTAGCAACCAACAAAACCGGTTCCTACAATTCCAATACTCCACCCCAAATACCCCCTCAATCTTCTAACTTTCCATCGTCGTTGGCTTACCACCAATACCACTCAAACTACATCACCACTTCCTCAAACGGGGCTTCTGGAGCAAACCAGTCTCTTCCACCTCCAGGCGTATCTTCGTATCACCAGCAACAGCAGCAGGCAAGGCAATCGATGCCGAGCTCGTCAGCCCAATCTCCTTCGCAGAAGCAGGCTTTTCCAGTCAGCCCTCAGTCTCTTGACACCAACAACGATAACGAATCGTATCTGAGCAGCTCATACCACAACTCCCATAATTCTCCTATAGACTATTCGTCGCTCGTCTCATATACCATTTCGCCTACTTTGAAGAGGAAGAGAAATAAGGCCAAGTCGTTGAGCGATGCTTCAGGTACCAATAGTATGGATTCTAAGTCGAAAGGTGCAACATTCTCTTGCCTGGTATGCCATAAGGTATTCCAAAAGCAGTATAACTTGAAATCACATATGAAGATCCATTTCTCTGAGAAACCATTTCAATGCTCCAAGTGCCCCAAGAGATTTGCTCGTTCTCATGACAAAAAGCGTCATGAGTTGCTCCACGATGGAGTGAAGAATTTCAAATGTGAAGGGTATTTAAAAGATGGTGTCACCAAATGGGGATGCGGCAAGAAGTTCGTAAGATCGGATGCTTTGTCACGTCACTTCAGAACCGAAACAGGCTGGCTCTGTATTAGGCCTTTGATGGAAGAATCCAAGCGTTTGGAAAACAAGAATAACCATGAAAACCATCCACCTCAAACCAGTTCCCAATTTCCCCAAGTCCATCTTCCTCACATTCATCAACATCAACATCAGCACCACCACCAGCTGCTCGACTCTGGAATCGGCCAAGAGTCGCAGGATCACGGCTTAGGACAAATAAACTCCGAGTCTGATGCAGCTGATGGTATTGCTAATACCAATCCTGATGGCTCGTACATCTACAATCCATCCTTGATAAGAGGTATGATTCAAAGTAAATAATTTCGTGCACTACAAGTCCGTTGAGCACCAGTCTTTACGATCCTTGGCTGTGTTCTCGACTGACAACTTACCACTTTAAATTACAAATCTGGGCTTGGCAGGGAGCAGGGAGCTAAACTTTATCTGCTCTAGTTTCATTTTATTTCCTTTTTTTTTTTTGGTCTAATTTTCTTTGGTTAATTGTACGTTTTAAATTCGATCTTTTAATTTAATCACTTAGTTTTCATAATCTAGAATATTTGAATTAAAACAGTCACTTGAAGCTACCGGAAATAAATTTGCGTTGTCCGTTACGGAAAAATTCTTTGAGGCTCTAGATGCTATTCTTTACATAGCAAACTAGCGTGATGCAGCTTTTGCTCGAATTATCGTAGAGTGGGTTTTTGACGTCCCGGAACTCGCATAAGCCTCGTTCAAAGCCTTCTTTGCACCCATTTTGGTAATGTCCACGTGAAAGCTGTTATTATGCACCGTATGTACTTTAAGAAGATCTGCATCTGTTAAGTGTTGTTGCATGTTATAGTCTTGGTCAAACTCTTGGCCCCTGGATCTGAGGTAGCCATGAACAATAGCGACAAAGTACTTTCGAAAACAATGTACTAAGGGTACAGGATATGAAACTAAACAATCTACATAATGAATTTGTCGACATTCTTGTTTCAGGTGGACAATCTAAAGCATGTCTGCTTCTCTCTTTAGCTTTCTATACTCAGTAATCTTGAAACGCTGCAGAGTTTTATTATTCTGAACATGGTCACTTTTGAAGTGACGCAAGTACTTGGTCAAAGAACGGGTTTGGGCAGTAGTCTTTGTACAATCCACCTCAATGCATTCGAAACACGCAGGACAGAATATTCCAGGCTTTGGGTGAGCATGTGCAGCTCTTTTCCTCTTCTTATTGTTTTTGTCTACTTTGGCCAAGTTGTAGACCCCAGGAAGAATCGGATTGGGAGTGAGATAGTTGTCGGAGTGGATACCGTGGAATAATGCTAGGTGTTGTCCGTATGCTGATGTTTTCAAGTGATAAAAGTGGGGGACTTCACAATAGGCGCATAACCCGTATCTAGTGCTGTTGATAGCAAGCCCATTCGTATGGTCTAGAACGTATCTAAAATATTCTGGCTCATACGGCTTCTTGTGAGAAAAGTTATCATTTACCGAGTAACAAACTTGATTACCATCATGCCAATGTGGGTCAATTTCTTCAAGTAAGTTGGGTCTAGAATACTTGACTCTGGTGATTTCACACAGTGGTTTGGAGACTCCTTCCCAACCCGTAGATAGTTCCAGTAAACTATTTTTGATTTCTTCGGGGTATGGGTTGCAAGCAACGTTGTGCAAGGTATCGTCGATAATCTCCGTGGTGAAGTTGAGCAGATCATATTCAATTTTTTGTTTAGAATCGACTTGAGCTTTTGAACCCACCGTTCTCTTCTTGGGACTTCTTTGGATATTGTCGTCCGTAGACACCTTTTCCTGTAAGGGATTAGGGTTACTCTGGCCACACATGAAGATTGCGACACTATGAGCGGTTTGCTCACCAAGATGATTTTTATTCTCTCCAATTTGGCTGGTAATAATCTCAGCTAAATCAGCACTGGTGAGAGCATGATGGAACTCCACGTCCTTCATTTCAGTGTCCTGGAGTGGTGCATTGGAGGATAAGCATACCTCTTTTGAATAATTTCCTAGAGGAAGCATTTCCTTTTCAAAATCATTCAAGGTTCGGGTGAAGTCTTCGAGGGTCCACTTCGAGACCAGATCAGGTAAAACGGCAATTTCGAAATCCTTCTCATCCTTACTAGACTTGACTGGTGTTTCGTCGACAAGGGTTGTAAGGGTTGCATTGGGGTCGATGGTATCGAATGAGAAATCGAGTATATCGGAGTTTCCAAACAAGTCGTCGTCCGGTACTAAGGTGATGTTGGTTTCCAAACTACTGGTATCGAGGATTTTGACCGGTTCAAACTCGAATGCATAGTTGCTTGTGGCGTCATTGAAATAATCCAAGTCAGGAGGATCGAGGGAAGCTCCGAAGTCATAGGATAAGAGGTCTGACAACAGAGTCTGGGGTAAGACAGGCTCACGGGATGAGGTAATGGTTGCAGTGTTGACAATAGGCTCGGCAGCAGTGGCTTTGACATTAGGGGAAACGAAAGGCTTGACATAGCGAGGCTTCAGGTCCGAGTCGACTTCGAAGTCCAACTCAACACTCTTTGCGGATAAGGCACCAGATCCTGGTAGCCAGATTCCGCAGTCTTGGTACATTTTGAGATTTAGCGATAAGTAGATTAGGTTCTTTGGGTATAAGTGAGATAGTTTGTTAAGTTGGGGTATATGATGGTTTTGTAAAATCGTAGGGCCGAATTTTGCACCCAAAACATGTGCACAAACGCAACGTAACATTGATATGCAATGGTGGCGTGAAAAGAAATAAACACGGACCTGGAACAGATATCAACATCAGGGTGAGAGTAGCGTTGACTGTACAGAATTTACATGAAGTAACACCCAGACCCAATGCCAGCATAGACTTAGCAAGACTTAGCAAGACTTAGCAAGACTTAGCAAGACTTAGCAAGACTGCATCGATCACTACCTTCACTTCAGAACTCGATGCTAGATAGTGACCACTACAGCACTTTCGAAAGTCTACTTCATTATATCCATGGCTAATTTGCAATCACCAAGCATGATTTGGTAGTCTGGCTGTCTGGTATGTCTCAGTTTGGCTATGTTGGGTGCAAAATACGAAAACGTGCCGGGCGCGCAACCGCAGATCAACAGCGTCTCCGCAAAACCTCATGACACTGTATTCAATAAACCAACGCCTTATGAACTAGACTCATCACATCACACTAGCCATACACAGGCCATACACAGGCCATACACTGGCAATACACTGGCAATACACTGGAAGTATACACTGGCAACGCATCGGCACCATCCCACCACAATCTGATCTCCTAATTCTTTCCACTTTCTTCCCCAGTATTACTCACGTGCCAGAACGTTCTGGAAAAATTTTCAATTTACAAATATATAAAACAGGACTGCCAACAATTGGGTTAATTATCTGAGTAATCACACATAATGTTGAGAAAAAGTCATCAATCGCTTAGTAGAACGTTCGTTCGTAACTTGGCCCACAAGGAATTAAAGTTTGGAGTCGAAGGTAGAGCCGCCTTGTTGAAGGGTGTCAACACGTTGGCTGACGCCGTTTCGGTGACGTTGGGCCCTAAAGGTCGTAATGTTTTGATTGAACAATCATTCGGAGCACCTAAAATCACCAAGGATGGTGTTACTGTTGCCAAGTCCATCACTTTGCAGGACAAATTTGAAGATTTGGGAGCCAAGTTGTTGCAAGAAGTGGCCTCCAAGACCAACGAAAGTGCCGGAGACGGTACCACTTCGGCCACTGTTCTTGGTAGATCGATCTTCACTGAATCTGTCAAGAACGTTGCCGCTGGCTGTAACCCAATGGACTTGAGAAGAGGCTCTCAAGCCGCCGTTGAAGCCGTCGTCAACTTCTTACAGCAAAACAAAAAAGACATCACCACCTCTGAGGAAATCGCCCAGGTCGCTACCATTTCCGCCAATGGCGACAAGCACATTGGAGACTTGTTGGCTTCAGCCATGGAAAAAGTAGGCAAAGAAGGTGTTATCACCGTCAAGGAAGGTAAGACCTTGGAAGACGAATTGGAAGTCACCGAAGGTATGAGATTTGACCGTGGGTTTATTTCGCCATACTTCATCACCAACACCAAGTCCGGTAAGGTTGAGTTCGAAAACCCGCTTATTTTGTTGTCGGAAAAGAAGCTTTCTTCCATCCAAGACATCTTGCCATCTTTGGAGTTGTCCAACCAGCAAAGAAGACCATTGTTGATCCTTGCTGAAGACATTGATGGAGAAGCCTTGGCTGCTTGTATTTTGAACAAATTGAGAGGCCAAGTTCAAGTATGTGCCGTCAAAGCCCCAGGTTTTGGTGACAACAGAAAGAACATTTTGGGGGATATTGCCATTTTGACCGGCGGTACTGTCTTCACCGAAGAATTGGACTTGAAGCCTGAAAACGCCACCGTCGACTTGTTGGGATCTGCTGGTTCCATTACTATTTCCAAGGAAGACTCCGTGGTGTTGAACGGTGAAGGTTCCAAGGCCAACATTCAATCTAGATGTGACCAAATCAGAACTGCCGTTGACGATGCTGCCACTACCGAATACGAAAAGGAAAAATTACAGGAAAGATTGGCCAAATTGTCGGGAGGTGTTGCCGTCATCAAGGTTGGAGGCTCTTCTGAAGTGGAAGTTGGTGAAAAGAAAGACCGTTACGACGATGCCTTGAATGCCACCAGAGCTGCTGTTCAAGAAGGTATTTTGCCAGGTGGAGGTACTGCTTTGATCAAGGCCTCCAGAGTATTGGACGACGTCAAGGCCAAAGCTGCCAACTTTGACCAAAAGTTGGGTGTTGAAATCATCAAATCGGCCATCACCAAGCCAGCCAGAAGAATCATTGAAAACGCCGGTGAAGAAGGTGCTGTGATTGTGGGTAAAGTCTATGACGAGCCTGCTTTCAACCAAGGTTACGACTCGGCCAAGGGTGAATTCACTGACATGATTGCTGCTGGTATCATTGATCCATTCAAGGTCGTCAAGAACGGTTTGGTTGATGCCAGTGGTGTCGCCTCGTTATTAGCTACCACTGAATGTGCTATTGTCGATGCTCCTCAACCTGCCTCGGCTGCTCCTCCTGCTCCTGCTGGAGGTATGGGTGGCATGCCAGGTATGTTCTAACGAACCTGTAAATATGTAAATAGACAAAACAAGAACAATTACTATACACTGAAAACACGAGAAGCTGGAAAATACACCAAAAGCTGGAAACCTACACTAGAAAGCACTGACTTGATCCCAATGATTGTCGGTAACTCTTACAATTCTCATTTATTTTCTCTACCCACTATTCTATTTAATATCTACTGTTCTATTTAATTTCTAGCACCAATTAACTATAAATAATTTCTAATACGCCATCTCTGACTGCTCAGTCTCTGCAATTGTTTTTCCTTAACTTTAAAAGTACACATAACTTCCACTCTCAAACCTTATTCACTCTACTAGTTATCACTCTCCCTACTGCGCTAGTTTCCTTGATTTTCGCTCACTAAACTAATCCTCACCACTCTAGTCAAATGTACTTCACTAACACTACTCTATATCTTACCAATTCTTTCCCAGCGATACTCCTGATCCTGTGCCGTTGTTGGCATTGATTGAGGATTTGTTGAAAGTTAATATAAATATATAAGGTAAAAAACATAGACCCCCAAGTTCAAGACTACATATCTTATGCTGAAGATTTATCGCTTTACTTCCTTGTTTTTGCACCCAAAATATTTTGATACTACTGTAAAGCAATAATTCTTTATATGCCTATACCTCATACAACCACACTACCGCTACCTCTGTTGTAAGTTTTGGCTTGTTGTGGGTTATTTTTCAGACACCCTTGTACTATAGACTAGTACCTTTAGATTTTGGGTGCGAAAAGTATAAATACAAACTATCGGATGGTACAAGCTGATCCACCACCATGTTTTCTACTGACGATGCGGTAGATATTGCCGCACACTTTCTAGGCGGTGGTGGGAGGAGGTGTTACATGTAGCAGTGATACTCACTCTCTCTCACCAAAACAATTTCTCACTACTCCATTACTACTCCATTTCTCACCAACTACCACCATCAAATTCCTCACGGCTAAAATTACAAATCTACCCTATCTCTAATATCTACTACCGCTTTACTATCACTTATTTTTAGTAGAAATCTCTGACTTCAGAACCTTTCACTAAGTTATATACTAAATTTATTGTTGAGGTGAAAGGTACCAGAGGTACTGGGAATGCTGTAGACACTATTCTACTGAAGCCTCGCAATAACTCGACTTATCAGTATCGATGAGACTTACTACAATCAATAAAGCTCTTTGCAACCGCAAAGATTATAACAATCAACAAGGCTTTCTTGAAATTGATAAGAACCATTTGCACCTTCCAATTGGTTCTACTTATCGGTGTAATTAACTTCACCTACACAACCGATAAAAATACTACGTGGAACCTCCTACACTTGTTACCCGTAGTCGGTTCCGAAGCGAATATAAATAGTGCTTCAATTCTCTTATATCTAGAAAGTCATCAAGTAGCTTAGCTTAACCAAAATCTACATTAAAGAGTATAAAACCTAACATGAGGCTGAATAAGGTCTTTGTGCCTTCTCAGCACCGAAGTACCTTCCAATACTATGATACCATGTTAAATCTTTCAGTATTAAGAGAAAAGAGTACTTTTCATTGGGGAAACAGTTTCATAATGTCAGTGTAGTGAGGAGTGCTTTGTTCTATTGTTTCGTTGGTGTCTCCCTTGATACTACTCACTATTTTTCACCTTATCATTCAAGAGCATTGACGAAAAATCGAAGACGAACGTCATAAAATTAATTCTAAGAAAGCGCCCACGCACATCTTGACAGTAAACCAATTATATACTCAATACTGCTATAAACTACGAATACGTATATAGCCCTGCCCCTTAACAGAGGTAATAAAGCCAAGTGTGTCACGTGATCTGGCATGGCATCGGCCAAATTCGGCCCTTCAACAAGTTCTTCATCGGTATGTTTGAAGATATAGCACACCCGGTCGGAAGTAAGTTTGGACGAAGACGGCAGGTTGATGTTCTTATTTCCAAGTATGTCGAGCTCAAAAAATTGGAAGAAATTTGGAAAATTCTGGGGTCGTTGACGGCCCAGCAGCGGCGGCTCATCAAGTCATCGAAGAATAAAAAGAGGGTGCTTAAACTAATAGAGCAAGAACTTAGGAAGAGATCCAAGCCTGAAGAGACGTATGAGTTATGGCACGAACTCAAAAATATCAATTTGAACTTGAAAAGTTCCGCCCAAAGGCCTCAAAACGTAGAAGATTTATCTGCAAAAATCGTACGAGAGTTGCAAAATGAGGACAACGATCAAGACGATGAAGCTGAGACTGAATGTAATGCTCTAGAGACCTTGAAGAAATTTACCCAGTCGTTCGATACCTCCAATCGCTGGGTCAAGTCTAACTTTCTCATACGAACAAGCGGACTTGAAGTACTACCTTACGAAAACTACACCGCCAACAGCATGGCTGTCCGACAGCATGTGGATAATCTCAGGATATTGCTTCATCTCAACGTTCTTCGTCGAAATTGGGACTTGGCATACAAGATTTTCTGTCTTCTTGTAAGAATTCGGATTGTAGATATGAGATCGATATGGCCTTTAGGCATTGAAATTCTTCGTAAAAAACGCCAGCAGCAGGTTGGTGATGGTAAGGAGTCACGTATGTTCAAAGACGAACGATTTTTTGAATGGCTAGCTTCATTTTACGTCACTTCCAATAACCTCAATGCGGCACATCAAGATAGGCCATCTCGTAAATTGGCTGCTCCCATATGGAGATCGGGTTCCAAATCTCACGCCCCGTTGTATATAGTGACTTCCTTGTGGAGCTTGATGGTACGGGGCGAGTATGCAAAGCTTCAAGACAAACTTAATGAGCTTCTTTTAGAGCCACCTTACAATATTGAGGGAATATTCTACTTTCTTAAAGCAGAATGTCTTATAGTGGAAGCAATCGAAATGGCACGAGCATGGTGGAGTGAGGATCTGGCTTTAATTGATTCAGATTCTGAAGACGAACAGGACTTGACGCCTCTGCTCAAATTTACGGGTAGATACAGTGGGTATCCCAAAACTGAACTTAAGATGATGGTGGAACAAAATGTACGGCTGGTGGAGCAAGAGCTCCTGAAAGCCGAGGAGCTTGGCTTTATGTATCCAAAAGACTTGATCAAGGAACAGATAGGAGTACTTTCAAGTACCGTGGGCAATTCTAATAGTACTCAATTAGATGCAGACATGTCCTCTGACCTGGAATACGAGAGTGCCATTGAGCACCGAAGTGATATTATTGCTGGTCAGCACATGGACATACAGGGTATAAGCGATGACGATAAACAAGAAGAGTCGGATATCGAGGGCTCTGATCACTCGAACGAAGAGCAAACATCTGCCCCAGAGGCCATGGAATTTGACTTTGACTTTGAGTAGTGTAAAAGTTTTTATTAGATATTAAAACTGTATTCACATCATCCTCAAACACTTTGATGGCACGAAACAAATACACGGCAATTGGGCGATCGTGGCCTTTATGTTCCAAAGCTCCCGCTGTTTGGTGTCATTTTTTCGCAGCCTGTCAAAAGTTCTGCTGCATATTGACAGATTTTCACCCGAATTGACAGCGTCATATTCTCACTCTAAATGACATGTCTCTGTGGCAATGAGTAAAATACAGAATTAATACTTACAATGTCATGAGATATTTATAGGTTCAATTATTATTTATGTAGTTTTTTTATTTGTTAATAATGTAAGTGAAATAGCACTCGGTCAAAATGCCTTATACTGTAGATTGACCGTACAAGCCAAACCTCATTGACTCCAGTAAGAGATTGAAAATTATGCTGGTACAGAACAAATAAAATTTATTTTCAGATCTCTTCAAAAATTATTTTTAATTCTTTCAATAGCTTGAAAAGATTACAAATGTATCATGGATATTCATGAGAATATTACAAATTGAAAGGTACCAGAGGTGGTGGGAATGCTGTAGACCCTATTCTACCCAAGCCTCGCACTAATTCCACTTATCATAATCGATGGGCCTTACTCAATGAATAAAGCTCTTTGCAACCGCAAAGATTATTACAATCAGCAAGGCTTTTTGAGATTGATAGAACCACTTCCAATTGGTTTTACTTATCGGTGTAATTCACTTTATCTATACAACCGATAAGATTACAATGTGGAACTTCCTACACTTGTTAGCCGTAGTCGATTCCGAAGCAAATATGAATGGTGCTTCAATTCTCTATTATCTAGAAATTCATTAGGTAGCTTAGCTTTACCAAAATCTACATCAAAGAGTATGAAACCGACACGAATGTTACCTTATATGATCGGTATTCTATTCTGATGCCACAAAGTCTTTTAAAATAGTGTGGTATTCATGGTATAGATATAGTGTTTATTGGCATACTTTCATTGAGTCGTTTATAGTTTATGATGGGCGGATCAAGTTGAGTTCTCGATTGGGTTGTTTTCGTTTCACTGCAAGTGTACCTTGGTGGTTAGACGAGAAACTAACATTGTATGTTGCGCCCAAACCGTTGGGGTCCGTAGGTTGCAGCAGGTTTTCAATGGGCAATATAATCCAATTGGGAGGAAGTATTGCACTGGAAGGCAACCGTATAGTTTGATAGGTACCTGTTCTTGGAGTCACAGGACTTACATTAGTAAATTCAGGAGGAGTCGGAGGTTCTACCTCGATTTGTTCTGCCTGGGCAGCATTTTCTGGCACATTTTGCAGGTTTTGGGTATCAAGAAGGGTATTGAACACCTCGAGTCTACGCTCAAGGTCTTCGGCTGGATGATTAAATGGTGGCAGAGTATTTGTGGGAGGTTGTTGGGGTGGAGATGGCGTTTCAAACACCGCTCTACGGCATAGAGGACAGCTATCTGAACGCTCCAACCATTCTTTCAAGCATCCCATGTGTAAAATATGGTTACAAGCCAATTTCTTAGGGCATTTCCGCAACGAAATGGGTTTACCAAAGATTTCTTCGTACTCTTCCGCTGGATACATGGTATCGCGGCAAACAATACACAAGTCTGAGTCAGCCAAATCTTGTACTGTGGCCGAAGCCAATTGGCTATCCAAGCGTTTGGACAGTTCTATGAATGCCACAAGCTGGGTGATTTCAGTATATGCCTGTTTGAGCGAAGAATAGGTGCCTTGAAGCATGGATAATGGAAGAGAAAGTCCCGAATGAAATGTAAGCAAGTAGATGAAACAGAGGTACGAGACGGCTTTGAGAGACGCCGAAGCAATATCGATTCCTTTGAAGAAATACGGCTTGTTTTCCCACACTCGATCATCATTATCATCATCTTCATCTTCGCTGTCAGCCAACCCCGAAAAATCGTGAGAAATCTCGTCCTCCTCTTCGTCGGCCCCAATAGCTTTATATGCCAATAACTCATAAATATTCAAAATCAACTTGGCCCAGTAAGTCAAGGCTTCGACACCTTGAACAGCAAACTGGAACCCGAACAAGAGACATGTGACGGAGTTGATTCCTTGAAACACATCGTACACCAAAAACTTGGAGATGGAAAAGTCCAAAATTATAAACACCAAATTAAGCCAGAAGTTGAAACTGCCAAAATACTTGAGCAGCATGGTATATTTCGATGCAGGCGCAGCGTTAGAAATCTTCATGTTCATGAAATCAAGTCTGTCCATCAAGATGACGTGGAAGATCTTGAAGCTGATGGCCAAACCAAGCAAGATAATGGTAAGAAGAAGATTGTTATCGTTGATTGCGAGGTTAAAGAATAAGTTGATGGAAAAGATGGGGAGTTTCTCTATCAAGTGTTCGGTCTCAATAATCCTCAATTCGCCAAAAACCAAGATTTGGAGCAACTTGCCTATGGTGATGAAGCCAAACACAATGAAGTTGATAAGCGCCACCAAATTGGAGCCGTCGGTCATTTCAATAAGAAAAGTGTTTAAATCAAAGGATGATCTGAGTGCCGACTCAACCGTGTAGGCAATTAATGCTGTGGAGACCACAGTGTAGCCTATGTAGTAAGTCAACGTAGACATTAGACTATTGACTATTGACTATTGTAGGTGATTATTTGAGTAATTGTGATTCTTTGTAATTATTGACTATTTGTGACTATGAATGTAACTGGAGGTGATTGTTTGGTGATATATGGTAGATGTAGTGGGCGATAAGGTAAAAGTATTTGATAGGTGTTCAAATCTGGAGAAAATAGCGATTAGCGAGAAAAAAGTAGAATAGTGAGACAAATGGTGAGAGACAAATGGTGAGAGAGACAAATAGCGAGACAAATAGTAAGTGAAAATAGCGAGTGAGACAATAGCGAGAAAAGTAGCTTATATATGTGAGGTGAAACGGGGATAAGGGCGATGAAGACTCAAGGTGTTGCTGTTTAAGAATGCTGATGTAAAGGTTGGTGATACTTTTTTGTGCTTCGTTAGTTCTGACCAACCAGTCTGCCCTTCTGTTCGTGTGACGATAGCTTAGCGAGAACGCGACAACTAGCGGATAGCAAAATTGTAGTATTAGCCAATACTTGTAAGCCACCTATTTGTGCTTGAAAAGTCTACTTGGCATACCCTCGATAATTGAGGTCTTGTAATCTTGCACGAGGTGAATTCAATATGGACCTCTATTGGAATATTGCTCACCGACATGTGCTTTCCAGCGCTTCTCAAATTTCTAGTATTTAAGCTAAATTTCACAAAATCCAAACAACTTGTATCTTTTATATAACCGAGCTGTTCCGTCTTATGAACGTTTAACAGGTAATATGGGGAAATAGAGAAGTTCAAGTATCATGATTATTACAGACCTGAATTTTTCAGATAAAAGAAGCCACAAATAATTTTGCACCCAATAATTTTGAGCCTGACTAATACAGAGTTACATACGGAAGATTATAGACACCACTTCTGGTAGTTATTTGGCTCTCGTGAGACTCTAACCTATTTGAACAAATTTTAATATGTCGTATAAGAAATGGCTTACGACCTGTAGAGCATATACAATCTCAAGAATATTGAATAAAAGAAATTGGGGAATGAGAGAAGATGTACAATATATAATGACCGCAAGAAATAACAATAACAATTGAACTGACTATCTTCTTCTACCGTAATTGGTTTCCTTTATTATTTTATTAAGTATTAATACATTATTACACTACATCTCCACTCTCCTTTTCTTTACAACAGGTTCGTTTTCCTTGTTATCATCCCGTAGCAACTGCGGTATTTCGGTTCCTAGTAATCTCTTGTGGGGCGAAACCGACCTTGCCCGAACCTTGGATGGCGACGGTATGTTACTTTTAGAAGGCGACTTGAGTGACACTACCTGCCTTTGAGGCAATCTGGACTTCTGTGGCGACTCAATTAGCTTGTCAAATTGACTGATTTGATTCAAATGTTGCTTTACATCTTTAAGCACAGTATTGATATTGGCATCGTTGCTTTGTATTGCTCCTGCCACACTAGTAAGCTGGTCTTTGAGTTTATGGCTGATACCGTTGGTGCCTTTCTCCTGGCTAAGAACTTGCCGGAGTGCCTGCAACAAGGACTCGTTTTGCGAGTTGAGTTCACCAAGTTTGTTGGCTGTTTCAGCGTTGCCATCGAAATGATCGAATTTGTTGGAGACTTTGATCTCGCGGGCCATGCGCTCAAATGTCGCTGCCGAGTCGTTGGCCCAATTCTGCTGAACCTTCACAAGCTCAGCTCGTTCAGAACTTACTATTATCTTGGCTACTTGATCGGCAGCACTCTCAAAAAGTTTCTGCACCAGAGACTGTGATTGCTGCACAAGATCAGCTATTTTTGTTGAAAATTGAGTATTCAACTGTTCGAAATTAGAGGCTATACGTCCTTGCATCAACTGGTCTACCTTGTACTTCTGTTTATGTTCTTGCAAGTGCTCGTTTTGCAAGAATTTATCAAGAATTTCGTTGCTACTCTTAAGATGCTGCATGTTTTCTGCTACTCCAGAACTAAATTGTGATGCCAGGTTGGCTAGCTGTGTATACTTGTCATTGTAGCGAGCTAAGTACTGTGGTAGCTCGGTTAAAAACGTGCCGCTTATATTGGCATCGATCTCGTCTACTTTAGATGCTACTTCGGCTCTAAATTGGGACATGTTTTTGGCCAATTGAGCCGAGGCAGCGCTGATTTGATCACAGCTGTTCTTGTTGTCGTATTTTTCTACAATTTCCTGGATCGACAGCACTGATTTGCTGAGGTTTTCGAATATTATTCGGGTGATTTTGGCGGTAATTGAAGTGTGTTTTTCTCTCATGGACGACATCTGGCTGGTCAAAGCATCCAATTGGGTTTTTTGCAGGTCAACAACTCGACTTTGCAGGGCATTTTGAGCTGTTATCTTTTGGTTCTCGAGTGATTTCTCCTCCAAAGCAGTCAGAAGCTCCTGGATTTTGGCATTTCTTTCTTGACTTTCTCTTTTGAGCTTGGAAACTGTGGACTGCAATGCTTCGTTTTGGAGTTTTTGCTCCTTACAGCTGGATTTCATCGCTTGGTTCTCGTCAATAAGAAGATTGTAGCTATCTTCACTGAGATAAATGCCGTTTTTGTTACGGGTAGCTATCAAATCATGGTTTAATCTGACTATATCTTGGGTAAGATTCTTGACCAATACTTTCTTCATGATCAAATCCGACTCCTGTCCGATTTGGGGCACATTCTTGATGCTTTTTGCTTTACTGGCATAGTCTAGAGTGGAAACAGTTTCGTCTATATTGATTTTCGCTGGCGAAATGTTGGCAATAAGGGTAGTTTTGGTGGATCCACCAAGTGAGTCTTGAAGAAGCCGGGTGAGTTTGGACTCTCTGTATGGAATATGCTGGGAGGCAGTTGAATCTGAAGCACTTTCGCTTAGACTGCTGATAACTCGGCCCAAAGTAAGTAAGCTTTGGTTGATCAGGCCCGCTTCTTTGGCCCTTTGGTTGACCGCACCCGATCTATTAATGTTTTCAGAGCCTGCAAGATCTACAAGGTTCATTTTGGATACTCTGAAGAGTTCTTCTCCTGGACTTATAGGGGTAGTATCGCCCGAATGGCTTTGTACCGTGGGACTACGACGGTGGAACGAAGTGGTAGTAATTCCAGAGTGGTCTGGACCGGATTTAGCCACCGTTTTCACTGAGTTCTCATCACTAGTTTGCGATGTTTTGACTTTTCGGTACAAATTCACCGTAAATATAGTATGTGATCTGGACGAAACGTCGTTTAGTTTGGTGCTGGCGGTTTTACGACGGTTAAGACCACGATTTAGTGCCCCTAGCCCGTCTTCACAGCTCGAGATGTACTCTTCATTGAGGTTTTGAATGAGAATTTTCGGCCCATTTTTCCCCGGCTTCTTCTGATTGCTTGTGTTTTCATAAATACGTAATCTTGACGGTTTTCCATCGTCTTCCAAGAGATCTTTGAGCTCTTCATTGTACAACTCAAGAAAGGAACATTTGACCACATAATCATCATCCAAGCTACGAAACAACTCCATCAATACCCGTGGAATTATACCAGCATTCTCAGAAGGTACTGGAGTCTTTGCTGCTTTACTCAGCTCGTTCTTATAGTCTCCACACATGGTGAAGGTTTTACCAGTTCCGGTCTGTCCATAAGCCAAAATGGTGACATTGAAGCCGTTCATGAAGTCTCTGAAGAGTGGAAGCGCCACTTGTTGAAATATTAAGCTCTGGTCTGCTTGGGAGCCGTATACTTGGTCGACTTTGTATGTTTTATAGTTGTTAAATGAAGCCAAATTGGCGGGGTTTCCACCCGAAGAACGACGTGAAGTGGCATTAGAAACTGAATTTAGACTATTGCTGGTGTTGGTTTCATTATTGGAACTGTTATTTATGCTTTGTTTACTGCTCCCGCTGCCATAACTGGTGTTTACGGTGACGTAGGGTTCTGTGTTGGAGAAGGTATCGTTGGGCAAATCAATCACAATTGGAGACTTTGCACTTATCTCTCGCTGGCTTCGTCCTCTGCACCGTATCACTACCTGAATATCGGACATGGGAAGGTATAAACGTTAAAGGTAGAGAGTAAGAGTGTTGTTTGGTAAACAAACTTATAATTGTGCGCGTTGTGCAGGAAAAGTTAAAGTCACGTGACGCACACGCTACCAGACTTCTAATCTACTAGAGTACTAGACCTAGACTACCAGACTAATAGACTCTGGCAAAACTGGCAAGAGCTAGCTCATTTTCAGCTTGTGGAGTGAGAGTCGCCTACTCTGAAATAAGTCATACGTTCCATCTTTTGTGTCCTGTTTTTCTAACCCACTCTATTCACCGGCCGTAGAGTCTTAATTGTTTGTGTCAGGTGATCGTCAGATCAACATAACCGTTATGCTGGGTTATGTACCCTTGCCTCTAGCTTGTCTCCACGATAGTATACTCTATTTGTTTGATGCCATTGAATATTCTTGATACTACTTTGATATGGATTATTCGTTTTGGATTAAAACCACCTGGACTTTCGAATGCTATTTAGGTCATCATATCCTCATACGACTCAAGCGATCAATATGTTCAAGTACAATTCTCAATCAGCACGGAAGTCGTTCAAGTGCAACAGACGGACGATTAAAATTCAGACCCAACATGACACTACTGTATTTTATCTGTAAAAGTCCGTCTAGACCACTATTAACATTGCATTTGTGCAAACGTCTTTTGGGTGCAAGTTCAACAGCGCACTCATGGGCGATGTTTGGGTGCAAATTAATTGAAGACTAGCCTGGGCCGAAACAAATTATTATTTATATATGTTCTAATCTTAATTCTGTTTAGCTTTTGTTGAGCCAAGAATCGTAGGCTGATACTTGCTGAGTTGTCAAATAATCGCTTATTATTAATTTGCAGGGGGTTGAGTGCTGATGACGAGTGCTTGGGTAGTCTTTCTGAGTGCTGATGTTGAGTGCTAGGCCTTTTCTTTTTGGGTACTTGGTATATTTTGTACAGTGATCTTCTTTCGTTGAAAACGCTAATACATTTTACAACCGATGCATACGATATGAGAATACTTCGGCAGGTTGAACCTGTCAACTACAAACACAATTTGGTATTGCTCAGAAAGTTGTACACTACGCTCACCCTGAGTCTTAGGCTTATAGATTATGTTCAATGCGAAGAAGTATCTCAAGTCAAATCATAACCCATGTGAATCTACAATGGAAAGAATCCAAAAAGACTTGCAAGTTGTCTGACTAATTTGGCTGAAATTCATGCGCTTGTGAAGATATTCTGTGAAGGCATTGATACCACGGCATCGCAGTGACCTCGAGCTCGCTTAAATATATATACGTGTACATCTCTTAACGGTAGTACAGGTCTAAAGCGTAAGTTCTTGGTTCATTTAAAGAGAAGTACGAAGCTAAACTTCAAATGTAAGCCGTAAAACATGCAAAGAGTAATTTTTGCAGCCGTTAAAATCTTGACACATCCTCACGAAGCTTTACGAGGAACCTTTTAGGAAGTGACTCTTACGAGCACACCTACCTATAAACAACTACATCCTTTCGATTAAACATGTATTGGTGAACCGTTTGTGATAGGATTACCTAAAGTCCTTTACTCTCTATATTACTTACGACTGCATGCAGTACGCCCGATCCCCAGATTCCATGCTGTCACATCCAGACTGGCAACTTAATTCCAACAGCTGCTCTACCATAATCATCCACAACCTGCAATTAACCTTGCTATTATGATGCTATACCTAACTAGTCAAAGAAATCATCGTCGTCGTCGTCTTCAAACGTCAGCTTACGGTTATACACGATTTTCGAGGCCGTTTGCTTCTTTTCGTCACGTGACAAGCCGTCGAGAATCTGCACTATGTCTTGTTCAGTAAGTTTGGCCGATATCTGGCCCATGGAGTAAAGCTGCACAATGTACTGTTCTACCTGCTCCGCACGCTCCGGGCGAACTATACGGACGCGGCTGAGTCTTTCTCTTGCGCTTGGCTCAAGCAAACGGGAGAGCATCGAGAGTTTTGCGTCGTCATTCTTGGAGGGGGCAGCTCCTTGGCCGGGAGCCGAGCCGGCCGAAGTCTGGCCGGCATTCTTTTGAAGCTCTGCAAGTCTTGCAGAACGAATAGCGTTTAATTCAGAATCGTCCATACTAATTACTGTAGCGTGCTCTGAGCTGAATTTGCTATAAAAATTTCAGAGTTATGTAAGCGTCGTGCTTCCACCGATCTTCCTCGCGTCAATGTTACGTAAGTTTTGATCCAACGATGTGAACGAGCAAAACGCAAGGCAGATCATTTTGACGGACGACAGCTCAACACCACACAACTAGCTGCATTTTATACATCTCATCGTCTTGTCCATCCATCCGGCTGATAGATTAGTTCACACTATTTAAAAGTAGAAGCATACAAGTCAGGCATTTCGATACAATGAGTTCCGAAACCAAGCCTGCGGGCACTTCTGATAAAACCAACATCATGAGGAAATACAAGATTGTCTTTTTAGGGGATCAGAGTGGTAAGTAATCAATTTTGCCAATAGTTTCTATATTGCATAAAATACGGGGGGTGCGAAGTATTGGGCCATTCCCCTCACAAAAGAACCGGTACTAACATTGTAGTTGGAAAAACATCACTTATTACTAGATTCATGTATGATACATTCGACGATCAATATGCCGCAACCATTGGCATTGATTTTCTTCTGAAAACTATGTACTTGGAGGACAACAAAACCATCAGGTTACAGCTCTGGGACACCGCCGGGCAGGAAAGATTCCGTAGTTTGATACCCTCGTATATCCGAGATAGTCACGTGGCGGTCGTATGCTACGATATCACCAATAAGAAGAGTTTCAACAATCTCGACAAGTGGATCAAAGACGTCAAATTGGAGAGGGGTGATAATGTGATTGTAGTGCTAGTCGGTAACAAATCGGACTTGGGCAACGACAAACGACAAGTTACTAGCGAGGACGTGGAAGCATTACAAAAAGAAGTGGGAGCCCGCTTCTCCATAGAGACCTCTACTAAAGCCAATCACAATGTCAAGTTACTATTCAAGAAAATCGCCCAAAGTTTACCAGAATTCAGCACCAACCTCGATGAAACTGAGCATAGAAGAAACAAACCAGAAACTGTGGATATCAGCGTGGATAAAACCCCAGACAATGCATCCAGTAATTGCTGCTAAATCGTACATAGATCGACTGCAATTGTCGTATAAAACATTCGAGCTAATGTAACTAACCATGTAATAAACCGCCTTCAAGACACTGAATGTCTGTGAATAAAGTATGCAAAAGAACAATATATGAACGCATGCATGGTTTGAGATAAGAGTTGAGAAATGCGCCAGAAATCCGATGCGAGCGAACACCGTAAAATACTCTGAAACATCCGCATTTGGCTTGAAAACGACTGCCAAGTAAGCGAGCACGTGTTTTGCTACTAGCAGCGATTTGTCATCTCTGGGTGGTCGGTTTGGTGGCGGGCTCCTGGAGATTAGTCACAAGGTGGCCCTCATGGTATAGAGTGTAGCTTTTTAGCTATGTATGGCTAAACAGTATTTTATGGCTAATAGTGATGTGTCAATGCGCTTGTAAGGACCATGAATTTCCATTTTGTGTTAGACCAATTCTCAAAACAGAAATTCCGAGTATTCCAAGCGGCATCTTTGTATCAGATACAAGGAAAAATCGCACTTTCTCCCCCTCAGGCCCAATTCGTCAAACACTCGTTTAGGCTTGAAACGCGTGCTACGATCAACCAAGACACTTTTGCCCCACTTCCATTTCGGTTACCGTGTAGGGTAGCCATGAGTGCTAGACGCGTTTGATCGGAAGCCCCCTGCTCCGTGCCTGTTGCCTTACATGGCGAGAGCCAATTGGAACCGTGTGGAACATAACCATGTCTTTGCGTTTCTTTTCTTCAGACACAGTTTTTAGTTCGTGATACGAAGACAAACGTAAACGAGCCGAACCCAACAATTGTCCTCGTGCATTTAACAACATATATCCTTCTCAGCTCACATAACAAGAGAATAGGGCCCATACTCCCAACACCTAGGTTAACACGAGTTTCATCCCGCACATTGTTTCAGCCAGCACCTACACCAAACACCAGACACCAAATAAAGTTGGAAAAAATAATATTTTTACATTACTAATCGGGGTTTTTGGTAGCACCATCCGGATCGAAGAACATCCCTTTCCCGGGAGCCTGGAGACGTGGTACAAAAAAGGGGGGGGAGATATCCTGCAGTGTCACCAAACGATTGATACTTAGGTACAGTGAGGCACGTAGGTACAACCAGGTACAACTAAAATCAACAACCACTGAATATAATTAGTGGCATTACTCTTGATTTCGTGCGATTTTTAGTTTATCAAACCGAATCAACAGTCGGTATATTGAGCCAGGGTTAGGCGAGCAGAATATGTTGGAGATGTAATCTTTACAAAGTGGCATCGACGCCATGATCCTTGAGATCATACGGTTTCAATTTCTTTTTTTACATTGTGCTGGATGATATCTGAGACTCAGGGTCCGTAACGGATGTTCGATTGCGTGGCAGCGCAAAAAAAAAAGACCACCAGGGAAGAGAACCACAGATGATCAGTTTGCAACGACAACTTGACGCGATGCCACTATGGGACTATCGATGAGCCAATAAAAGTTATTTCGCAACGAAGTGGTGTGGATTTACAGATATACTCTGGTACAGCCCCAAGCTCGACATAAGGCTATATTGTCCGGGGCCACCAGCTTTACACTTTATATCTAACAATAGTAAGGCTTTTGGTGTGTTTCGTATTACATTAGGGCCCTATTTGTTTACACCGGGACATTTACGTCCTGACCTACCTTTGGGCACGTACCTGTATACAATTTAGACACACCTAGGTACCGTACACAAAGTAATGCGCCAGAAAATAAATGCTGGCGTGCTATCTGTACCGCCCACAAGCTTAAACACAAGAAAAAAATCACCTCGGCTTTCTGTTGTTTTTTTTTCTCTGATAGTTCATAATCCTAGGAAAATCGAAGAAATAGTGTGTTTATAAATCGAAAACGAATACTACAATAGCGCCGAGTAAATGCGTAAACGGGCGCAAGAAGTATACGACCCTCAAACAATTGGTCTGACTTAAACAAAGTAGACAACTTCAGTGCCAGCTGTCGGCACAGAACGCCGTATCCAAGTAGCCTATCTAAGTGCCTATCTAAGTAACCTATCTTAGCGGGAAGTCCGAAATACTGATCGCCCCTTTCATAACCCAACATTCTTCTCCTGCCCCTGTGCCAGATTGTCATCGTGGCAATCTGTGGAGCAGTCAAGGCAGCCTCAAACGGTACCGTCGTAAAAAATAAACCGAAGCGCGTACACTATTCCCACTATTCCAAGCAATTGTCTGCATAAATTCGCCGTCACTCGCTGCAACTATATCATTTCCACTGCCCTCACCGAACGCCGACACTACCCCTCTGAGGCTACATCCAATAAATACAAAGGAAAGTACTCCGAGTTTAAACGATATACCCATCACTTCTTTGTACTACAGCCAACCACACAGTTCAAACAGTGTTTGATTTACCTGAAACTGTTGTACCGGGCCTTTAATTAACTCTGTACAACTACAATCCTCGCTCAGTCCGATTCTAACACATCACATACTGACTGAAAAAAAACCTAAAATAACCATCCCTTGCAAACGTGTATTGTTCAGCGCTAATAAACGCAATAGCATAATCACACCATCTCATTTAAAATACACCAATAGCATATAACCAATCATATCTATACCACCTATCACTCAACATTTTACCGCCAATCATTCACCACATTTACTACCATTTTTTACCGCCAATTTTACCGCCAATTTTTACTGCCAAATTTAGCGCTGCCAAAAAACTTTATCCCGCACACTATTTTACTGTTTACAAAGAGGCGCCAACTGTCTTAAACACAACAACTGCATGAATAACAGCATTCTTTTATACATCACGACGTCGATACTGACTGTCTATAATTCCTCAATTAATTCTTTAGCATGAACACAGCGCAACATCAGCACTACCACCACCATCATCCACACACCAGCGAAGACGAGATGCTCGGGCACGAGTCGGATGATAAGCTCAAGTCGCCCAAAAGCAAAAGCAAGTCGAGAAGACCGTCGAAAGGAAGAGTTTTTCAGTGCTCAGGCTTTCCGGGGTGCAACATGTCGTTCACCCGGTCGGAACACTTGGCCCGCCATAAGCGGAAACACACCGGTGAAAGACCTTTCACATGCCCGTACTGCTCCAAGAACTTCTCCAGACTCGACAACTTGAGACAACACAAACATACCGTGCATGCCTACGAGTTCTGTCTTGGCAACGGCGAGATTCCAGATGACGAAAAAATGGTGCCTGCTCTCAAATACGACGACCACTACGTGCATCCTGCCACTCCCCAAAATGGCCTCTACAACATGAAAGCAACGTACCATCCTATTCCTCAAACCCAGGTCAACGGAGCCCATATGATATCTCCTCCAAACTCACTGCTGCCTCATTATCAACACCACCAATACATAACTCAGTACCCCCAAGTGCAGCAGTACCAGCAGTATCAGCATCCGTATATGGTTCAGCTTCAAAACCCATCATTCCAGCCCGTGCCGCAAGCTCAAGCTCAAGCTCAAGCTCAAGTACAAGTACAACTTCCTCACCGGCCTACGGATCCCCTTCACCAGATCACAAACACAAATATGCTCAAATTACCCACCCACCACTTCAAACCCAAACGTAGACCCAGACCATTGCTGCTCCAGCACTCGTTCCTTAACGATTCCAGCTCATCGAGCCCTGTCATCCAAACCGCCGGAACCATGTCGACCAACCCTCTTCTGAACGCTTTGAACGCCCATCTCAACTCCACGGCCCTCAAAACCGCTCCCGCACACACCACTACTTTTCAAATACCTACCAAAAAGAGCGGGCCGGGCAAAAACTTGCTCAATGGCCCAAAATCAGCATCTTCCATCCCACTTACCCCCAGTTTGGTATCACCATTGCTGCCCCTTTTTCATCAGTCTTTTAGCCAAAGCACCATCAGTAGCTCCAATCCAAGACCGGCCAACGGCTTCAAATCTCCTTACAACACCTCGTTCCTTACCCCTAATAACACCACCAGCACCACTGCAAGCATGGAAGATATCCAATTGCCTTCGGTCCAAAATATCCTCGGCAACAGCAACTCAAATATAAAACTGTTGAAACCCCAAACTTCGTTGGATAGTATAATATCGCAATCGTCAGTAAATTCTGGCTCTGGTTCGGGGTCAGATTCTGTGCCGGTTTCTTCTTCAGCTACTCCGACGGCCGGAATTACCATAAAAGCAGAAAAGAAAGCAGATGACTCCAAAATAGAAACTAAAAGCTGGCTTCTGGGAGTGTTGAATGATGAAATGGCCAAGAAACAAAAGGAATTGGTCACAACCTTGTACGTGTCCAAAAAACCCACCATCAACAGCTTGTTGTCTCCATACGAACACGACAAGTTTTCAACCGCGGTGAACAACGCTGCTTCCAATGAGCTGGCATCATCTTAAGCCTCAGCTAATGTCCTTATAGAACACTGGCTAAACTAGCTACGCTCCTATAAGCGAATGGACACCAAAATCATCCATTAGACCACTCTATACGATTGTAGCATTACCTAAACGAAACACTAATGAATATGACACCTACTAATATACAACTACTATACACGAAACCAATGAGTATCAAACACTATTAATGATAAGCCTAGTAATCAGTAATAATAATACGTCTAGTACCACCAGAAATCAGTAAAACTGTCGCGAATTAAGCTGATTATGAGTATGAAAACTGTCGCGAACACCAATTGTAAATACGAAATCCGCCTATCAATACGGCTCATGCATCAGCAAAGCCACGAATGCCTAATCCTCAAAAAAGCGGCGCCGCATATACCCCACCGAGGTGATCTTTGTGTCAATATCCCCCATTTGCATAAAACCGGAGTATAATAAGCTCCTTTTGGCGTGCAAGCGGGTTTGGTCGTATATCGATGTCTGATCCAATATTTGACACTTATTTTTTCAGAAAAAAGTACAATAGACTACCCAAGGCTTCTTGTCAAAAGCCCTTGTCATCAACAAATCCTTGTAGTTTATAAACCCTCGTAGTCTATAAGCCCTTGTACGTCAATAAGCCCTTGTAGTACATAAGCCTTTTTACGTCAACAAGCCCTTGTAGTCTACTTAAAACGGCGCTATTTTACTCCTCGCTACTGCCCCTCGTTATCAAACATTACTAAAGTGATTACTTTCAATATTTTGGACATCACCACAATTTTCGTTACAAGGATTTAGGTCTTGGTTCTCTTGCTGGCGATATCTTCAAATCAAATAGAAGTACAACCTAAACATCAAAAGTACATTGTTTGGATGTATTTATCGTATAATTTATCATTATATGATGATTCATTTTCCATGTACTGGGGATGATGAGAATTGGTTTACGAGTGCGAGCAAAGAAGATTTAGTTTATGAGTGCGAGCGAAGAATTAGTTAGCCAGTGGAGTTGATGCAATTTTGTAGTAAGTTTTTCCTGAGAGTAGTGTAGTGAGAATTATATAGTGAGAGTGTGTTATTTTGGAAAAGTATTGTAATTGTGCGACGTAAGTAATGGAGATTTCTGTCTACTCTGTAGTAGGTGAAACTGGGGGATGTCTCATTTTCACCAACTGATCTCTTAGCGAACTCAAATTAAGAAACTGCTGGAACAACTTCATCGATTCACGATCTTCGCAATTCAATTGCTGGAGAAGTAGCTCTAGTACCTTGATTAGTTTCATCAAATACTCGATATTCGTTGAATAGCTGCGGTAGATCCGTTCTAGCTTACTAAACTTGATATCTATACACTCTCGAGTATTCAAAAGTCCCGATGTTCCCCCTACTTCTACTTCTGCCTTTTCCACGAGCTCTTGTCGAAGTGGAGGAAGAATAGTTTCTACTATAAGACTCTCATATTGGCTTATTAACTTGAAAAGATGGTGGTTTTTTACTCGATTCCCGTACTGGATTCGCCGAAGCTTTATTATATCTTGCTTGAGCTGTATGATCCGAGGATTTTTTTTGTCTTCAATCAACTCTGCTTCTTCTTCAGTCAAAGCTATCTCATCTAGTTTGTACTTTTGATTTAGCATATACCGTAACGTATCTTTTCCGTCCTCCATTTCATCGCCTTCTTCTTTTATACGTGCCATTGGCTCATCATTGTTTACATCATTGAGTGTTTCTATATTCAATTGGATTTTTGGCTTGGTTTCGTGATTGGCTTCACTTTGATCTGCCAGATTGGGTGAATGACCAGCTTCATTATAAGGTTTTTGGGGCTTTTCTAGAGCCTTGGCTTCTTCATATACCTCGGGACTCAATTCTAGTTCCGGGAATCGTATCTTCAGATCCACAAATTGGGTCAACCGTCCTAGTGTCGATTGGTTGGCGGCGATCTGTTCTGTAAGCTGGTCAATTACATCGAGTAATGGCTGGATATTTTCGGTTTTGAGAAGGAAGTAGTAGCTGGATGGTGCTACGCTAGACTCTGACATCCTTATACTGCCACTTTTATGTTATTTGGTCGTCAAACGGAAGAGATATGTGGTCTACTTGGATCAGCCACTATTCTATAGATAATCAAGTCACGTGTGTTGTCACGTGAAAAGTATATGACTTATACCGATGACATCTTTCTTTCAGACACTTCCGCATTGTTCGATCTATAAATATACTCTCTAGGTTCGCGAGTGGTGGAACAGTAATAATAATAAAATGGAGAGGTTAGCGCGTTGGCCTAAAACAATTTATTGTCTTTGAAAGAACTCGACCTAACATTTATATACTTATGAGCCTGAAACTTTAAGAAACTACATGGTATAGGTGTGATGATTTGGAATATAGCTTTTGATTTCATTTATTGTCTCTTGCACTATTAGCATATCTCGTGTTATGAATTCATGAATTATTAGCATTACCTATGACATAGCAAACTCTGACAGAAGACAGGCAAGGAAGGCAGTAGGGCAAATAGGCATTTTATGCCAAGTAATCTCGCTGGACCTCGTAAGAGAAATCTCTTCCAAAACTCACTTCACTAATTTGTTAGGCTCTAGTTGTTGAGGTAGGCTTTGGAGCTCCGTTGGTAGAAGTAGCGTCAGCAGTAGTTTTTGGAGCAGCAGATGTGACTTTAGCTTGTGCAGCCTTATCCAAAACAGCAGATAACGAAGCCGGAATCATCCAATATGGTTCCCAGACACCAGCTGCGGAACAAGCTGAATTAGCGAGAGAAGTTGCGACAGAAACGTCTTTTCCTTGACATTGCTTGGCAATGCATTCAGCGATTGGGCCATCGAACTGTGGCATGACACACAAACATCCAGTGTCCCAGTAAGGACATGGTGTATTCGAGGTACTTTGCTTGACGCAAGATTGAGCGCAAGATGGTAATTTGTCGAAAATCCGATCAGCAAATCCATTGATAGAAGCACTGTGAGGAACCGGTGGGAAGGTGGTGTATGGATTATCAGCACCCAAAACGACCGAAGAAAGAACAAGTGTAGCAGCTAATGTAGTAAATTGCATAACGTATTATTGATGTTTTGGTGTTGGAATGATGCAAATTTATAAAATGAATCGAATGATAGAAGTATTTATCAGATTTGAATTATTTTGCAGTCTTTTGAAGATCTCCATGTTCGGACCTAAGAAATTATTCGAGAACACCATATTCGTTGTGGCGAGCTACCGATATCCCCGTGCTTACAAGCGAATAGACCAATGGAATACCGGAACGGAGTTGGATTATTTTTTGATCAATAAATGGGTAACGGTTTTTAAGAAATGAGGCTCATAACATTAGCGAATTAGTGCAGAAAATAGATGCAACACTTTCGAAAATGCCCCTTTCAGTGTGAGCAGCCCCATGATTTCTTCCCTGTTAGAATGCTTAACGGTGTGTTTACACTCTTGCTACGTTCCTCTTGCCGTTTTTATGTTCTAGGCTTCTGTCTGCCAAGACCAAACGACTCGTCTACTCCACTATTCGAAGAAAGAAGAGCAGAATCGGTTCGATGAGTAAATGAGACTGTACGGGAATAAAAAATATAACTTCCCAAAATAATACCGAAATAGGAGCTCAATAATATCATCTTGCCCCAGGATGTATCGGCTTTTGCCCGGATAGGTTCAGCTTGCCGACTCGTGTCTCACTGATGCTTTAGATAACTTCCTCTGTTTAGTCGCACATAAAAAATACGCATATTTTTTGGGCTTTCGTGATTTATTGTACATTTTCGATTTATCGTATGAGACCTGCTACAATGAAAAGTTAGCCAATTGATTTATTTTTGAAAGCATTCAACTCGAAAAAGAGAATCCAAGGTTCCAATGAATGCTGCCAAAACACCGGTTCTGGATTTGGTAATAGCATCATTTGCACTCGAAGAATCCGAGACCGATCGGTTCTAGCAGAGAATGACGAGCCAGGCGATGAAGATCTCGAAAAATCAGTTGAAGTGTTTTGGAAGTCACGGCCGAGGTCGGGGAGCCTGATGATCCAGAGCTAGTGGTATGCATAGAAGAACTATCTGGGGATAAAGCTCCTGAACTGGCAGAAGAGCTCTTTGAATTATAGGTAGAGGCGGCCTTGGCGTTTGCAGCTTGTGAAAGCTTAGTAGAAATAGAAGCAGGCATCATCCAAGCGCTAGCACCAACTAAACCACACAATGATGTAGCTTAAGAATAGCACTAGAAACATCTTCTTCGGCGCAATTATAACTGAAGTTTGGAAATATGCTGCAACTCAAAACTGACAACTATATTGACAACGAGCAGAATGCAAGACAAGATTTAATTAGGTGAAGCTTACACAAAACATTTTCTTATGTTGTAGACAATAAAGCAAACGACGTTCTTACTCACATAGCTCCACATTGTTTTGCCAAGAGGTTTCCGTGGTATTCCTACTAACCACTGATTGAGTAATTACGATGCAACCTCGAATTATTTAAAGCATCACTCGGCAATAAACTTCGAGAATAATTCCAGCCAATGGCGAAAAAAGCTCTAGCACCCCTTGGCCTCCTCAGCACTACACTCTTGCTACCTTCGCCTTTTGTAGCCAAGGGTAAGGATTTTGATATCTCCATAACGCTGCATCTTGAATCATTTGGCTAAAATGACTTAGATTTTTACTTATACCACCAAAGATAGGTATATTTAATTCGGTTGCAATAATTGCATATTATTGACTCAGTAATAATCCCTTTGAGTGAACCATTTGACCAACAATACTTTGTTGAAAAGGATAGGAACAAAAAGTTTGAAGGACAAGTTGTGTTCTAGCCTTCCTTGTTTTAGCGCTTCATGGGTGCAAAATTCTTAAAGCGCAGAAGCATGACGAATTGGGTGCACCGACATTTAGCGAATAGCCTAGCACTCTACAAGTGTAAACACATTCATGAAGTTTGATAGCATGTATTTGCTGGTTATCGCAAAACAGTTCTGCTATGTCAATACCTTATTCCTTGATTATTTTCATTGATATTTTTTGAAACTCCACCAGCAAGCGACTTGAAATAAAGTAAAGATAAACCAGTCAAAATAAAAACTGCAAAGATAATTTAGAGAATTAAGCATATTGATAAATGGGGTAATTATTTACGTCAGAAGTATATTAAAGATAAGATTAATAAATTATAAATCAAAGTGTTTATATAGTATAGTTACATTGAATGAAATGGTGGGAGACAGTGTAGTGTCGTTATTTCCAGTGTTATTCTTGAAAATTATGGTACTGGTGCAGGTAAGGGATAATGGTGGTATATCAGATCAGTGAAGTTACGTTAGTGAATTAGTATATAAGTGATTTCGAGTAGAGTTCCATTGCTAGGATAGAGGGGTCGATGTTAGTATTTCCCTATGGGTTTGCGTATCCCGTGGGTGTCTATTATACATTTACTTCTACATCATCTCTACGATATTCATAAAATTCATAAACATTACGACCTCTGCTGCTGCTGCTGAATCTGGGCCGATTTTCGTTCCTGCTTTCCCTTCTTCATCACCTGCTTCAAGGCCACACTATCCAATGGATCTAACAACTCGAAAGAGCATAGCAACTCATCCGAAACACTCATGACTGCACCCCAATTGTCGAATTCTCCACAATAGTTGGGGGCACTGAATACTGTCACCAACGTCCGGTCATTGAAGAACTCGTATCCGTCTTCTACCACCATATGGGCACGGCACACCAAATCGAAGCCAAATTTCGAGAGAAATTTGTTGATGGCTACCTTAGAGAATACATAAGACACTCCTCGTTCATTGTCTTCCCATTCATTGAGGGTATCTGCGGGATCTGACCATAGAAGATCGTTTAGAAGGCCGAAATCGGGCACGTCGGTGGGCCGAGCAATATTTCTGATTTCGTCCAACGAATTTAAGACTGGTGAAAGTCCTCCGTGCACACAGAATATCTTGCCTGCTACGATGGCAGCTATAGGCAAGGTATTAAATGTATCTATGAACAACTTCCATGTCTTAATGTTGCATCTTCTCTTACATTCGTCGTAAAATCCATAGACCCGAGTGACGTTGGCACATTCGTGGTTCCCTCTGAGCAAAAAGAAGTTTTCAGGATACTTGATTTTGTAGCAGAGCAATAATAGGATGGTTTCCAAAGACTGTTTGCCTCTGTCCACGTAGTCGCCTAGAAACAAGTAGTTTGTTGATGGAGGAAATCCACATTTGGTGAAGATTCTGATAAGATCTCCGTACTGGCCATGCACATCACCCACTACTTTCACCGGTGGAGATAATTCCAAAAGCAGCGGTTGTGATAAGAGGATTTCTCGAGCTGTAGCACAAACTAGTTGGATTTCTGAATTTTTCAAACACACGTTTTTGGTTCTTTTTCCACTATAGCCGGCATCCAACAACCGCTGAATGAGATCTTCGATATCTATGGAGTAGCTACTTGAGCCTGTATTTGAAAGATCGTCATTGTTGATGTTATTTGCGTTGTTTGTGCCCGTGCTGGCATTTGTATTGGACTTTGACATACTGGCTCCACTCATAGTCTTTTCAATACCGGAGCCGTTAGAATCAGCAGGCTTTTGGCCTGTTTCGGGAGTACTATCTGTAGGTGCTGGCAGAAGTGGGTAGTTTATCGAGGGTATGGAATGGTTGGTGGAAGTTCTCAGTATCGCAGGTGTATTTCCATGGCTATTAGGCGAATTCTCAAATGGCAAAGAGTCGACGCTTTGAGAAAGATGGCTGAATGTGGTACCCACGGTATCGTTAGTGTTTCTTCTGATCAAAATGGGTTCTTTTGGCAGGAGTTTCATCATAGAAGGAGGGAGATTTAAGTTGGAATGGTGGGATGACGAGAGTTTGGATGATGAAGAGTTTCTCAGTATGGATCTGGGGCCGATCAGAGACGGTATTGGAGATTCATTTGACTGAGACCCGACGGAGTTTTTACGTGAAAGTACTTTGGGCAGTTTGAGCCCGTTTTTGGGGGACCCCGGAGCAAGTTCATTGCCATTACTCTCGGTCTTTTGAAGGGATATTCTGGACCGAATGGACCGTGACGATTTGGCCGAATTGCCTGTGTCGGTTCTGGTCAACGGATGCCCTCTGGCGTCTTTAGATGAAGAGTTGCCCATTATTGATTAGAATCAAATTTGCTAGTTTAAGTGATGACAAAAGCAGATAATGAAGCACCGTTGGACGTAGAACGTAATTTGTATGGCGACTATTGGTAGATTCTTGGTAGATTATTTGGTAATGCCAACTTTAGTTTTGGTGGTTGTGGTGGTGGGAGGCAAATTGGAGCTGTGGGTCGCCAATACAACAATTTAGTAGGTCAGCAGCAATCGTGAAGCTATTTTGACGATGGATGTGATAGTATATTTGTCTGTGGTCCCCGATTTATCAATAGGACGACTGTTGGTTTCTAAGTTTAGTGATTTAATTATCAAGATGAGTCTTTTTTTGGGTGACTTGTGGCCGCACGGCGGTGTGCAGGCGGTGTACCACCAAAGGCGGCCAGTGCTAGCGAGAGAGCATGAAGGGTACAGGAACTACACATATTACAACAGGTTACAGGTACAAAGGTAGTTTGCAGGTGTACGTAGGCTTCAGCGTAGAGTATGTTTTGGCCCGTGTGCGAATGGTAACAGCCTTTTCGGAAAGCATATCTATGGTTGTCTCGGTAGACCATTCGCGCGACGCCTTGCTACGGATCGCAGCGGGATAATCTACTGAGGCTGGTGGTTCCTGCTGCGGAGATTGTGGTGTATTCGTCGCTGTCGAGACTTGGCGGTTTGGGGCTTGGCACTCCTGGTGGTATCCCGGCAACCTACTCACACATATCAATGCTAATAGTGGTGATAGGCAAGGGGGTTCTAGAACGGGTGGAAGGTCAATAAGAGCCCAAAAGAGCCAAATAGAAGTCGCTTACGTAATGAGAGGCAGCAACTTGCATACTTTGCTGCGAGAGTGTTTTGAACCCGGCGAGCTACGAGGAGATACCATCTTACCCTTATATCATGATTTCCGTTGGTTTCTGCACGGCTTATTTTCTAACACTTGTGTTCTCAAGAGACTTTCTAGTGTGTTTGTGTTTTTTTTCCGTGCCCGTTGATTCTTATCGTCACTTTGTGCGACCTGGTCTGGCAAGCCCGTGGGCATCGATCAGTGACTCGACACCAGTCAGCTGACTTCAATCACGGAACATCCTAGCATATGGATTCAGAGGTTACACGTAAGCATTATGACGATTGGTGGGTACTACTATAGGGGTAGATCGGCATGCTATCTTCGGTTTATCTGGCTTTATCGAGGTCCGATCCCACTCCACAAACGGTTTGAAAATGCGCTCGCACCAAATAATTGGCCTACCGCGTCAACCATGCATTTATATATTCTGATATGCGAAACGAGAGACCATGAAGAATTCTACCCCTGGGAAAGCCCGATCATTCAATTGGCTTATTGCAACCTAGATGATCTATAGATGATCTATAGATACTCTGATAGCCACTTGGGTGTGTACCTTCGCATTATTACCCAATCAAGTATATTGGCGGTTTGTTGTGGCCGTTATCTCAGTTTGGTGGCGCATCGCCGTTGCCTAAATCAGATGCGCCACCCGCCGCGCAAAAACCCCATTATATATAGCCTCCTGATATTCTTTTTTACAACCATTTTTACAACCACTTTTACAACACTTTTTACACTCCAAGCACCTTTCAAGAAAACAGATGAAAGATGTTTGCTCTCAATTCAGAAGATCACCATGAATCAGGTCAAAAAGGTAAGCCACGACTGCCTAAGTCTCAGGGGGCTCATCTAAGCTCGGATCCACGCACCACTTTGGGTGTGGATTTGGCCTTAGGTGGGGCTTCTTTCGGACCCAACAGGGGATTGCCATTATGCCATGACAATCCTTCAGTACCCGCTGAACCTGTGAGCTCCCTGAGACTTTACGCCTTATCTTCTACTTCAAACATTACTTCTACTCTGGCTGCAAAAGCCGCGGCTGCAAAATCGGCAATCTCCGCACTTGCTGCCAATTCGGACACCTTTCTTGGTGCTCCTGCTGCTGCTGCAAATTTGTCGACCTCTCTTGATGCTCCTCCTGCTGCTGCTGCTGCAAATTTGTCCACCTCTCTTGATGCTCCTCCTGCTGCTGCTGCTGCAAATTTGTCCACCTCTCTTGATGCTCCTCCTGCTGCTGCTGGCATCAAGAGGAAACCGAGAGCACAAAGCGAGCCCGCTTCAACCATCGCCTCGGTTATGTCTATTCCAAACGCCTTGAACGTTTCAATCGAGAGGGCCACTGTCAAGGACTATAAACGTGTGGCACAAACCCTTCTTTTATCTTTTGAAGATGATCCTTTTGTCAATTACATCATGAACACCGGCCATATCAAGAAGGAAAAGGGTTCTAGTGTGTACAAAAAGAAAAAGTTGGACTTGATGTTAGCTTACTTTGAATACTGCGCCTACGAATGTTTATCCATCAACGGTGTTATTTATGTCATCAAAGACAACAACACGGAAGCGCTCTTGGACGAAATGGGGACCAAAAAGGTGCGTTTTCCGTATCTTGCAGTTTCGCTCTGGAACCAAATCTACGGGCCAGACATTGATTCGGGATACTCTTCCAGCGGAAGCAACAGCTCCGATTCCGATGGAGAGTTGAGTGACGATGACTATTTTGCGTCGGAATCTCTTGGTTTTAGAGAAAGTATGCACTCGTCATACTTGAAATTCAATATCTACTCTATATTGGGTAATTGTCGCTCCAAAATAGTCAAGGACAAATTGCCATTCTTGATCAAAGTCCGTAACCGGGTCTTGGTTGACCAGCTTATCAAAAAGGAAAAGGACAAAAACCTCGATATTTGGTATTTAAGTGACATTGCCACCCTTCCATCTATGAGAGGCAAAGGCTTGGGTAAAATCTTGATCCAATATGTTATCAATGAACATATAAACAAAGCTTTATCCAAGGCCTTCGTTTACTTGGAAAGTTCGAATCCGGTCAATCGTAAGTTTTACTCGAAACTTGGTTTTGAACTCATGACCAGTTTTTCAATCAAATACAACAAGTATGTCGATTCGAAAAAAATTGTTCATGACGATCCTTTAAACAAAGCCATCAATATGGACTCAATGGTGTTCTTTCCTTCCACCGCCACTATTTCTCCTCCTAAATTTTAAACGGACTGCTCATTTTCGGTTCAATGTGATAAGATACATTTTTGTCTAATATATCTAATTACAATAAGCTGCAAGGATCTGTAATGGCTCCTTCTGTTTACTGTGGTTTATATATTATGCTAAAAGTGTGTTTTGGTGACCATTAATGAGTTTTTCGTTATTATTTCCTACTCTTAGCCCTACTTTAATATTGATTTGTGTGACTCCATAGATTAGTCTTGGATTAGTTTTGGACTAGTCTCAAATTAGTCTTGGATTAGTCTTGATTTAGTCTTGGACTAGTCTTGGATTAGTTCTGTATCAGTCTTGAATTAGTCTTGGATTAGTTCTGTATCAGTCTTGTCTCAGCAAAACCAATACTTCAGGCTACATTTTTCTACCATGCTTGGATAAAGTACGGTAAGAGAGATTAGCCAATCTAGTTTCTTCTTCTTTTCAATTCCATTAAATTTTTCTTCAAATATTTTATGAGTGTATGTGTAGTTGTTCTGATCACTGAATGAGGGTTCTGATCACTAGTTCGTAAAGTCTATTTGATTGCAAAACTTGTAGTCTTTCTGACTAGCTATTTTTATTGACCACCTTACTTGAAGCGAGGGGTTATAGATCATTGGTTCCACTATCAATTGATTGACGCTTAAACAGCTTTAACTATAAAAAAAAATACCTTGCCTACTGTATTACCATTAGTATTAACTGACTTTTTGAGTTCGGTACATAATTAAGATAATCCAAGGTATTTTATAATTCAGGTTTAAGGTAGAATATGTTGAACAATCACATCGGTCAACCAAATCCATAACTTTTCTCTATCCCGTTGCATCCCTTTGATTCGGTTTCAGTTCTACACTGTTACATTTTCACTCACATATTTTCATATTATATAAAACTATATAGAATTTCACACCGATAAGTAAGCGTTTGAAACTTCCAAATGGTTCTTTCTTCCAGCTAGTTTACTTATTGTTGTTTTTGCGGTTGCAGGGAAACTTATTGATTGTAAGTCTCATCGATTATGATAGGCCCAATTATTGCGAGACTTTGGCGGAATGGGGTCTACAGCCCAGTTCTGGTACCCTTCAGTATAGCTTGATTTGTGTGCAGGAACTTTTTTCAGTCATATCAATGGCTTTGATGTAAATGACTAGAAGCAAGATGTTCAAGTTGAGCAGTAAAATTACGGCGCTTAGGGTAGTTGGCAGGCGAACTGAAGCTGCTTTCGGAAAAAGTTTTTGCATTTACAGAAGCAAGTCCATGTCAAATGGGCAGGGGCCTTCGGTAGATGAGAATGGTTTGTACTATGGACAGTTTACCAAGGAAGAATATGAAAATGCAGCCAAGCAGGTAAGAGAAAATATAAGCAAACTTGAAGGCGAGATCAAAGGTGATACCAACATTCGAGAAAACTTGGGGAAAATGACCCAGTTTCCCCAGAAAGACCCGGTTGGAGCCTCCAAGATCAACAATTTGACCGATCTCTTCACCCAAACCATCAAAACCACCGGTCCAATGACGTTGTCAGCATACATGAGACAATGTTTGACGCACCCAAAGTTTGGATACTATACCACACGTAACCCTCTTGACACGGTAGAAGGAGATTTCATCACTTCTCCCGAGATTTCTTCCATTTTTGGTGAGATGGTAGGAATTTGGCTACTCACCGTATGGCAGCAACAAGGCAAGCCCAGCAAGATCAGAGTGATAGAATTTGGTCCTGGAAAAGGTACTTTGATGCACGATACCCTCAAAACCTTCAACAAGTTGGCCAAACTGGCGGTGGACATAGAAATTAATATGATCGAAGCTTCGCATGTATTGAGAAGAGAGCAGTGGAGACTACTATGCGAAAATAACCAGTTTGAGACTACAAAAGAAGGTTTTAATGTGTCGAAAACTGTATGGGGTAACAGTATCAAATGGCTAGACACCGAAAAGGATATTGTTTCCGACTCTAGCGTGGCCAATTATACCTTAGCGCATGAATTCTTTGATGCGTTGCCCATCAAGAGTTTCCAAAGAACAGAACAAGGATGGAGAGAATTGGTGGTGGAACACACTCCCAGTGTAGTCAACACCCAAATGAAACTACCAGGCAGTTCAATTAAAGAGGACGAGTTGTTGGATACCCAATTTCACTTGACAGTTTCGCCCAAAGAGTCCCCGTCTTCTATGATTCCTAAGCTTAGTTCTCGCTATAAAGATCTTCCAGTAGGCACCAGAATTGAAATATGTACCGAAGCCGAGTTGTATATCTTGAAAATGGCCCAGCTTCTTAACAATGAACGCAATTTGGGCGCGGTTCTTGTCATTGACTATGGCTTAATTGGCCAAATACCTGCCCAATCTCTTAGAGGTATCTACAAACACAAGTTTGTTTCGCCATTTATTAAGCCTGGCGAGGTCGATTTGTCTATAGACGTCGATTTCGATAACTTGGTGGCCGTTTCATCCAAGTGTTCTGCTCCTTTTGGACCTGTTGAACAAGGTGACTGGCTCCATACTTTGGGAATAGGCCATAGAATAGACCAATTGTTGAAGAAAAACTCCCATGATCATGAGAAACAAGAGCAGATCTACAATTCGTATAGGAGATTGACCGATCCAGAGGCGATGGGTCTGATTTACAAGGTTCTTTGTCTAATGCCAGAGAAAGCCAAGACCCCGGTGGGATTTGGAGGGTCCATATAATGTGAATAGAAAATAAAATGTACACTGGAAAACACCAACACTAATCTACTAGACTGAAACACCAACACTAATGTACTAGACTAAAACACCAACAATCTACTAGACTAAAATCCGAACTAAACATCTCTCACTAACACAACTGATTTATAGAATAGTGAAATCGTCAAAAGTAGTCAGAGCGCAATAACAGCGACTGTAGAGAATAGAGCACCATTGAAATTCGTCTACGATTTCCATGCTCTTTTCCTATCGCTGCTTCTCCACATAAATATGTAAATAAGCACTGACCCTTGAACACTGGTGTACATCTCACTACTACTCTTTTTCACCACCATCAATAAACATCTTACAAAATTTGCTAAAATTTACCAAATCTTTCACAACCAATTGACTACCATTTTTCACCATCAATATCTTTACTACCCTTCTTCAATCTTCTGCTGTGTGTAGTCTATCTCATGATGAAATGCAAAAAAAAACTAATTCCGATACCGGGAGTCGAACCCGGGTCTGCTCGGTGAAAGCGAACCGTGCTAGCCGTTACACTATATCGGAGTGTTATTAATTGATGGGCGCCGGGTTACATATAGCTGTTGAGATTCAAGACTTTTCTCTATGGTATACCGTATTATTTATCTCTGTATTGTCTAAGCTCGCCTTCTACATGAGACCTATCACAATAGCCATCCCTCGTCTCGATCTTCAATTAGGTTTCTCGGCTAATTAGACCCCACATTACGACCACAAACTCGGCAATGCATAACATATTTGCACCCAAATCCACAAATTGGGTGATCCTTGTTCAGTCTCGGTTGAATATTCATTTGTACAGCACAGGCCGAGTGCTACTCCTCACTATTAATGACTGACTTACGACATATCTGTGAACTTCCTCGTCTTAAATCCTGCCAACGTAGTCATCTAGAATAACGTTGATCGTAATATGGATAATCACAAAGACGAGCCTCGGGTATGTATCATTACTTTTTGTAAAATAGCTATAGATGCAATTGACATTAAATCACGTTAAAAGTTATACCTGGTTATAAGATCATAATACAAAGAAAACAAAATTGAATCTACTAGCTGGATACGAGGTCTATTCGTATATTAATTTTATTATAATCTTCATTATAAAGTTATAGAAGTTATCTCATAATTAAGTCATGTCAAGAAAAGAAGCTTGCATACTGCTTAATTATAAGTTCATCTACTTGGCATTGCTGCTGAGAATATCGATTTGCTAATTTATTTATTCATTCGTGAAATTATCTAAGTCGTAATGGTTATATTTACGAGAAAATAACTAGAAGTCGTAAGCGAGAACGGTCTTACCGGAACCATTGATTGCATCTAAGTAGGCCTTCAAGTAGTCGGTGTTCGCGTCGACCTTTACTTCAGACACAGGTGGTACTTCAATGACGCCATCTTCGTACAATTTGGCAATTTCTTGAAGACCTTTGACTCTGCTGCTAGGGTCTTTCTTGGAGTTAGCAGTCAACCAGTAAGCATGGGAGCTGATGTTTTTGTACAATTGGTCGCGCAATTCGAAAGAGACTTCATTGCTTCCAGAAATGGCACCATATGTAGCAAGAACACCGTCTACGGTAAGAGATTGGACGAAAACCTTGGAGTATGGACCACCAACACAATTGACAGCTAATCTGATGTTGGCACCTTCACCAGTAATTTCCTTCAAAGTCTTTGTTGCGAAGTCTTTATTCAAAAAGGTGGATTCGTCAACGACCGCGGTGGCCCCGAGTTTGTATAAAACATCCTTTTGTTCCTTGGTTTTGCCATCTCTAACAATAGAGATGGTTTTGATACCGAGGCTCTTGGCGATTTGGGTCAAGTATTGGGTGACTTGAGAGGTTCCGGCATCGACGATAATCCACTCACCGGCCTTCCAATCCTTGACGAATTGGTGAATAAGTTGAAGAGCGGTGATTGGGTTGACACAAATCGTAGCACCTTGATTGACAGCCAACGAAGCTTTTTTGTCACCGATGACAAGGAAAGGAAGCGCCTTTGGTTGGACATCGTAGACACCGTGAGTTCTCCAGGTACCGAATCCGGCACTGTTAGGAACTACTTGATCACCGACTTTGTAATCAGTCACATCGGAGCCAACGTGAGTGACTTCAAACAAACCTTCGTTACCTCCGATTGCAACATTTTCATGACCAGAGCCGAAGTTGCGGCTGAAATTTGCGCCAGGGTAGATACCTTTGATCTGAACAACATCCGATGGGTTGACCGGAGTCCCGAGAGTCTTCACAATGATCTGGTTGGATTTCAACTGAGATGGGTCAATGGTGAATTTGGCGACTTCCAAAGTCTTGGAAACATCCAAGTTCACTTCTTTGTAGACTAATGCTTGTGCTTGGATAGACATGTTTGTATATTAACCAAGACTTTTCCATATTAATTTATTTGGGATATATCTTTATATATGTTGCTTGCGATCGTATATTACTAATGCTTTGGAACATCGAAGAAGGTGTGGTGGGGCGCAACGTCTATTGCATTATTGTGTAATGCCGTTAACAGATGCCGCTGCAACTCGGGCTTTGTGGGCTGAGCCCGCTTCCTAATTGGGCGATATATCCGGGCGATGCAAAAGTTGACACGGTCATGTGATGCTTCAAGAAAACATTCAAACATCAACAAGAGAACATCCAAACATGAGTTGGGAGAACATCCAAACACCACATGGAAAACATCCTAAAGCCGCATGGGCGCTACCAAAATTACCCTAGCAGGAGAACCAACTGTTGATGAATCACTATAGGTTTTCCTGCACCGAATATAGAGCTAGTTTATAATGGGTCATAGAAGTGGCTGCACTGGAAAATAAAAGAATAAATATTGTGTAGTGATATAATTTTACCCTCTTCTGAGAGATAGGGCTGGAGGGGTATGATGTGACTGTACTGTCCTGATTGATGCTTTGACTCGATGTAATGTATGGAATATTAGCCTACAATTGTGCCTCGTTTTCCTTATCCACTTCACATCTACTTCCGCTCTACTTCATATCTACTTTATACCCGCGGATCTCTCATATATAACTCAGTGTTACTACTCCGATATCTCGACCAGCAGATCATCCCAATTGCTCCAGAGTGTGCTTTCTCACTTTTAGCCTTCTCACTTAGTGCCTTCTCTTTGTGACCTCACTTTTCGCAGCCAATCCAATATCATTTTTCCATCAGACCACTCACTCACCAACGACACCCTCTGTGAAGCTTACCTCATCTCGCTAGTGCTACACTTCACGGCTACCCATTCCCTGCTCTCTCCATGCTTCTCCATGCTCTCCACGCTCTCCATGTTCTCCATCTTTCTAGTGGCTCCTAGTGGGCCCTAGATCACTGTCATGATCTTTCCTGCATACATCTTCTCGAATAATCTAGAATATTCCACTTTCGCAGCTAACCGCAACCGAGAATATATAAGCACCATGATTGCCTTTACCACCTAACTCCCAGGACTAACAATCACAATGGATGAAACACAATTTACAGACAACGCATTAACCATCATTAACAATGCGACCAAACTCGCCCAAGAAAACCTGCACAGCCAATTGATGCCATTGCATTTTTTGGCGGCTATGGTTCCCACAGACTCAGAAACATCCACGCCATACTTGAAAACATTGGTACAAAAAGCAAGATACGACTGGGCCACGTTTGAAAGGAACGTCAATAAGAACTTGGTCCGTTTGCCTTCACAATCACCACCACCAGAAGACATAAGACCCAATTACGCCACCGGTCAGCTTCTCCAGAATGCAGCCAAAATAAAGACACAACAAAAAGACAGTTATATTGCCCAAGACCACCTTTTATTGGCATTATTGGACGATTCCTCCATAATAAGCATTTTGAAAGAGTTCGGTATGGATCTGAAGGTCTTAAAGACTCAAGCCATTGAGCTTAGAGGCAACCAAAGGATCGACTCCAGACAAGCTGATTCTTCGTCAACCTACGAATTTTTGAGCAAGTACTGTGAAGACTTGACGGAAAAGGCCAGAGAAGGTGGGATTGACCCTGTGATTGGCCGTGAAGAGGAAATCAGAAGAGTGATAAGAGTATTGGCCAGAAGAACAAAGTCAAACTCCGTCCTAATTGGTGAACCGGGTGTAGGAAAGACATCCATAGTAGAAGGAGTGGCTCAGAGAATTATTGACGGCGATGTGCCCAGTATTCTTGCCAATTCGAGACTCTTTGCCTTAGATTTGGGTGCCTTGACGGCCGGTGCCAAGTACAAGGGAGAGTTTGAGGAGAGAATCAAGGGTGTTCTCAACGATATTGAAAAGTCAAATGATATGATCATCTTGTTTATTGACGAAATCCACATGTTGATGGGTGACGGTAAGCTGGATGCTGCCAACTTGTTGAAACCCATGTTGGCCAGAGGTGCTTTGCATTGTATTGGTGCCACCACCTTTGCGGAATATAGAAAGCATATTTCCAAAGACGGAGCCTTCGAAAGACGGTTCCAAAAGATCGAAGTTCCTGCTTCCACAATTAATGAAACTGTGGCCATTTTAAGAGGTTTGCAGCCAAGATACGAAATCCACCATGGGGTTCGTATATTGGACAGTGCATTAGTCACCGCCGCTCAATTGGCTTCCAGGTACTTGACCTACAGAAGCTTACCTGATTCTGCCGTGGATTTAATTGACGAAACGGCAGCCACCGTGGCCGTGGCAAGAGACTCCAAGCCCGAAGAATTGGATAATTTGGAAAGACAATTGCATTTGATGGAAGTGGAAATCAACGCTTTGGAAAGAGACGTCGAAGCAGATGCTGCTTCCAAAGATAGGTTGGAGATTGCCAGAAAAAAGAAGGCTGAGTTGGAAGAAAATTTGGGTCCTTTGAAAGAAAGATTCAACCAAGAAAGAGCTGGTCATGAACAGTTGATTGCAGCTAAGAGAAAGCTCGATGAGTTGGAAATCAAGGCCCAAGACGCCGAAAGAAGACATGATACCGCCACAGCTGCCGACTTGAGATACTTTGCTATTCCAGACGTAGTGAAGCAGATTGAAAAATTAGAAGTGGAAGTGGCTGCAGAAGAATTGGCCGCCGGTCCTGATGCCTTGGTTGCCAATGTAGTTGGTGCTGACCAGGTAGCAGAAACCGCTGCCAGATTGACGGGTATCCCCGTCACCAAACTTACCAAAGCCGAAAACTCCAAGCTCATCAATATGGAAAAGGAGTTGGCTGCAGAAGTGGTGGGTCAGTCAGAAGCAGTCAAGGCTGTTTCCAACGCAGTCAGATTGACCAGATCCGGTTTGGCCAACCCCAACCAGCCAGCATCGTTCCTTTTCCTTGGTTTGTCTGGTTCTGGTAAAACCGAATTGGCCAAGAAAATGGCCGGTTTCTTGTTTGCCGACGAAAGAGCCATGATCAGAATCGACTGTTCCGAATTGGGTGACAAATGGTCGGCTTCCAAGTTGTTGGGAGCTGCTCCAGGTTACGTGGGCTACGAAGAAGGTGGTATTTTGACCGAGCCATTGATCAGACGGCCATATTCGGTGATCTTATTTGATGAAGTGGAAAAGGCTGCTCCCGAAGTCTTGACGGTATTGTTACAAATCTTGGACGACGGAAGAGTCACCTCATCCCAAGGTAAAGTCGTCAACTGCTCCAATGCCATTATTATCATGACCTCCAACTTGGGTGCTGAATATATCAATGCAGCCAAGACTTCAAAGATCGATGAAAACACCAGAGAAATGGTCATGGGTTCAGTGAGAGCCCACTTCAGACCCGAGTTCTTGAATCGTATCTCGTCCACTGTTGTTTTCAACAAATTGTCGAAGAAAGCAATTTCCAAAATAGTCAAGATCCGGATTCAGGAAATCCAAGACAGATTTGTAGCCAACGGCAAGCATATCACTCTTGAAGTGGACGACGATGCATTGAAGTATCTCTGTGAGCATGGGTACTCTAGTGATTTGGGTGCCAGACCATTAAACCGTCTTATTCAAAATGAAATTCTCAACAAATTGGCCGTCTTGTTATTGAGAGGCCAAGTCAAGGATAAGGAAGTGGCGGTTGTTACATTGGGTGAAAAGGGATTGGAAGTCTTGCCTAATTCTGAGCCGGAAGACGTCGATATGGGCGATGATGCCGTGGAAGACTGGGAAGATTCTGGCGACGAAGACTATGAATAGTTGAATAAGTCAAACGCATAATTAATGATTGATTTTGGAGTATATAATAATTAATAATAATAATTTACGAATTAATTGAAATAACTAGAAAGATGGTGTAGGATCTGGCATAAATTAAAGTTTGCAATAGCTAGTACAGTGTTTTGAGCTGAGGATAAATCAGATTCAACTCATTTTAGATGAGTGAAACGGGCAACATCTTTGTGGATGTCGAAGAGTGCTTAGAGTAAAAGTATTATAACTTTCATAGTATTACAACCTTTAGATGAATATGATTTACATGACAGAAAAGAAGATGATTTTTGATCAAATGGAATAATATAGATTATAGATTATTGTCGAAGAGGGCTTGGTGTTCGTGAATTTCCTGTTGAAATATATTATACCACTTTGGTCAATGAAACATAGGCAACATCCTATCACTCATATAGAAAAGGCTTCCAATAGACATGCGGACTGACCTTGCTTGATCACATCGAACACCAACGGCCAATTTAAACTGGCTTGATATGCCATACCCGCTTGTCTACGTGATTTGATGCAAAGATCTCCAAAAAGGTACGTGCTGAGCTAGAAGATCTTTCAAGTAAGACTGTCGGTATTGATCGAAAGCGATAAGTCGCCCGAAGCAATGGCTACACGGGTCGGGAAAACAGATACAGGTCAAGAGCAGTAGCTGCAAAAGATCAAGCACCAAGCACTTATAAACCCCTAAACATCGAGCACTCATTAGCACCAAGCACCATCAACATCAGCACCATTAACGTGCAGCACCATCAACATACTGTTCATCAAACTCTATTCACCACATTTTATCCAACACTCTACCAGAGAAAAGCACACATTGGTTCCAGCACTTTATCTAGACTCAAACACACTCATCTTTGTTGTCTTTCGCAGCCACCCTTGATTATAATTAATATTAGATAATAATTACATTCTTTAAAATTTGCAGCCACCCATTTGTAAGGAGTACATGTAAAATTATAGTATATCAAGTTTATAATATAAATATTTAGTTTATAGTATATATTTTGATATTGTACATTGACAATGATTTACATAAGGTGGTGCACAGGGTGTTTAGGTACACAGGTGTATAGGTATATGGGGTATAGGTGGTAGTGTATAGAGGCATATGGTCACGTGGCAGCTGAGGAATTTGTTCTCACGTGACCGCTCATCTAAATTGGCTCATCGCTTAAAGTGAAATAAGTAAATTTTCACTCACTAAAACCACCAGCATAATGGCTTCTAGAACCCAGTTTGAAAACTCCAACGAAGTCGGTGTCTTCTCCAAGCTTACCAACTCGTACTGTTTGGTGGCCGTGGGAGGATCCGAGAATTTCTACTCCGCTTTCGAAGCCGAACTAGGTGACGTCATCCCGATCGTCCACACCACCATTGCTGGTACCCGTATAGTCGGAAGAATGACTGCTGGTAACAGACGTGGATTATTGGTGCCTACACAAACCACCGACCAAGAATTGATGCATTTAAGAAACTCTTTGCCTGATTCTGTCAAGATACAAAGAGTCGAAGAGCGTTTATCCGCTTTAGGCAATGTCATTTGCTGTAACGACTACGTTGCATTGGTCCATCCAGATATCGAAAGAGAGACCGAAGAGTTGATTGCCGATGTGTTGGGAGTGGAGGTTTTCCGTCAAACCATCGCCGGTAACGTTTTGGTTGGCTCATACTGTGCATTGTCCAACCAAGGTGGTATAGTGCATCCTCAAACGTCCATTCAAGACCAGGAAGAATTATCGTCCTTGCTCCAAGTTCCTTTGGTTGCTGGTACCGTCAACAGAGGTTCGTCTGTTGTGGGTGCTGGTATGGTTGTTAACGATTGGTTGTCTGTCACTGGTATAGATACTACTGCTCCAGAATTATCGGTTATTGAGTCTATCTTTAGATTGCAAGATGCCCAACCAGAGTCTATTTCTGGTAACTTGAGAGACACCTTGATCGAAACATACTCTTAGATACTTTTGGTTTTCTCTATCTGTACATTAGCAATAAATCGGCAAAGAAAAAGTAGACTAGTAGTAGAATCGGAATTATTTGAAGAGGTATATAAGGAATAGAGAGTTACCGAGTTGATGAGTGAGAGGTTTAGCTTGGTGTGATATATGCACAAATTGATATAAAACATACTAAATGCTCTATATGGTAGTAGACCACTAAATATAGACAACAAGTTCATCTTAATTATTACGTATACTAAGAATACGTAGATTGCTAGATTTAGGTCTAATAATATTAACTTCTGTATTATACAATGGTGAGCACGGAGAATACATGTGCCAACTCTATTTAGTAAGAACTTCTGATGAATAATAGCGGACAGACCGCTAATTTTCAAAAACGAATAAATCGTTTTCCCTGACAGAGGGTATAGATAGCCTCTAGTAAGAGGCATATACATTTTTTATTGTCTCTTCCTAATAATTATTTACTCAGGTATTAGCCTGATAAAAGAATAATTAATGTTTATCTAATTAGTATATAGATCTGTGGTATTTACTCAAGTTAACACACATAGGTGTAATATGGATCGGTGACTCGTCAGTCTGCTAAATACCATACTCACATCTGCGATGACTAATTACAAACTTACTCATCTAGTCAAGTTCTTTTAGATCCGTCTCTTTCTTTAACCGATCAATTCTATATAAATATTTATGAAAATATTATCACTGTGTTTCGGGAGCAGAGCATCTCAGTCATCTCAAAAACATCAAGGCAAGGCTATTCCAATAGTCTATGCTCTAGACTTAACTGCCATTGCTCATTCACAGCTTTTGGCTGCGAAAAGCAATCTTCCGAGTACCATAATCGTTAGGGACACCAAGCACCAGAAGCACCAGTTACAACAAGCACAGACAATAATAAGGAAGCAGTGGAGTATGGGCCAGTGACAATCGAGTGTTATTGGAGAAATACCCGATGCATATATGTCAGAGCTGTAGGCCTGCGCTTCAGTAACAGAGAAACTGTTTCAGTAACAGAGAAACTGTCAAGAAATCAGTGAAAATATGGCAATTGAATCAGATATCTCCCGCAGGGAAGGTATCACCCACTCAATAATCTCTCTACACAACTCTGCTATAGGTAGTTCTCCAGGCTCTATTACTTCCTATGTATCACATGACACACTTCCTACCGTCTTAAATTTCTCGCGAGCTTCCCCACTAAATATTTCGGTATTCTGATATTTTACCGATAACTATCATCTACTCATGGACTTTGCAGGCATCTCACGGGAAACTATTCGGGGTGAGGCGCTCAAGAAGCTTGCCCACCTCACCACAGTACAGCCGTCCACTTACATTCAGCAAGTTGATAGCGCTACGGACAACTTCGCTCGGCTCCTCACTTCCATTCCTCGCGACGATTCTTTTATTCCCGACGACATGTCTCGAGTAGCCATTAGCGGCAAAGAGTTCGAGGTTTTGGTGGCATTATGTGACGTAGCTAGCGATCCCGACTTCAAGTATCCTGCTCAAGCACAGTTGCTTCTCAAAAAGTTCCGTCTATACTTGTTGGAGTTGCCGCAGCAGAAGTTCTCTTCGGCCATCACCAGCCGGTACACGGCCAATTCGAATCCGTGGTATGATTTAGGCGAGAAATTGACCTCGGCCATAGTTCAATTGGGCTCAAAGTTCGACTATAAGCACGTAGGTGTTGCCGTGGATATCTTTCATGAGTTTAACGACTTGTTCTTTGCCGGGCCTCTGTTTGAGCTTTCGCAGTACTTTACGTTGCTTGGCTACCTTTCTGGACTCATGAATAATGCCAAAGTCTTGAGTTTTTCTCCTAGGCTGTTTCGGTTGTTCTTGACTCTTGATACTTGTATTGATAACTTTGACTTTTTGAACGAGATCGAAGTCTATTCCAATGCCATTTTCCAGAACAATTCTTCAGCAAACGACTACTCGCAATGGTTGGATAAAGACTTCATAGTGGACTTTTCGCCGGTCCTTTTTCTCGAGTCTTTAGCTAAGTTGATGTGCTGTATCATTAATTCTATTATTGAAAACAACAGCATGCCGTTGTTGCAGTGTATTACTGAAAGAGTCAGTGACAAGTACCAAGACGGGTCGTTTACGTCGGGCGAGTTTGACGATTTCTTGTTAACCAAAGAGAATATGGACATTTCTCGGGATCACATGGAAATTATCAAAAACTTGACTGATATAGCTATTCAGAAAATGGAGTTTTTAGACCGTGGCGAGTCATATATCGTGTATTCTACATACAACAGATTGAGACTCGGCTACTCTGCCAAGTCTTATAACCTTCAGGTGATTAGTTGTGGCATTTTCACTGATAATATCGATATCAAAGTGCTGATGAAACTTTTTAAAAACTGCTTGGAAATAAAGGATGTCATGTTGGATCCTGATTTGGGATTGAGCGTCATTCAATTAGGAAGCTTGTTGATCTTCAAAGACGAAAAGGTGGGTGCTTTATTGACCAGAAGCTTTACTAATCTTATCGCCAATCCTCGCTTCTCTTCTAGGTACTGCTTGGCAGCTTCCAAAAGCGTCGGTATAGCCAGTAAAGTTCTATCTCAAGATGCTATCATCACCACGATTTATGCTTTGACCAATTTATTGTTTGCCAATGGAGAAAATCCCCAGTTTAGAAACGCTTTGAGGTCCAGAACCACTGGCTCTACCGGTATGAGACTTCCGGACTCTGCTTCTATTAGAAGTGGGTTTGGTGGTGATACCACTTCTTTCCGGGGATTTGGAGGCGATGTTTCCAGAAGTACTTCTATTGGGGACTTCTCCAATGGTACTAATATCCATAAAACGTCTGCTGTTTCTAGCAACGACATGTTTGCTGATAATGTGGATTACAGAAGAATTTGTGATAACGCCATTATGGCTATTATTGAGATCGTCAAGGCTTGTGACGATGAGACAGTTTCGACTTTGGCAGTGACACTTTTGGGCCAAAAGACCGCCAACTTGGACTCTTCTATTGGCCCGTTGCTTCTCAAAGGCTTGGTTTCTTGTGCTCCTTCATTACCTGAACGTGAATTCATTGTGCTTGTCCGTTTGCTCAATAGACTTAGTCTTGAAGCATTTGAGTCCAATAACATCCAGTTGCTCAAAAATATCGTTCATTCACAAGTAGAATTGTCCAAAAGCTTACCCCAATCAAGCCCTCTTTTCAAGGTTTATCTCCATGAATTGTTACAGATTATTATCAGTAAAGGTGAGGTTCAGGTATTGGAACATCACCGTAGCCACAATGAAATCCTTGAAATCGGGTCTCAGATCGGGGTCTACTTGAAACCGTTGGCAGCATTATTGCCTAGCGTGAAAGCAGGTGATGAGCCTTTGAAGTTTAGTGCTGTGGCTTCAGATTCCACTACACTTACCGTAGATACCATCAATTTGTTCAAGAACTTTTGGTTCAACTTGGTTGTACACGGTTATTCTGTCAGGTCAGAGTATTCCAAGCCTTATATTGCCGAATTGGAAAGAATTGCCTACAATTCTCCACCATTGGCAAGTGAAATTTCATGGGACAGAACAGAAACGTCGCTTGAATTGAATTCCATTCTTCGTAGAGGTTCATCCAACCACAATATCAAGCACCATCGGACCTACCTTGGCGAGATCTTCGAGGTCCATAGAACGCTTTCGTACCCTAAGTTGATTTTCTTGTCTTCGGCGTTGTTCTTGGAGTCTCTTAGAGTCAACTCGGGCGATTGTTCCACCATTCTCCAGTACTATTCAGACCCTTCTATCAAAACCAGTGGTGTGGACAAGTTCATTGGGTTCATATCGTTCAAGATCATGAAAGATTTCATTGCTTTAGTCAATCATGGTGCCAACAAGCAGTTCTGTGAGGACAATATCAGCAACCAGCTAACCAATTTGTTGGCCGCTTCGTGTCACAGATTGCATGATCTTCAGGATCAAGCTTTGAAATGCAGCGAGTTGTTGATCACCAAGGTCCCGTCGTCGCTTATCCACCAGAAATCGCTCTTTTCGTTGTTTGATCTTTTGACTGTCATGTATGATAGTGTAGTTGATGCCGACGAAAACTTGTACCAGCCTACAACAGTGTTTAAAACCAGAAACTACGGCATTAAGTTGCTTTTATCTGACGACTACGAATGGAGAAGCGATACGTTCAAAAGGCTAGATGATAAAAGCAAGAGCTGGCTTCGTCTAATTCTTTCCAAGGCTGAGTTCGATGTGAAGAGCTTGATCCAGTCATATGTTTCGAACTTTAATGAAGTCAGAGGCGGAAACATTTTGTATGGAGTGTCGTTTGCATTAAACATGGCATCTTCGTCACTGACTATTTCTTCCCGTAATATTGGATCCATGAATCCGCTTCCAAACTCGTCAAATGTTATTCTTCAGTTGAACTTGAGACTGGATTTGGTCAGCAAAATGCCGGTTTCCAACTTTGAATCGGTGCTTAAAAACATTAAGCTCAATGTGTTTAATATAGAGCTGAAGTTAGACCTGGTTTCTTCTTCAGACTTGAATCCCGTGGCCAAATTGAGTCCTACTGATGCAGATATCTTTGAGTTGCTCAATGAAATCGCCGGCCTAATTTTGGTTGCGTCGACAAACCAAGGTGAACTTATCAAATACTTGGTTGAATTGCCCTTCAAGATCTTCAAGGCTTCGGTTATTAATTATGCCATCATTATCTGGCTTACCATCATGAAAGAACAACCAGAGTTGTCGTTGCAGATGTTCAGTGAAATCGTCAAGCAATGGGAGATCTCTGTAGAATTAAGGAAAGGAGTTTTCTGCTCTGATTACAACATTAAGGATGCCACTTTTTCCAGAATGGAATACTCTCCAAGTGACTTTAAGTTGTCTAAAATGGTCAGCAAGCAAATAAGTGAAAAATTCAAGTCCCACTTGAACATCATCAAATTGATTGCGTCAAACTTTGAAGCCACGTTGAACCAAAGTGATCATCTACTCAAGTTGTTCACCAGGTTTGTAGAAGTAGGTCTTGAAGGCTTGGAAGTGGCCAGTTTGCATCCATTTGCCAGATTGACAAGGTTTCAACTCATCAAGTTTGCTTTTGATTTACTTGGCTACCATACAAGACTCAAATCTAGAACTATATTGCACTTGACGGAGTTGATATTGAATGGGGTTTTGTCGTGGTTCAAGCAAAAATTCTCGTATCCATTTGGTGGAAACTTGGTCAAAATCAGGGCAGACTTTGAGTTGCTTAAAGAAGTGACAAAGTTGGTTCTGGTAGCTAATACCTTCAATATTGAAAGGTTGGAAAACAAAAAAACCATTGCGTTGTTTTTCCTTGATGACGAGATTTCCAAGATCAATATTTGGATAAACCCCTTGAGCCCTTCAGACTTGAGGGGATCCTTCAGTATAGGACATTTGTCGTCCAACCATATCATTCAGAGTTACGCCATTGATCCTATTTTGGCCATTAATCTTGCTTTGCGCTACAAGATCAAGAACTTGGATGATTTGCTTCAGTCTCTTATAACCAAGAACCCATTGCCTTCTATTCATTATTGTGAAGCTGTCCAGTTCTTTATTGGATTAAACGGTGGGGTCAATATGCCCAACTACTACTTTTTGTTCTGGGAAGCCCTTCCACCCGTAGACTCAATCACGTTGTTCTTGCCTCCATTTGGACACAATCCGTATATCCTCCAATATACCATGAGATCGTTGGAATACCACGACGTCAATTTGACCTTCTTTTACGTTCCTCAAATTGTCCAGAGTTTAAGGTACGATATGAAGGGATACGTTCAAAGATTTATAGTGGAAACGGCCAAGGTGTCACAGTTATTTGCTCATCAGATTATCTGGAATATGTTGGCGAATAGCTATAAAGACGAAGACTCGACCGAACCAGATCCTTTGAAGCCTACGTTGGATTTGATCCAGAAAAAGATGTTGGCATCATTCCATGAAGACGATTTGGCATTCTATAAAAAGGAGTTTGGATTCTTCAATGAAGTGACTGATATTTCCGGCAAGTTGAAGCCGTATATTAAAAAGTCTAAGGCTGAAAAGAAGTTGAAGATTGACGAGGAAATGTACAAGATCCAAGTCGAGCCAGGCGTTTATTTACCTTCTAATCCAGATGGAGTGTTGATTGACATCAACAGAAAGTCAGGTAAACCATTGCAATCGCATGCCAAAGCACCATTTATGGCTACGTTTAGAATCCAGCACGAAGTAGAAAGTGCTGATGAATTTGGCAACATCATCAATTTGCGCATGGAGAAATGGCAGAGTGCTATTTTCAAGGTAGGAGACGATTGTAGACAAGATGTGTTGGCACTTCAGTTGATCTCGGTATTCAGATCCATATGGACCAATGCAGGACTAGACTTGTTTGTGTATCCATATAGAGTGACGGCTACAGCACCGGGATGCGGTGTTATCGACGTCTTACCCAACTCTATCTCCAGAGACATGTTGGGAAGAGAAGCCGTCAATGGGTTATACGAGTACTACACCACCAAGTTTGGGCCGGAGGATTCGATTGAGTTCCAGCATGCTCGTAACAACTTGATCAAGTCGTTGGCTGCGTACTCGATCATCTCGTATTTGCTCCAGTTTAAGGATAGACACAACGGTAACATTATGTACGATGATCAGGGCCATATTCTCCATATTGATTTCGGATTTTGTTTCGATATTGTGCCTGGAGGAGTCAAGTTTGAAGTGGCTCCGTTCAAGTTGACCCACGAGATGGTGTTGGTGCTTGGCGGCCATCACAATACTCAAGCATTCAAGTGGTTTGAGGAGTTGTGTGTCAAGGGATACTTGGCTTGTAGGCCGTACATGGAAACCATTGTTCGTTGTGTCAACCCAATGTTGGAGAGCGGATTGCCATGTTTCAAAGAGAATACTATCAAGAACTTAAGAAAAAGATTTGTGCCAGGCAAGTCAGAGCAGGATGCCTGTGTGTATATGCGGGGATTGATCAAGAAGAGTATGGAGAGTTTCTATACTAAGGGATATGATGAGTTTCAGAGAATTACCAATGGTATTCCATATTAGAATGAAAAAAAGAATGACGAGTGAAGGAATGACGTATAAATTCGTCATTCGACTGATTAGTCGACTCATTACTAGACAAATAAACCAGATATATAAATACTTATTAGTAGTAGACTCTCCATACGTAGACTAATTGGACTCTACATATGTGGAATAATTAGACTCTACATACCTCATAGATAAATCTATAGATACGTTAGCTGCAAAAACCTACTGATTAGATGCACGATCAGAAGGGGGTTCCAATCTACATAATCCTATTGACAAAGACCTATCGCTCATGGTAGGTTATGATATAATAAGTACTCAATGCAAATTAGTTATTATTCGGCCTTTATGAGGTATATGCTGTTACATACTTATTCTGAAATGGAAGGAATTCATCAATTATTTGGATAAATAATGAGAAATAGTAGGTTTCATGATGTTCATCACTAAACCGTTTATTTCCATCAGAATCAAGGTGAATACCATTTCGAGTCCGCCTTCATATTAATAAATATTGGTACTTCGCCGAGTTCTATCTATTTTAAGTCCATGTCTAGAAACCGCTAATCATATTTAATATGTACTGCTATACGTGCCGCTTTAGATACATCTCAAAGATACGTATCTCGTAGGCAATACATGAGACTCATGGATATGATATGTGAATTTCCATAATCTTCTACCAGGCCAATCAATGCCCATACTACTTGACTTCCTCTGTCTTACCCATTTCTCATTACGCGAATCGCACTAAGCAGGGCAGAAACCACCGGAGTATATCGCCGTTCGCCTGTTCTGCTAGCAAATTTTGCGGCCACTTCTGGACCCCGAGCCACTAGCCCTTAACTACATAGATACGAAAGACCAGAGACAAACTGTACATGTTTCCCAGCCTTATACAAACTAACAGTCTTCTCTGGCACCGCGCTTCATTCTATCCCTTCCACAGCCCCATCATCAGCCAGCCAGCGAAATACCCCACTGTTTGAAAATTCCCACCGTGCGACTCCACTCAGTCTACACTCTCTACACTCTACTACTTACACTCTACTACTTACACTCTACTACTAACACTTTACCACTAACACTCTAGTATCTCTGTAATTCTATTCTCTGTCTTTGTTGTCTGTGACGTCTCTATTGTCTTCCTGTGTCTACGTTGTTTGTGTCTACCGTTTTGTTCTACTGTTTGTGTCTACTCGTAACCCGCACTGCCTTCGCTTGACAAATTTTCCTCGTGACCGTTCCTAATAATAACCGCTACCTTTTTCTACTTGGCATTGGTGAAGAATAACACGGATCCTATATTTAATCGGTGATCTATCGGTGATTCAACAGTTGATTCCTTCTGAAACACCATCGCTAATACGGTCACACGCTTGATTGGCTTACTATTCCACTATTTTCACCTTGAAACTCTGATTTCCAGTGCCCCCTTGTGCCTGATCCACCTGAACCGATCAATACCATAAAATATCCACTGGGTTGTTCTAAATTGTTAAGTTGTTTTTATGCGGTCTTCTGTCCTATTCTTAGCTTGCTTGCTAAGTCTCTTTCAGTCCATATCCGCCACCCAGTTCGTCAAGTCGTCTTCTTTATTGACATGTATGGAAAACTCCCAGTTCACGGCGCAGTACTTTGATGTCAAATTCTATCCAAGTAACAGATCGATAGTGTTTGATGTCACGGCGCTTTCCAATATCGACGCTAACGTCACGGCAGAAGTCAACTTGATTGCTTACGGAATCAACGTCTTGACCAAAAACGTTTCGTTGTGTGATTTGAAATTTGGCTCGATTTGTCCGTTATCTACTGGACGGATGGAGTTGAACTCTCATTACGAGCTTCCCACTTCCATTACAAAACAAATCCCAGGCGTAGCCTTTACGATTCCTGATTTGGATGCAAGAGTCAGAATCGTGCTTCACAACTCAAATACCCACGACACTTTGGCTTGTGTTGAAGCAGTCTTGACAAACGGTAAAACCGTGCAAACAAAGTATGCTGCGTGGCCCATTGCCGCCATTTCCGGTCTAGGGGTTATCACGTCTGGTGTGGTTTCGGTCATCGGCCACTCCAACACAGCAGCCCACATTGCCTCTAACTCGATGTCGTTGTTTATTTACTTCCAATCTTTGGCTATTACCTCAATGATGGCTGTCGCCAAAATCCCGCCTATCGCTGCGGCTTGGGCCCAGAACTTTGTGTGGTCTCTTGGTATTGTCAAGGTGGCTTTTGTCCAAGATATCGCCAACTGGTACATGCAATCGACCGGTGGTTCTCCAACCGATATCTTGAGCTCACAATACTTGTCTATTTCGGTCCAAAAGAAAGCAAAGAGATCCATGGATTTCATGGGCTCCGCCTATGATCTCTTTAGAGGCTCCACTCGTCATGGTTTTGCCAAAAGAGCCACCATTTCCCTTGATTCTGATGACTTTGGGTACTCCGATAGCTTGGAACTGTCATTGTACACGGCTGATGAGAAGGATAGTAATATCCAGTCCAAAATCTTGATCTTAAGAGGGGTCCAAAGAGTCGCCTACTTGACCGGAATCGAAATAACAAACTTATTTATGACTGGTATCATTTTCTTACTCTTCTTTGCTTTTGTCATGGTAGTCTGCTTGACACTTTTCAAAGCCATCATTGAAATATTGATCCGTTCGAAAATGATGAATGAAGGCAAGTTTAACGAATATAGACAGCAGTGGTCCCAAATCGTCAAAGGTGCTTTGTACAGACTCTTGATGATTGCGCTCCCTCAAATTGCCGTCTTGTGTATCTGGGAACTCTACGAAAGAGATTCCGCCGGAACCGTGGTGGTGGCTGTATTCTTACTAGTTGTTACCCTTATATTGCTTTGTCAAGCTGCTGCCAGAGTCTTTTTACTCGGTAGAAGATCTATCAGACAGTTCAAAAACCCAGCCTACTTGTTATTTGGAGACGGTGTTTTCCTTAACAAGTTCGGGTTCGTCTATGTTCAGTACAGAGCCGATTGCTACTACTTTATTCTAGTCAGTTTGGTTTACATTTTCCTCAAATCCTTATTTGTGGCCGTATTGCAAAGACACGGTAAGGTCCAGTCGGTGATTGTTTTTGCCATTGAATTGTTCTACTGTATTGGTCTCTGTGTCATCAGACCTTTCATGGATAAAAGAACTAACGCTTTCAATATTGTCATTGGTGTGATCAATTGTATCAACGCTTTGTTCTTTATGTTTTTCTCTTATATTTTCAAGCAACCTCATGTAGTTGCATCAGTAATGGCCGTGGTTTATTTTGTCTTGAATGCAGCCTTTGCTCTTTTCTTGTTGTTATTCACCATCATAACCTGTGTTTTGGCCTTGCTTTACAAGAATCCTGACACCAGGTACCAACCAATGAAAGACGATAGAGTGTCGTTCTTGCCTAGATTCGACAATCCTAAGCAAGGCGGTACCAAAGCTGCCAATGGCGATGACATGGAATTGATGGCTTTGGGTGCTACGGCCATGAAAGGCCATGAACATGGTAACCAGTTCGATGAAGACGAGTCGGCGTTTGAAGAGGATTCCGTTTTCCACAGAAATCCTTCCAGCAAATCAAGTGAAAACTTGAAGAGCATGACCAATTCCGATTCTCTTGCTGGTAAAAGAGATCTGTATTACTTGGAATCCATAGAACCTACCCAGCCGAATTCCACTATCGTAGGTAACCCTAGTGCTGCGGGAAATTATGGTGCTCCAAGTAGTTACAATGGTAGCTACGGTGGACCAAATAGGCAAAATGTCTACGCCAGAAACAACTCCAATCCCACCAGAGTTAACTATCCTCAAAACTATCAAAATCAATATGGACAGGCCAAAAACCATAACCAAAACCAAAATGCCTACAATGGTGGCTACATATGATTAACACTTCACTTCTCTGACTTGGTCAAATCTAGCAATTTCCTGTGTCTTGTTTATTGATTAAATTTAGTAAATAGTGTTGACTTTTTGCATTTCGTTTCTTCTTTCAATATAAAACTGTACATTTTGGCCTTATCCTCAACCAATATGCACAGATTCTTTTTGGCGTTCCTTTCAATTCTTTTCGGCATTGGGATGGCAAAATTTGGGCTGCCCGAATATGCTGTGATGAAAAATATTGTACCAACTGATCGGTTGACAATCTTTATTGGTACTGAACGGTGAAAGTTTTCTTTTGGGATATCTATCCTTAGGGATTTCGTCTTCAAAGAGTAGCTGGCTATACTTTTGGTTTCTGGGTGATTCGCCGGTATAATCATTATCATTAATTATGGATAGCGGAAAAACATAACCGTCTTTAGTTAAAGTCAGATCAGAAGACTTTCTGGTTTCTATGTCCAGCTGGATAAAAGTTGGTCTTGAACTTTCAGTTTTGTTGTAATTAGGTTTTATAATCTCTTTGGTGCTCTTATATGTTTCATCCATCACTTGGGTTTTGAATACAGAGACGTTCACATCCAAATGTTGTGAAATTATGGGAAACATTTGTACCGAAGCATTGCCTGAAACTCTCAAGCAGTAGCCCTCTGTTGCTCTGCAAGAAGTACAAAATTCCGAATGTATAAGTTTTTGATAGTTTCCGAATTCTACTGAATTCTTCGCAAATGAATCAAAAAATGAAGACACATCAGAGTTGTGGTAGGAGGTGGGCAAGTATCCATTGGTATTCATTATTCTGGCCAGCGCTTTAGCATTATTCTCGGTATGTGAGTCAAGCACAAACACAACCAATGGTCTTTTCAAATTGTAACTATTTCTGAAGATTGGATATTTGTCAAGGCTAGTTCTAATTATTGCACTCTCATGTACGTCATTAGTGACCTTAGGCTTGGCAGAGCTTCCAGGAACTACCATGAAGATGTCAGTCAAGTACAAATTCTCTGGAATCCGAAATGGTGGGGAGTTCAGTAAAAGGCCGGCAAAGTTTTCAGTTGAGTTGTACTTTGAAGCGTCATCGGTGTTGAATAGAAACATGTTGGTTGCATCTCGAGGAATTGACAACTGTGCATCGAGGTCGCCTAGAGCCATGTGAAAACTATCTGTGGCAACATGGGGCAACAACATAGACAAATCCACCGAATTGAGAAACATCTTCGGAAATATGTGAAGCTTTTCCATTGTTGCAGGAGAATTGCTGTACGAATGCTTCACAGAAGGTACCATTTCCAAAGTTCGGAGCATTTGAGATTTACTTGATTCAAGCCTGTTTATGTCATATATGGGGTTGGCAAGGCACATTGCCATACAGACAAATACAGTCCAATTCATTGTGTTGTATTAGTATTAGTATATGTGCTCTGCTCTATATATCTTTTTGTGTGAGTGCAAAAGCAACACGAATTTGGGTGCAAAAAAAAGTTATCTAAAACATCTATGAATTACTAGAAAGTGTACACGATGATTTTGTTTTTACCCAGAATATCCATGGAATCGTTTAACTCGTACATCTCGCCACTTTCGTTCAAGTAGTATTGCTTTAAAGGTTCGCCTGTCAAAGGATTAACGTCAGGATCAGGAACATGGTGTTGCGGCTCGTTATATTCTTTATTCAATCCCTTTTCACTGAAATCGAAGTTAATATCGTCAAGAAGGTTAAGTCGAGAAATGTAAAGGGTGGTGTAGAACATTACTAAATTACCCTCCCATAGAAAAGTAGATATAATCATAAATGCACTGATGGCCTTCCGCATATCACACACGTTTTGCTCTTTCGGACAGTCTTTGGGGATGAGCTGGGATGTTGCCAACACAAAAGACACTATTTTCATTATGGCAGCGGCCAAGCAATAGAAGCTGCCATTTCTACGCTCGAAATTAATAATTGTGGTGATGAACAAAAATGCCACGGCCGTGGACATAATGCTGTCAGCCACAAAGTACCGGTATATACTTGATCCTACCTGCTTGTCCACCTTCAATAGTACTGATGATAATGTTAAACATGTAATACCAATCAAGATTTCAAAAAGATAGAGAATAAAGTTGGCCGTGACTGTAAACGTCTTGTACTCCCATTGCTCCACCCCCAATTTCGCACCATTGATACGAAACAAAGGCGTGTTCATGACATTTTTGACCAACCCAGTTTCGAGTCTTCTCTGTTTAGACGTCATGCTCTGTAATGCTACGCTAACAGTTGATGCTGAATCATCGAATTTTAGGTTTTGATACTCCCGTACGTCCATTTCTGCAGGTAACTCATCGCCTTCCGGTATTTTAGGTATGTGTGCTTGCTGGTCCCGAATGCTTACCGGATATATCATGTTGTTGTGGTGCAAGTCTTGATATGAAGGGTTAAGATTCCTTATTCTCTCATCCTTTTCTGGTGGTGTAGGAGGTCTGTCTGATCTGAGTTTTGGCAATGGCAGACCCGCGGCTTCCGCGATTTCGAGCAAAGTTTTTGGTTTTTCTGATGTCACAACTGGTTTTTTCAGAAAACTCGGTTGAAATGGTCCAACAGTGCTGAACGTAATGATACTCAGCCTATCGTCATCTATAGAGTTCGGAGTAGTGTTTCTAGATCGAAGCCCAGGAGGTACATGTTCGAATCTGGCCGAATCACTGATCACTCGAGTGTTTTTTCTGTCAAACCCGTGGTACAGCATGCTTCAGTAACCTTTATATCTCTACAAACTCTCTACATTTCAGGCTAACCTTCATTATACCTCTTCGTGGGGATAATAGTGTCAAATCAAATGTATGCAGGACTGCCGCATTGGGTAATTTTGTCAATACAATCGATGGCTGGGTTGACGATAGCTCTCAGCAAACAACTTGGCAAACGACCTGAGCACACGAGAGTACATTGTAACGGCTATTCGGCAACTCTAGTGTTAACCAAGCGAAACCTGGAGTGTTGTTGATTGCCAAGTGTTACTAAGTATGAAGCCATATTGGTGTCTCGATGATCAACCGGCGATGATCGTCGAGTTCTCGATGGGATGAATGGCTAGAGTTAATCTAGTCTGAACATCAGGGTCCTAAGATACTAATTTCAGTTTGTGCAACGATGCAAAAGTCTTGTCGAAAAGTAAAAACGAAAGAAAAATTGCCGAGTGAGATCAATCCGTATAACAGCCGCAGGTAATGAAATTGTGGATACTGCAGTATATGAAGAGATTTATTAAATAAGCGGTCGTCTCCTTTGCATCACAATTGGTTGCAAAGATATAAATTATCTCGAGGTTATCAGATTGATATTAATATGCCTGAATATTCAGCGTGTATACTCAGAATAACACTAGTTTTCAAGAAGGAGCCTGGCTAGCTCAATGGCTAGAGCGTGTGACTTTTAATCACAAGGTTGCGGGTTCGACTCCCGCGTCGGGCTTTCTTTTTTTCTTTTTTACGTACGAATAATATTAAGCGAGAAGTGAAGAAAACTGCGTTTTTAATTCATTCTTTCATATCTAACTCTAGGTGATATAGCTGTGTTATGCCTGTCAGATTTTGAAAAGATCAATTCACTATCAAAAACATAAAAATTCAGATTGAGTGCTTATATATTTTGGTTTCCTTGAGTGCTTATTACTCAAAGCTCAAAGGTGTTCTCTTTGTTACACTCGAGGTATTTTACTTTTGATAAATATCTGAATATATTAAACGTAACAAATAATAAATAAATAAATTGTAAGCTATATTTGTTTTTATACAGTGTTATTGAGGAAGGTAAAGAATGATTAGATTATAGAATTTAGTTCTTTCCTTCAGCGGCGGCCATCCTGTTCAAAGCAGAACCGTACTTGAACCACTCAATTTGTTCACTGTTGTAGGTGTGAGACAATTGAGCATCCCAAGCAGGAGAGCCGTCGTGTGGGTGGACTCTCAAGACAACGTTCTTAGCTGGAGCCAATTCGGTCAATCCGAGCAAGTCAACGGTGTCTTCTGGTTGGATCTTGTCGTAGTCAGCAACGTCAACAAAGTTCAATGGTAACAAACCTTGTTTCTTCAAGTTAGTTTCGTGGATACGAGCGAAAGACTTGGTGATGATGGCGAAACCACCCAAGAATCTTGGTTCTAAGGCAGCGTGTTCTCTGGAAGAACCTTCACCAAAGTTTTCGTCACCAATGACAACCCAACGCTTACCAGCGTCTCTGTAGTCTGCAGCGGTGTCTGGAACACCCTTGTATTCACTAGTGTATAAGTTCTTGACGTTGTTAACTTCACCGTTTTCAGCGTTGGTGGCACCAATCATATAGTTGTTGGAGATGTTTTCCAAGTGACCACGGTATTTCAACCATGGACCAGCCATAGAAATATGATCGGTAGTGGTCTTACCAACAGCCTTGATCAAAATTGGCAAGCCAGTGGCGTCCTTACCGTCCCATGGCTTGAATGGGGTCAACTTTTGCAATCTGTCGGAGCTTGGAGAGATTTGGACCTGGACGGTAGATCTGTCTTCAGGTGGGGCTTGGTAGGTGTTTTCACCGGCGTCGTAACCGTTTGGTGGTAAACCAACACCATGTGGTTCCTTCAATTTGAATTCCTTACCGTCGGCACCAACCAAGGTGTCGGTGATAGGGTTGAAACCTAAGTCACCGGAAAGGGCGTAGGCGGTTGTCATTTCTGGAGAGGCAACGAAAGCGTGGGTGGCTGGGTTACCGTCATTTCTGGAGGTGAAGTTTCTGTTGAAAGAAGAGACAATGGTGTTCTTGTCGCCCTTCTTGATGTCTTGTCTGTCCCATTGACCGATACATGGACCACAGGCGTTGGCCATGACAACACCACCAAAGTCTTCGAAGGTCTTTAATTGACCGTCTCTGGCAATAGTGGCTCTAACTTGTTCGGAACCTGGAGAAACAGTGTAGAGGGTCTTGGCCTTTAAACCGTGTTCAGCAGCATCGGTGATGATAGAAGCAGCTCTGGTCATGTCTTCGTAAGAAGAGTTGGTACAAGAACCGATCAAACCGACCTTGACTTCCAAAGGCCATCCGTTAGCAGTGGCAACTTCCTTCATCTTGGAGATAGGAGTGGCCAAATCTGGAGTGAAAGGACCGTTGACGTGAGGTTCCAAGGTGTTCAAGTCGATTTCGATGATTTGGTCGTATTCGCAACCTTCGTCAGCACTCAAGTATTCTTTCTTGTAAATGTTGGCGAGCTCGGCGATTTCGGATCTGCCGGTAGCAGCCAAGTAGTCAACCATAGAGTTGTTGAATGGGAAAACAGAGGTGGTGGCACCGATTTCAGCACCCATATTACAGATAGTACCCATACCGGTACAAGAGAAGGTTTCAACACCAGAACCAAAGTATTCAACAATGGCACCGGTACCACCCTTGACGGTGGTAATACCAGCCAATTTCAAGATGATATCCTTTGGAGAAGTCCATCCAGACATCTTACCGGTCAATTTAACACCGATAATCTTAGGGGCCTTCAATTCCCATGGCAAGTTGGCCATGACATCGACGGCATCAGCACCACCAACACCAATGGCCAATTGACCCAAACCACCGGCGTTTGGGGTGTGGGAGTCGGTACCAATCAACAAAGCACCTGGGAAAGCGTAGTTTTCCAAGATGATTTGATGGATAATACCCGAACCTGGCTTCCAGAAACCCAAGTTGTACTTAGCACAGGCAGATGACAAGAAATCGTAGACTTCCTTGTTAAGGTCAATGGCTCTGGCCAAATCCTTAGCACCCCCGACTTGGGCTTGAATCAAGTGATCACAGTGGACGGTGGATGGAGTAGCGACTTGTGGTAATCCAGCAGACATGAATTGCAAAATGGCCATTTGAGCAGTGGCATCTTGACAAGCAACACGGTCAGGTCTCAACTTCAAGTAAGAAACACCTCTTTCGATGTCTTGTTCATGAGGGTTGTCCAAGTGACCGTACAAGATCTTTTCAGCGTAGGTCAAAGGACGGTTCAATCTGTCCTTGACGATCTTGAGGTTCTCCAATTGCTGCTTGTATTGGATGAAGGAGTGGGTTTCCAACAAGTTCTGGTTAACTTGAGAGTCCTTGGTCAAGCCGGAGGTAGCTAATCCACGGATAGAGCGTGGTGCTCTCATAACACTTCTGGCAGATAACATTTTTGTTAGGTGGAGAAAAAAAAAAGTCGCCAATTGGGGGAGAACGAGGTGTTTTTATAACCTTGGATCAATGTCGAAGGGGCAGCCAATGAGTGTAGAGAAATTTGTAATAATCCGAGGGTAACTTAAAGGAAAAACAGAGGAAAACACCTGCGACGATGGGGGAAAGGAAGAGGCGGAAAAAGAGATTGGGTACTTTGTAGGTAGTAGGTGGGTGGATTATAGATGGTTTACAGGTTTATTTCATCATTGATTATGGCATGGTCTTGTGCCGGGCCATGGGTTGGCTCTGCTATAGGGCTGATGAACCCCCTCGGTTTAAAAATTTTCAGGTGATATCCTGCACTGATGAAATCTGGAGAAAACACGGTGCAACTCCGAACAAAAAGCTGCGAATTGCTGGCACCTTCATTGGACGGTAGGATTCGGAGCCGGCGCCGGGGCCGAGCTATTTTTTTGCATGCGGGTCAACTGGAAAATATCATGGAGGTTTCGGCTCATCATCTAAACACTCCTACACATTATGATGCGTCACAACTAGGACTTGATGGGTCATTGATCAGCCTCTAGCCATCTCGTGAAACTCATGAACGTGAGTCCATATGAATGCTGGGATGTTTTCGGTCCCGAGCGGGCCCACTTCACTGTTTTGTTAGCCCTTTCAACGCTTCGCGTATTGGGCGTGCTCGCAACCTTGTGCCTGGCATGTGTGATACGACGTAAAGCTGATCCAATGGAACAAACTCGATAATATAGTCACGTGTAAGTATATGTGATTATGTGTATTTGCAGCTTCGCTATTTTCCTGACTTCTCCGAAGCTGTCAGTGGAGACGGTTCAAGGAGTGGCACGATCTTCCACATAAGTAGATGTTAAGTCAATCAGGGATCCTTCTATTCATACCTCGGGATATATCTGCGTAGTCTACTATAGATTCCTTCGAGTTACACCGGTGCCGCGTCAAATAATGTGCTATGTGAGAGGTAAGTGTACAGGAATAGCTACTATACTTGAGACTTTCGGGGAGGGGAAACACGAATTGGCATTTCCATTAGACTATATATATAGACTCTTAGACCTTTCTCTTAGTTCTCTAGCTGGCCATACTCTATACAGCTCTGATGTGATGGATGCTCGGGTGATACTAACAAGGCTTACGCCACCGTTTTCTACACGACCGAACCCATTCAGTGCCGTACCACACATGGTGATAGTACATATCATGTAAACTGGTATCAATGTATATTCTGTAAATCTGTCACTGCTCATCGCACGCTAGCTTATTGATTGCAAATTGCTTCGCATGTTTGCATTCGCATTTCGCACGAGACAGATGATAAGACGAGCTGATATTGGCTATACTAGTGACATGTTGGACATCATTGACATGCTGGACACATCCACGCTGTTTTATCCTCAGTTAGAATGTGGTGTTGGCAGCTTCCGTCATCCTTTGATACCCGACGAAAACTCATTCAACCCATGTCTTATAACGAATTTGATATTGGTGGTGACAGCAGCCTATTTTGGGTATGGGCTCACCAGACTATACAAGACGGTCAAGACGCCCCAGTTTGGCTCGTATGCCCCTAAAAATACTGGCTTGTTGCATTATTTCAGGTCTATATTGGTGTTGTTGCATTCATTATCTTCGGTCTACTTGCTCACATTTCTCAGCATTCACGAGCGATTTGCTGATAGAAAGATAGTAAGCTTCACATTACTCAGTGCTACGTTGGCTTTTGTAATCACACCCCTTCATTTCATCGAGGTATGTCACCATCCAACTTCCTGTGATACTTTGATCACCTTGTGGCCGTTGCTTAGTGTGCTTGAATCGCTTGTATTCTACCAAGACTACTTTACCAACTGGGCAATTATTAAGCTGGTCCAAAATCCGTACCAAGTATGGACATGTGAATTGTTTTTGGTAGTCACATCTGTAGTTATCTTTATACTAGAGTACAGCTACTGGAAACCTTCACACGAGTTGATCTTTGATTTGACCAAACATGGAAGACAGCATGAATTAAAGAAGCCCAACTTTGTCCAGAGATTGACATTTACCTGGATGAACGAATTGATCGTAAAAACCTATAAAACCCAGGTGGTGGAACAGGTAGATTTGCCCAATAATCCCATCAAATTGTCCACCGAAAACGCTTCTACACAATTGAGGAAATACTGGAAAGGCTCAGATAAAAATTCGCAACTTAATCTTCTTCTGCTGTTGATCAAAGCATTCGGCTTGCTTTTATTGTACTCATTCTTCTTGGAATTCAGCACCAAATGCTTGAGTTTTGCCCAGCCGCAGCTTCTCCGTATATTCATACGCTACTTTAACGAAGACTCTCCTACGGCTCTAAAGGGAATTGTCATTACTTTCCTGATGTTTGCTAATAATATGGCCCAAAAGTTTATTTATAATCACTATACAATCATCAATTTGGAGGCTGGCTTGAGTTGTCGATCGTCGTTAAATTCCCTTATATACAACAAGAGCTTGAAATTGTCTTCGTCGGCTCGAATGAAGACTTCTTCGGGTGATATCATTAACTTAATGTCTGTGGACGTCAATAGAATCCAAAATACTGTACAGGATCTTTCTGTGGTTATTTTGGCTCCTTTTGATGTCATTCTATGCCTCTCTTCTTTATGGCCATTGCTAGGAAAATCCACCTTGGGCGGTGTCGGTATTATGTGTATACTAATTCCCTTGAACAGCTTTTTAGTCAAGCTAAGCAGGGGCTTAAATGTCGAGCAGATGAAGTTGAAAGATGCCAGAACTAGCATTGTAAATGAGATATGGATCAGCATCAAAAGTCTCAAGCTTTTCACCTGGGAAAAGGCCATATTGGAAAAACTTACCGAAGCTAGAAACAGTAAGGAACTAGCCAATTTGGTCAGAATTAGAATCATTAACCAGTGCACGGCCTTTCTTTGGGGCCTGATTCCTTTTTTGGTATCATTTACCAGTTTCACCGCCTTTGCTTTGACCCAGTCCGTTCCTTTGACACCCGATATAGTCTTTCCGGCATTGGCCTTGTTAGATTTGCTATCCCATCCATTGGTAGCATTTCCAACCTTTATCAACAGCATGATCGAGGCGTCTGTTTCCATCACAAGAATCAACAACTTTCTTCTTAGTGATGAATTGGATGATAGTGTCAGATACTTGGAAGGTGTAGAAGCTGGAAAGGTATCTGTGAAGATAGAAAACACCAACTTTTTTTGGTCCAGCCCAGAAGAACTACTGACTGATACAGTGGCTTTGAGAAACGTCAATTTCTCTGCCAGAAAGGGTGAAATATCGGCTGTTGTCGGAAAGGTTGGCAGTGGAAAATCAGCATTACTCTATGGATTGTTAGGCCAATTAGTCGTTCGTGAGTCTAGTGAAGCTTCTGGAGTGAAAAAGAAGTCCACTATCGATATACATGGATCTATAGCCTATTGTGCACAACAGCCGTGGATTCTGGATGCTTCTTTGAAGGAGAACGTGCTATTTGGCCATCGGTATGAAGAAGACTTCTACAAAGAAACCATCGATGCTTGTCAATTGTTGCCTGATATCAAAATTTTGCCTGATGGTGACAACACCCAAGTTGGAGAAAAGGGAGTTTCGTTGTCGGGAGGTCAAAAGGCAAGACTTGCTTTGGCTAGAGCAGTGTATTCCCGGTCGGATATCTACTTATTGGACGATATTTTATCGGCAGTAGACTCACATGTGGGCAAGAATATCACCGATAGAGTTTTGGGTGCAAATGGCTTATTGAATACCAAAACCATTATTCTCTGCACCAACTCTATTTCTGTATTGAAGTATGCAGCCAAGGTCACATTGGTCCAGAATGGCCAGATCACTGAAGAGAGTGGTTACAACGATATCACAGCAAATGCCCATCCTGGACTTTTTAATTTATTAGAAGAATTCGACAAGAGAGAAGAAACACCAGAGAAAGAAGCAGAAGAAGAAGGAATCTCACGAAACAAAGAGGAAAATACAAAAGCAAATGACCAAGAAGGTGAATCCAGTGCAGAGGAAGAATTAGCAAGCTCTACTAGTCTTCGAAGAGCTAGTGTGGCTACGTATGATTGGGATCCACTCAAAAAACTCTTGCCCAATATTCGAAGCGGCCAGATCAATGAAGTATCTGAGAAAGGTAAAGTCAAGTGGTCCATCTACTATGCATATGCCAAAGCTTGTTCTATTCCCGGAATAGTGGCCTGGTTTACGTTATTGGTATCTGCTACGATGTTGACTCTTGGAAGCTCGTATTGGCTCAAGCACTGGACAGAGTCTAACTCCAAATCAGGCACCAACGACCACGTGTGGAAGTTTATTGTGGTGTATGCGTTGATTGGGTTCAGTTCCCGTGTCATGTCGGTCATCAAAGGAAGCTTTATGAACGTTTATTTAGCCATTAATGCTTCCAAAAGAATCCATTCCGATATGGCTTCACGGGTTATCCGAGCCCCAATGGTGTTTTTTGAGAGAACCCCGGTGGGAAGAATCATGAATCGGTTCACCAACGATATAAACAAGATCGATGCTGCCATTCCCTACACATTCTCCGGGTTCTTTACTGCTCTAGTGTCTACTGTATTAAGGTTTGGCATTATAGTTGTCACCATGCCATTCTACATCTTTGTCATCGTGTTCTTGAGCTCGTTGTATGTTTACTACCAGATCTACTACATAGCCATATCCCGAGAATTGAAGAGATTGGTGTCTATTTCTAGATCGCCTATCTATGCTCATTTGGGAGAGACCTTGAATGGACTTGATACCATTCGTGCATTTAGACAAAACCAGCGGTTTGTTTATATCTTCAACTCGAATTCAGACTTTAACTTAAAGTCTTTATATATGTTGAGATCTATAAATCGTTGGTTATTGTTTAGGTTGCAAGTCATAGGAGCGTTGGGTGTTTGGACCGCTTCCACTTTGGCAGTTTACAGCTTGACCACTGCGTCTCCTCTTACAGCTTCGATGGCCGGATTTATCATGACCAATGCCTTGGAAGTCACCGATTCCCTAAAGGTGCTCATAAGATTATCTGCTGATGTAGAAACGAACATTGTTGCTGTTGAAAGATGCTTGGAGTACTGTAACTTGCCTGTAGAAGAGGACGAAGAGAAGTTAAAGAAAGCCAGTAAACCGCCATTGACGTGGCCCATGGAAGGTGATATCAAGTTCAACGAGTATTCGACTCGTTATAGAGCTAACTTGGACTTGATCTTGAGAAAGATTTCGTTTGAAATCAAGCCCGGTGAGAAAGTAGGTGTTGTAGGAAGAACAGGTGCTGGCAAGAGCTCGTTGGCGTTAGCTATCTTTAGAATTATCGAAGCAGCGGAAGGAAACATCTCGATAGACCTGCTCAACACTCAGGGTATGACACTCAAAGATTTGAGACTGAAACTCAGTATCATTCCCCAGGATTCACAGCTTATGGAAGGCACAATCAGGCAAAACCTTGATCCTTTTAACTACTATACTGACGACGAAGTGTGGAAAGCATTGGAATTGGCACATTTGAAAGAGCATATTATGAGCTTGACATACGAAGAGCCAAAAGTAATTAAAGCCATGAATCAGAATAAAGCTCAGAAAATGAAGGAAAGTGAGCAACCGTCAAAGCTAATGTGTCAGGTTAAAGAGGGTGGATCTAACTTTTCTCTGGGCCAAAGACAGTTGATGTCGTTGGCAAGAGTCTTGTTGAGAATGAAAGACTCACGGATCTTGGTGCTAGATGAGGCTACGGCTGCCGTCGACGTGCAGACCGACAAGATCATTCAGGAAACCATTAGAAAGGAGCTTCTGGACAAAACCATCATTACAATTGCTCATAGATTAGAGACCGTAATGGATAGCGACAAGATCGTAACTTTGGACCACGGGGAGATCAAAGAGTTTGATAGTCCCGAAAACTTACTCAAGAATGAATCGGGTATATTTTACAATCTCTGTTCCAGTGGAGGGTATATCTAATATAATAATTAGAAGATCCCATAATGGGTTCATATGCACCAATAGATATGAATAAGCATATGAATAAGTAACTAGACTGAAACATACTAAAACGACACCTTTTTATTAGGGCCTTAATGTAAATACTGAAACATATTAACCTTTTTATTGGGGCCGTAATAGACTGAAAATACTAAAACGTATTAATCTGTTTATTGGGGCCTTGGTGTAGTGTTTTAGTAGCTATTCAGAATGAAAAGTTAGAGTGGCAGGATACAAATACCGATGCTTCACACCCTTCAATTCATAAAAATATAATTCTCAACGTTGGAAAATGACTAGATCAATACCGCTACGTATGGTCTTTTACTCAAGATCAAGAGGTAAAAAAGCTGCAAAGATGGAGTTTAGACTAGTGGTAATACGCCGCATGTTTGGTTTATTTGAGAGATTGTTACTATGGCCCATATAAGGATAAGCTGCAAAAAATGCCAAAAAGCCTAAAGCAGTAATTGGGTAATAACGTCAACTAACTTCGATCATATACACTTAAAGTGTCATTTATGAAAATGATAATACATTGGTTCGTGAGTCATGGTAAAAGTATCGGAGATATTGAATTTCCAGTAATTGAGGGTAGTCCAAAATATAAACTCTTCTCATTTGTGTTGAAGCTTAATCATAAAAGTTCAAGATATGACCTGATTACAACGGTAAGGGAAACATAACTATATAAGAAGTCATCAATCTATTTTTTAAAAAACATATGATTTTAAAATTATATATTTGCAGCATGACGAATTGGTTCAGTTTCTTGGAAATTATAAATTTGATGCATTACGAGTTGGTTCAGCTTCTTCGAAATTATACTCACCTCACTTATAATATAATCCCCAGGAACTAATCCATAACATCCATAACGTAGTAAGTATGGTAGTTAATCACTGGCACCAAATTCCCGGTCGTGCACTTACCGCCTGGAGAATGACGGTCCGTAAGACAATTTACAACTACTAGTGGAATACGCAGTTGTATACGAGTTCCACGCAATGGCTACCACCACACAACACGCATCCAAGTTCACTCGGTTCCTTCATTCCGAAACCGGTCCCAAAACTGTCCATTTCTGGGCCCCTGTGTTCAAGTGGGCCTTGGTGTTTGCAGGCTTGAACGATCTCCAAAGACCGGTGGAGAAGATCAGTGGTACCCAACAAATTGCGTTGTTTGCCACCGGAACCATCTGGACCAGGTGGGCAGGTTTTGTCATTCGTCCTAGAAACCCATTATTGGCCTCTGTCAACTTCTTTTTGGGAGCCGTGGCCGGTTACCAGATCTACCGTATTGCCGATTTCAGACTTGACCATGGTGATTCTCCTTTCCAGGCATTCAAGTATATTGTTAACGGCCAAACTGGAGACGGTGATGCTACTGGTGCCAGAAAAGAACACATTGCTGAGCAGTAGACTGTCTTCTTATAATCAACAGCCCACATGAGGGTAAACCCGTATATGTTCACTCCAGTGTATTAATGAGAATCAAGTCTGAATAATGAAATCATCTAGTTAATTACTTAGCTACATTATATATTCTATCCGTCAATCAACATTTCTTCAGTGTCTTGAATTTGGGCGTCTGTGTCTGTAACTTGTACGTTTGTCAGAGAATTCTCAGAATTCATGTATTTGTCCTCTCCCTTTTCTTCATTTACTTCTTCATTTGCTTCTTCTACTTCTTCATTTGCTTCTTCTACTTCTTCCTTTTCTTCTTCTACTTCTTCCTTTTCCTCTACTTCCTCTTCTTCGTAGCCGTCTTGTTCTTCGTGCATATTTTCATCCTCTTGTTCCTCTTCTTCCTCTTCAAAACTGTCTTCATCACTTTCCTCCAAATTAAGATCTTCCCCTTCATTCGCTTTGATCTTTTCCACTTCTTTGATGGCCCCTGCTAGTTTGTTGTTCATGAAATTGCTCAATTCTCGATCTCTGGCACTCCACTTGTTATTATTAGCTACAATTTGGTTCTTTATCAACACCAATATTTCGTATTTTAACCGTCTTTCTAGTCGTAACCGATACTCGATATTAACCAAATTGTTGAAGGTTTCATAGTCTGGAAATGGAAGGTTTCTCAGTGAATCGAGAGAGAACATTTGCTCTATTCCAATCATACTAGGATAACTTCCATCTTCATTGGTCGGTATATTATCTAGTATGCCATTTCCATACTCTTTCAATGTATGGTACGAAAATTGAAATGGTGGGAGTTCTGCTGCTCGCCTCAAGTTCTCAAGTTCACTCGACGTGGTTTGGAGCTGCTCATTGACTCTTGACATTTGTCCTGTGGTTTTGTTATAACTTTCTACTTCATTGTTGAGAAATGCTTCCGACTGCTTCATTTCCCATTCTCGGTATGATTTATGAAACCTATCGACCTTGAACGAGTCTAGAATGAATTGTCTTTTCAATGTACGGACTTCATCTGCCAAATCGCCCACTCCTTGAACAAGCTGTTGGTTAATTTGCATCATCTGGTACGCCGAAGCAACCGTTTCAAGAGTCTGTAAAGCATCTCTTTCAAACTCAGAAACCTTCTCTGCTAGTTCTGAGTTTCTAGAATTGAAAGTATCTCCTAAATTGTCCACCGTCGTCATATCTTTTCTTGTTCAGTTTTCAGTTGGTCTACGATTTTCAATCAAGTCTTTTTTTCTGTGCATTTGATAAACAAGAGAGTTTGGGGTGGGTGATGTCAGAAAGAATTGACCAGATACGAGGCGAGCTCTTCCGGGCAACTCGTCAACTACTGGACCTTCACTTATTTCAAGCCGCCAAATGGACCGCAGAAGCTTTGAATGGCCTTGAAGAGAACGATTCTCAAGCATATACCATAGAGGATAAACTTACCAGTGAAGAACTAGGTGAGATGCCCAAAATACTACTAGCAAAGTCCTATATGAATTGCAAAGAGTTCGACAGAGCGGCACATGTCCTAAAAGGGTGTAAAAGTGGAAACGGATTGTTCTTAAGATTGTATTCCATCTTGATCCTGGTAGACAAAAGGGCCACTGAAGAAACGGATGGGTCTATAAATGTGGGGACTTTCAATGAAATAGTGGATACGGAAGGTGAATCCGGTGATAGGGAAGTTGTCAATGGCTTGAATACCCGGCTTTCCAAGATCATCCAAGAAGTTGATGCTTTTCATGCTCAAGGCACCGAAAACGCGTTTTTATACTATCTTAACGGTGTGGTCTACAATAAGAAGAAGAAGTATGCGCTTGCCCAGGTCAATCTCTATAACTCCCTTAAGTTGTTTCCTTATAACTGGTCATGCTGGCAAGAATTGATCGCTTCTCTCAATCTGTTTGACGAAGCGATTGGGTTTGTTAACAAGATGAAATCTACAAAAAGTTCACTCACAAACAATATCATGTTTCAATTCTTTGAAGTGGTTGTACTTCAAGAGTTTTATCAGCTGCTGCAATCTCTCTCCGAAAACCTCAACTCTCTAGTAACGTTGTTTCCCAAGTTTAACTTTTTAAAAGTCCAACAGTTTCTAATTGCTTACCATAGTCTTGAATACTTTCAAGCCGAGGCCATTTTTGACAAGATCCTAACAGATGACCCATTAAGACTAGATGATTTAGACACTTACTCCAATATGTTGTACGTTATGGAAAAACGGTCTAAGCTTTCGTTTTTGGCTCAATTTGCTTCGCTGGTCGATAAATTTAGGCCCGAGACGTGCTGCATTATCGCAAACTACCATTCCATGAAATGTGAACATGGAAAAGCCATTATGTATTATAAAAGAGCACTCACTCTTAACAAAAATTGCTTGAGTGCCTGGACGCTAATGGGACACGAATTTGTGGAATTGAAGAACTCCCATGCGGCTATTGAATCTTATAGAAGAGCTGTAGACACCAACCCCAAAGATTTCAGGGCATGGTATGGTTTAGGCCAAGCATACGAGGTATTGGATATGCATTTGTATGCTATTTATTATTATCAAAGAGCTACCAATTTGCAGCCATTAGACAAACGAATGTGGCAAGCTATAGGCAACTGCTATGAAAAGACCGATAAACTTGAGGAAGCCATCAAATCGTTTGAGAAGGCTCTTGCTATTGATTGCTACAATAGTGATGATACTGATGGGGTGTACAGTACAGAGCCTCATGTATGCTTTAGATTGGCCACAATATCTGAAAAATTGGGTCGGCAGAAAGACACCTATCGCTACATGAAGTTGTGTTTTGATCAAGAGTACGAATGGGGTATAAGTGACGCAACGTCAAAGGCTAGGTTATGGTTGGCTCGAAATGCATTAGAGAACAGAAGATTCGAGGAGGCGTATGAATTAGCTAAGGATTTGAACCATAATAATGCACATGATATAGAGGAGGCTAGGTCAATTGCTAGAGAAGCCAGGAATAGAATGCTGAATTAAACAGCCCTAATGATTTTTATCATATGAAGAGGGACTTCTATATCATCTTCATGTTTTAAAGTAGTTGTATACATGTAATTGCATGATTTATCCAGTGAAATGTGAACTTTGTTCTAGCTATTACTTTCTTTGATTAAATTAGAAATTTATCTCCAATTTTTAAAAATCTTTATTTCAGTTATTTATCCGTTCATTGTCTTAGTGTTATCATGAGTCTTATCATTATTAGTGTTGTTATTAGTATTATTAGAGAGTATTAAATAAGTATTGTATAGATATACTGAATGTTTGCCCAGATGGCTATATTAATTAATCCAGGTGTTGTTTGCAACGGAGATATTGAGGTCACAGATAAAGAGTCTCGTTTGATCTGTAGATGTTTGATTAAAGAGAAAGGGTCTCGTTTAATCTGACCAAATCAGCTTCAGTTTTCAAGGTTGAACAAACAGAAGGGATGACTTCGTTCAAAACCTTGACCAATTTGGAAAGCTCTTCGACAGATGCTCCGTTGTTAACATTGATCAATAAATGAGGATTCAATACTGGCAAGTTTTCGAGTTCCAAAACAAGTTTAGTTCTGGTAAGCAAAATGCCCGATCCGGCCAAAACCTCGTTGATGATTTGTTGTAAGATGAATGATTCAAGATTGTAGTATTCGTCAAAAGGATTCAAAAACTTGGCTTGCTTACCGGTAGTCAAAAAGTTAGTATTACCGAATTGGAGAGGAAAGTTCAACTTGGCTCTGAAAGCTTGGGCCAAGCTCAAGTGAACGATTGGCGAGTTGCTGTTGGAAACCACAGTGAAATAAGGACTATCGGCCAACGACTTTGTCAATTTTTCATGCAAAAAGCGAGTTCTGAAGCTCAACTGAGAAACCAATTCGGAAGTACCTTCAGAGTTGAGCTTATTTATTTCATTAATGGCTTGTGAGGCGACTCTTGCTGAGTAAGGAGGCAAAGAGGCACTGAACACAAAGGCGGTCGACTGGATTCTTTGATGGTGAACCATTGGCTTCACTCCTACACAGAATCCACCGGATGAAGCAAACGATAATGCCATGGATCCAATAGTGATGGCGACTTCGGATCTTGGGATATCGTAGTGTTCGACAATACCTTTACCGGTCTTTCCTAAAACACCAATAGATAACGTTTCGTCTAAAAACAAACGGTACTTGAACTTGTTTTTCAATTCAACAAGCTTAGGCAAGTTGGCAATGTCACCGGTATTAGCAAAAAGAGCTTCGGTGATGATAAATCTTCTTCTGATGGGCTTTTGTTTATCCAAAACAGGCTTGATTTCGTTCAAGATCTGTTCCAAGTGTTCCACGTCATTATGGTCGTACCATTCGATATCACAACGACTGACAATCAAAGCCTTTTGAATAGCCAAGTTGACACCGCTATCCACAACACACAAGTCACCTCTTTTCAAGAAAGCAGGAATAACTGAACCGGCCGTAACAAAGTCTTGGCCATACAAAATAGCGTTCTCTGTATCCAAGTATCTGGCAAGGTCTTCTTCCAATCTAACATGTACATCTTGGGTACCGTAAAAGTTAGGAGGACCGCATGCACCAACACCAGTAGTAGAAATGGTAGATTTGGCAGCGGATTTCATAGCACTGCTTTCGTTCAAGTTCAAGAAATCCCACGAACTCAAGTTGACGACTTTTTCAGAGTGACCAGACAAAGTCACATGAGACCCGTTGTGGCCAATGATCTGAGGCACCGACTCCAACTGCCATCTTTCCAAAGGATTTACCGGTTCGATCAAAGGTTCGGGTTCCCATTCCTTGCACAACTCGTCGATTTCACGTTGAGAGAACTTGACAAGATCGGCTTTATTTTCCTTCTTTTTGGAAGAAAGAAAGTAGTGGCATGCAAAGACAAACAACGCCAACTCAAACAACGACCGGATAGGGTCGTCTTTGTAGGAAGACTTTATGTAACGTAAGATGATCTGGCCACCGGGAACTTTCTCCAAGTGGTTCAAATAGCGTAAAAAGTTGTCTGCTAACGAGGCAGTGACTAAGTCCCACACGGGGGGTAACGAAGTGTTGACAGGATAAGTGAAACTGGAAGACATAACAAAAATAGTGAAAATAAAGTCAAAAAGAACAAGTGTATAGGCAAGTTAACAAGTCAAAGATAACGAGTCAGAGTCCAGTTAATTTCTGTTCAGCAGAATGAGTCAGTACAGTTCAGACGAATAAGGCGATATCTGTAGACGGTTTAAGCCAAACAATCAACTGCTTGTTGTGGTATTGGAAAAGTTGACTGGTGAAGTCGAAGAAAACTTTGATTCGGGGTAGGCTTTGAATATGAGCCTACGATTCTTGTGACGGGATACTCAGTTGAGGTAAAAAAAAAGACTGACAAACAACTAATCTCCTGTGAAACGTTTACTTCACGTCTTTTTTTCTACGCGTCGGCGAAGCCTCGTTTTATGACAATCCCGCTAGCGCTCGTTGGAACAAAAGGTGGATATCGCGGGAACCTTTTTCTGCGACCCAAAAGTACAAGGAGAATAGGGGCAGAAACATTTCACAAAACATGACTGCACTTGACCGCGTATTCTCTCATATAGGGTAGACAGAGTTTACATAGAATAACCGCTCTCTACTACATAACCGTACATTTCTCTACCACATAATAACTACTACATAAACGTAGTACTACGTAACAATACGTATCTCTACATGGGCTTCTCGTCTGGCGCGGGGAGCTACTCGTGCCGACAGCGAGGCTCGCTAAATTTCTGGACCTGAAACATTTGCTCGCAGCATCGAGAGCTTAAACAGTTTCGCACTTCATCCGCGGCGATGCTTGCTATGGCTTAGCTTTTATTGTCTTTATGCTATCGGCACAATTGTTTCGTTTCGATAAATAATCAACTTATAAACTATATAATGCTCTGTATGTACCGGTATGCTTCTAAATCTACTAAAAATAGCCTGATGACTGAAGTGGATTAAAAAGCTCTACTCAGCCATACACTACTAAGTATTAATCATACTAAAAATAAGCTGGTAAAGCTGGTTCTATTTATGGAATAAATACCTTAGATACCCCCTCTACGTCTCGCCTACAGCACACACACCCATCAATACCCTTGGTCACCAAATTCAATCGGCAAGGCTCGCATATAGCAAAGCATTTACATGGCCAGGTAATTATCTCTCTGGTATTTGTTTGACAAATCACACAGTCAAGTCTGGACGATAACATGTCATCCTCATCGTCGTTTTGCCTTGGTACTTTCCTTTTTGAAGTAATAAGTTCCAAAAGCAACATGCTCTCATCTTTCTGTAATTTGGGCAGAGTGCTTTCGCCATTCGCTTCTCTGTATTTCGACCTTGTCAAGACACCTTTCGTGCTGTCGTTTTTCAAATGCCTTCTTAAAATTTCCACATCGCCGTTGATCAACTCTTCAAATGCTTCACCATTTACCAACTCGTTGATTGGAGAAATGGAGGCTACAGGTGGTCTTACCAGAGATCTTTCTCTCAAGTCTTGTGTCACACTGTACCCTTCCAATCCGATTTCGTTTTCCGATTCAGATTCCGATTCAGACTCCAATTCACTTATATATCCATAGTCTTCTGAATTGTCAAGCTCTGATATTGATGGTCCATTCAAAAGCTTGAGATATTCAGTGGTAGGATCGCAGTCATCGATATGGACAACCTCTTGTGGTTTTTGGACCGGCTTGGTTCTTATTCTCATGTACTTTCTTAAAAACGTAGGGACTGTTTCCTTTCTGACTTGAAATTGTTCTTCAGTTTCATGCTCTGCAGACTCTGTTGGCATTTCACGGCGTAAAATGTACTTCTTGAAATACGTAGAAACACGAAGTACCAAATGGACTAGCAATCCGTAGAGCAATTCAATCATGATGAATAACATTGTTTTGGTATACTGAACTCTGGTCTTGAAAACGCTCTTCTGAACCAATTCGTTGTCTTCTCTAGATTCGTTTGAAGTGCCATTGGAGAGTATTCGACTTGAAGGCTTCATTATTACATTACCGTAGCCTGATACTTTGTTCTCCTTAAGATATTTCACCACTTTGCTCGAATCCAATTCGGTAGAGGGGTTTTGAAAGCCGGCCAGAATTCTCTGCCAGAGACTACGTTCAAGCCATGTTTCGTCATCTAATGTCACCAAACTGAGTTCAGTAATGTAGCTGGATTTTCCTGCCAGAGTAATTGCCATAATCCCGAGGTTTAACAACACAGTATAGAAGTCGTCTTCCCAATTAAACAGGGTTGCTGTTTCGTCGTTATTGCTTTCTTTCATTAAAAAGCTGGCAAAGTTCAAGCCCCGAATATTGAATCCATTGGCTATGATGGCTATCAAAAAGATGAACAAACTCATACAAATGACTGAAACAATCAAGACTTGAGGGGTGAATGTCATCACCAATATGGTTGGAAATCCCCAAATGGTACCGTTCCAGATAGAGGATATGAAGTATCCCAAGAATGCCGTGCCGATTACAGTCAGTGGCACCAATCTATACCTGTTATTGTTAATTAAAGCCCCCACATGGATGTTCAAGTGGGTCAATATCAGGAAAAGTGTCGAAATAAGCACTTGTTCAGTTGGCCTGGAGTTGTACTTTGAGCTTCTAAAAAAAATAGCACCTCCAGAACTGAACTCCTGGAATGCTAGCGAATGTTCAAAGATGGTAATGCCGCTTTCAGTGTATGGCTTTTTGCCCTGGACCACGGAAATGAAGGTTTCCATGAACAGCAGGAGGCAGAAACTAAGAAATATTGGCCAGTACATGTCTGTAGTAGGCCCAACCATCACTCGGTGCCGTGGTGTCTTCATAAACTTGGAAGTCCCAAAGTAATCGGCACTGTATGCAAAGAGCTCGTCTGGAAGCAAGCGGTGATAGAATGGAAGGGTGTCGCCTTGAGTGCTTATATGGGAGAGTAAATTGAGCACAACTAGGACATTATAAGCGTTGTAGAGCAATATGGCAATGACACCAACTCTGAAAATCGCGATACTTAACCGTTTCATGGTCTCGGCCAGCTTGGAGGTATTGACTACTCCACGATTACGGTTTATGGCGATTTGATGGTTTCGAGATGCATTAGTGGATGCCATCACCAATGTCCGGTTCAAGATCAACGCCATTGCCATACAAGATATCCCATATACCGAGCAGCAATAAGTAAGCATCCCCAGCACCCTTGTCCACGAGATCTTCAGCATCCGACTTTCGGACTCGTCCAGCAATGCACTGATCAATTCAGCTACGATCTTGATGAAGATCCACTCGTCCTGTACAGGTTCTACTTCTGGTATGCTATCCATTAATGTGTTGTTCATCTTGCATAGTAGACTATTAAGTGGAGTATTATCTTAATGGAAATCCGCACCGGATTTCATTTCCCCAGGCTGTTGAAAATAGATCAAGTAGATACAATCAGTTACAATTAAATTAGGTACAATTAATTAAGATACAATTAAATTTAAATACAGTTAGATAATTAGATACAACATTAGCTAGATAAAATGTAATGCTACTTACGAAACACTTATCAGTACTCTTACTTCATAGCCTCTACTCGCTAGAGCTGACTGATGATCTGGGACTGTCTAGCGAGTGTTTGCCAAATCAGAGATAGACATCAAATTGGTGAGATGGCAGCTGAAACATCACACTCTCCCACTTACCTAGTTTCGTATCTACCTTGTATCATACACCATCAACCTATTATAGCTCAATCTATCTTCTGCGACATGGGCCGCGACATATCTGGTCGCGAGCGACATCCTCTCTTTATCAAAAAGTAGATGAGATGTTCATCTAGAGCTGACAAGACCAATCCCGTATTCATGGCGCGCCAGCTACCACCGCCACCACCACCTCCTGGTGTCCAGAGCCGCTCCAGTAATGGCTCTCGACCTCCAGCACCTCCTCCGCTCAGAAGAGGCCCCCCTCCGCCTCCTCCTCCAGGTCCCAGACCACCACAGACAAGAGCTCCTCCACCTCCGCCCCCAGCAAATAAACCCGTACCACCGCCTTTCAAGGCATTCGATCCCAATTCTTCTATTCTGCCAGGTGTCTTGCAAGAGCGTAAACGAAAATGGCTTCAGGTCCAAAAATCTAGATACAATACAGTCAAGTCCAAGAAGAAAGGCTTTGTCACTCCTATAAAGCCAGAAATGCCACCTGAACACTTACGAAAAATCATGATCGATGTGGGCGACCTTTCTTCCAAGAAAGTGGCGTCTGATAAACGGGCCCATCTTGGGTCGTTGAAGTATATGCCTCATGCTATCTTGAAGTTACTCGAGAATATGCCCCAGCCTTGGGAACAAACCAAAGAAGTCAAGGTATTGTATCATATCACAGGAGCCGTCACGTTTGTCAATGAATCTCCGAGAGTCATTGAGCCTGTTTACACTGCCCAATGGGCCACTACGTGGATCATGATGAGAAGAGAAAAGAGAGATAGAAGGCATTTCAAACGAATGGTGTTCCCTCCATTTGATGATGAAGAACCACCTCTAGACTGGCTTGAGAATTTGGAAGATGTAGAGCCTGTGGAATCGATACAGCTAGAGTTAGACAAAGCTAAAGATGGTGAAATCCACGACTGGTTGTATGATGAAAAGCCATTGGCTGAAGACGAAGTAGTGGTGAATGGAGAATCTTACCGTAGATGGAATCTTAATGTGTTCCAGATGGCAAATCTCTACAAATATTCAAAGTCGTTGATGCCTTTAGATACCACTGGAAACTCGTCTTATCTTTTTGATGACAACTCACTCTTTACAGCCAAGAGTTTGAACATTGCATTGCCCGGAGGGCCCAAGTTTGAGCCTTTATACAAGGACAAAATCAATAACCCAGAACTTGAAGACTTCACCGAGTTCAATTCCATCGATAGAATCATCTTCAGAACACCCATAAGAACAGAATACAAGGTGGCCTTTCCTTTCTTATATAACTCATTTGTTAAGCTGGTCCATGTTAGTTGGTACCATAAGCCATCAAACTGTTTCACTGATGACTATGATTTTTCCGACGAAATGCCTGCATTCCATTTCAAGCCACATTATAATCCAATAGTGAAACACCCAAATACCAAGAAATTGCTTAAGGAAGATGAAGAAATGGACGACTTCAGTTTGGGTGGAATCAGGCCGTTCATGGTTCCAGAATTATTGAAATCTGATTCAGAGACAGCACAACTACCCACTGAAGTAAAGGGCGTCAAAGAAGGGTTAGTGTTGTGGCATGCACCATATCCTTTCAACATTAAAAGTGGTAAAATGGTAAGAGCACAAGATGTTGCTCTAGTTAAAAAATGGTACAGGCAAAGACCATCAAGAGAAAACAATATAAAAGTAAAGGTATCGTACCAAAAGCTCTTGAAAAACCACGTATTCAATGAACTTCATAGTAAATCCAAAAAGCAGACAAATAACAAAAATGCCAAACTACTCAAAAGTCTTAAATCCACCAAATACTTCCAGCAAACATCCATAGACTGGGTTGAAGCAGGCTTACAAGTGTGTCGTCAAGGTTTCAACATGCTTAATTTGCTTATTCATAGAAAAGGCCTAACATACTTGCATCTTGACTACAACTTCAATTTGAAACCAACAAAAACCCTTACCACCAAAGAACGTAAAAAGTCTCGGTTTGGAAATGCATTCCATTTGATCAGAGAGATCTTAAGAGTTATCAAGATTATAGTCGACTCTCATGTTCAATTCAGACTAGGCAATGTCGATGCCTATCAATTGGCAGATGGTATTCATTATATATTGAACCATTTGGGTCAATTAACAGGTATCTACCGTTACAAGTATAAGGTCATGCACCAAATACGAGCCTGTAAAGACTTGAAGCATGTCATCTACGCCAGATTCAACAAGGTGATTGGCAAAGGTCCGGGCTGTGGATTCTGGCAGCCAGCATGGAGAGTATGGATTTTCTTCATGAGAGGCATTATTCCCTTGTTGGAGAGATGGTTAAGCAATCTTCTCTCAAGGCAGTTTGAGGGAAGAAGAAGTAATGATGTCGTCAAGACCATTACAAAGCAGAGAGTCGACTCGTATTTTGACTTGGAGTTGAGAGCTCAAGTCATGCACGATATACTTGATATGATCCCAGATGGTTTGAAGCAGAACAAATCAAAGACTATCTTGCAACATTTGAGCGAAGCCTGGAGATGTTGGAAAGCCAATATTCCATGGTATGTGCCTGGATTGCCAGAACCAATTGAAAATATCATCAAAAGGTATATCAAGGCTAAGGCCGATGGCTGGGTTTCTGTAGCACATTACAATAGAGATCGGATCAGAAAAGGTACCACAGTCGAAAAAACGGTGGCTAAGAAAAACTTGGGCAGATTGACTAGATTGTGGATCAAAAACGAACAAGAGAGGCAGATCAATTTCGCCAAAGATGGACCGTACGTTTCTCCTGGTGAAGCGGTTAAAATCTTTAAGACAATGGTAAATTGGCTAGAGAGTCGAAAGTTCAATCCTATTCCCTTTCCACCAATATCCTACAAACACGATACTAAATTGTTGGTGTTGGCCCTTGAAAACTTGAAAGAAAGTTATAATGCCAATGCCAGATTGAATTCCGCGCAAAGAGAAGAATTGGCATTGATAGAACAAGCCTATGATAATCCAAATGAAACGTTGTCTAGAATCAAAAAGTTCTTGTTGACTCAAAGAATTTTCAAAGAAGTTGGAATTGAAATGATGGACTATTACAGCCATTTGGTACCTACATACGCCATTGATCCTCTTGAAAAGATCACCGATGCTTACCTCGACCAATACTTGTGGTATGAGGCTGATAAACGAAAATTGTTTCCCAACTGGGTCAAGCCCAGTGACGACGAAATACCTCCTTTATTGGTGTACAAGTGGTGTCAGGGTATTAACAATTTGGACCAGGTATGGAATACTTCGAATGGTGAGTGTAATGTTATGTTGGAGACGTCGTTGGACAAATTGAGCGAGAAAATTGACTTCACATTGTTGAACAGATTATTGAGGTTGATTTTAGATCCAAATATTGCCGACTATATCACTTCAAAGAATAATGTCAACATGACCTATAAAGATATGAACCATGTAAATCAGTTCGGTTTAATGAGAGGCTTGCAGTTCTCGTCATTTGTTCACCAATACTATGGTTTATTAATCGACTTGTTGATTTTGGGGCCAGAGAGAGCTTTTGAATTGGCAGGACCTCCTCAGCAGCCCAACACTTTCCTCCAATTTGGAGATCTTGAAACAGAAACAGCAAGCCCAATAAGACTATACTCGAGATACTTGGACAAAATACACATCTTCTTTAGGTTTGATAATGAAGAAGACGTGGATGGGTTGATTCAAGATTATCTTGGAGAGAATCCGGATCCAAACTTTGAAAATGTCGTTGGGTACAACAATCACCGTTGCTGGCCAAAAGATTCTCGTATGAGGTTGATGAGACATGACGTAAACCTTGGTAAAGCAGTCTTTTGGGAGTTGTCGGGCCGGCTACCAAGTACTATCACTTCGATCTCTTGGGAAAATACATATGCATCGGTCTATTCAAGGGATAACCCCAACCTTTTATTCTCCATGTGTGGATTTGAGGTAAGAGTACTACCAAAATGCAGATCCAATGATGATGCTTCTACATCTAACGAAGGAGTTTGGGACCTTATAGATCAATCTACTAAGGAGAGAACTGCCAAGGCGTTCCTTCAAGTTTCACAGGATGATATTGATAAATTCAACAACAGAATAAGACAAATCTTGATGTCCTCTGGCTCTACGACGTTCACCAAGGTCGCATCCAAATGGAACACCGCTTTAATTGCTTTGTTCACTTACTATAGAGAAGCAATTGTCTCAACCCCAAAGTTACTAGATACTTTAGTGAAGTGTGAAACCAAAATTCAGAATAGAGTCAAAATGGGACTTAATTCGAAGATGCCGACTAGATTTCCGCCTGCTGTCTTTTACACTCCTAAAGAGTTGGGTGGTCTTGGTATGTTAAGTGCCTCGCATATCTTAATACCTGCTTCTGATCTCAGATGGTCGAAACAGACCGATACTGGAATAACCCATTTCAGAGCAGGTATGACACATCAAGAAGAAAAGCTAATCCCCACCATCTTCAGGTACATCACCACATGGGAAAATGAGTTTTTGGACTCTCAAAGAGTATGGGCTGAATATGCCATCAAAAGATTATCAGCCATTGAACAAAATCGTCGGTTGACTTTTGAAGACATGGAGAGTAATTGGGACAGAGGGTTGCCCAGAATCAGCACCTTGTTTCAAAAGGATAGACACACTCTTGCTTATGACAAAGGACACAGAATTCGTAGAGAATTCAAACAGTTTAGCTTAGCGAGATTCAATCCGTTTTGGTGGACTTCCAATCTCCATGACGGTAAGCTTTGGAACTTGAACGCATACAGAACTGATGTTATACAAGCACTTGGAGGGATTGAAACGATTCTAGAACACACTCTCTTCAAGGGAACTGGTTTCGATTCTTGGGAAGGGTTGTTTTGGGAAAAGGCATCCGGTTTTGAAGATTCTTTGAAATTCAAAAAGTTGACGAATGCGCAAAGATCTGGTTTAAGCCAGATCCCTAATCGTAGATTTACATTGTGGTGGTCGCCTACTATCAATAGAGCTAACGTTTATGTGGGTTTCTTAGTTCAATTGGACTTAACCGGTATTTTCTTACATGGTAAAATCCCAACCTTGAAAATCTCATTGATTCAAATCTTCAGAGCACATTTATGGCAAAAGATCCATGAAAGTATTGTTCAAGATATTTGTCAGGTTCTTGACAAAGAATTGGAGATCTTGCAAGTTGACGGTGTTGAAAAGCAAGCTATTCATCCTAGAAAATCATACAAAATGAACTCCTCGTGTGCTGACATAGTCGTTACCAGTACCTACAAATGGAAAGTCTCGAGACCTTCGTTGTTATTCGACAAGAACGACACATTTGAAATGAGTGCCAACAAGTTTTGGATCGATGTCCAACTTAGGTATGGAGATTATGACTCTCATGACATATCGAGATATGCAAGGTCGAAGTTCTTGGACTATACCACTGACAGCGCCAGTTCGTATCCTTCTCCAACTGGTATCATTATTGCTGTTGATTTAGCATACAACATGTATGAAGTATATGGAAATTGGTTCCCCGGCTTAAAACCCTTGGTTCAAAATGCCATGAAAGAGATCATGAAAGCTAATCCAGCGCTATATGTCTTGAGAGAAAGACTTCGTAAGGGTTTGCAATTGTACCAGTCTCAGTCGCAGGAAGCATTATTGAACTCTAGTAATTATGCTGAGCTCTTCAATAACGAGAACCAATTATTCATTGATGATACAAATGTATACAGAGTAACGGTACACAAGACATTTGAAGGTAACTTGACAACCAAGCCTATAAACGGATGCATCTTTATTCTCAACCCAAAATCTGGTCAGCTCTTTTTGAAAATCATTCATACTTCAGTGTGGGCGGGCCAGAAGAGACTTGGCCAGTTGGCCAAATGGAAAACAGCTGAGGAGGTTTCTGCATTGATTCGTTCGTTACCCAAAGAAGAACAACCAAAACAGTTGATTGCTACTAGAAAGGGTATAATTGATCCCTTAGAAGTGCATATGTTGGACTTTCCAAACGTTTCAATCAGGTCTTCAGAATTACATTTACCTTTTGCATCTGCCATGAAGATTGATAAGTTGTCCAGTATTGTTTTGAAAGCCAATGAACCTCAGATGGTTCTTTTCAATATTTATGATGATTGGCTTAACAACATATCTGCTTATACTGCATTCTCCAGAGTTATTTTGCTATTGAGAGCTCTAGGAATTAGTCAGGAAAGAACCAACTTGATTTTAAGACCGGACTCAAATACGGTCGTACAGGATCATCATATCTGGCCCACCTTTACTGACGAGCAATGGATAGACGTGGAAGCACAACTTCGTGATCTCATTTTAAGTGATTACGCAAAGAAGTTCAACGTCAACATTCAGTCATTAACTCAATCAGAGATAAGGGACTTGATTTTGGGTCAAGATATCAAAGCACCTTCAGCCAAAAGGCAGGAAGCTTCGGCAATTGAAGGTGACGGTTCTGCAAACCAAGTGGAGAATAAAGAGCTCACTGCACTCAAAACCACAACCACAAACGTACATGGTGAAGAAATAGTTACCGTTACTACGACAAACTATGAACAGCTGTCTTTCTCATCAAAGAACGAGTGGAGGAACCGTGCAATCGCTTCTAGCAACTTACATTTGAGAACTAAAAACATTTACGTTTCAACAGACGATTTTGCTGATGACCAAGACTCGTTCACTTACATCATGCCCAAGAACTTGCTCAAGAAGTTTGTACAAATTTCGGACTTGAGAGTTCAAACTGGTGCCTTTATCTATGGAAAATCGCCTGAAGATAACTCGGAAATCAAGGAAATCAAATGTATTGCGTTAGTTCCACAATTGGGCCATACTAACCATGTTTCATTGCCAGATCATCTTCCAAACAAGACTGGACATATTCAAGACTTAGAACTATTAGGATGGATCCATACCCAGTCGCAGGAGTCGCCACATATGTCCCCTAGTGAGATCTCGACTCAAACTAAATTGTTTCAAGAATATAATAAGAACTTCGTCACTTTGGCGGTGTCTTTCACGCCCGGTTCAGTTTCCTTGTCTGCATTTGAGCTTAGCGAGACCGGTTTCGAATGGGGAAAATCTTGTGAAGACATTCTATCGCCAGATCCGAAAGGCTTCAGTCCACAATTCAGCAAGAAGGGCCAACTTCTTTTGTCTGATAGAATTGCTGGTTCTTTTATGGTACCCGCAGATAATATTTGGAACTATTTTTTCATTGGTTCTGTATGGAATTCAGGTGACGAATTTGATTTGAAGGTAGATATCCCCATGAGCTTTTATAGTGAGTTGCACAGACCAATTCATTTCAATTCATTCAACTATATCGAAGGCAATGAAACTGAGGCCGATAGAGAAAATGTTTTTGATTAGTCCAGAATTATGTCTTCTCCGATGTGTATATTTATGTAAATAATGTAACATTAAATTAATTTGTCTAATAGTCTAGCTAGATGTACCTGTTGCATTGAAAATAGCCTTAGCCTTGAAATTTTCAGCCAAAACTTCCATGATCTCTTTTTCACCTTCTTGAAAGTCTGCATTTTCCTGAATATATACAAAAGTAACATTCATTCCACCTTCTTTAGTGGTGACTAGGTTAATAACATTATTGTATAGCAATCCACTGGTCAGGCCAAATACAGCATCAACAATCCGAAATTTTGTATTGGAATCGCTGATTTTACCTAAATTTGAAAACGCAACTGAGCATTTGTCAGTCAGCTCGGTCATCCCTTTCAAGGCATTCCACAAGTTTACGAAATTGTATTGTCTAATAACGTTGGCAACTTTCCCAGACTCGAGGCACTTTTCTAATCGTTTTTGTAGAATATCCGTAAGCTGTTCAACTCTGCCTAAAATTGGAGACAAGATGACAGAATCAATTGAGACATATACTCCATACTTGAATGGAGTTTTTTCAGGAAAATATCTTCTTAGGTTGACTGCCACAAAAGATTTGCTTGAATATTTGATATCGGGATTAACCTTTGGGTGCAAAATTTCCTCAAAACACTGCAATGCGATTGCATGGAGGTAAGGAGTCAATGTTCTTTTTTTACTTTTACAGTAACGAAGCATTGCAGCAACTTCCTCAGGTGAGAAGTTTACAATTTGATAGCGATTTTGCGTAGTCTTTCTATAAGGTGAGTAAAGTGGATTGACCTGCAAATTTGGCTCAAACAGTGAGGTCGGAAAATAGCTTTTGAAATAAGTAAGTGGGTAAGAAAATCTGCCGAGGTAACCATTAATACGCTTTGTAATTCCCTCGAAATACCCTGGTCGAAAAATTTCAAGCTGCTCTGTACTACTAGCAATAGGAGTTTCTGGAAAATACCCCGAGTCTCTATCAAATTCAAAAATATACTCTTCAAACTTGTCTTCATTTTGCACATCTGAGAGCTCTTTGATCAAGTCGGTGTGGAATTGTATCGCAGATAAGCCATCATAAAGCATATGGTCGAAATAGACGCAGATATGTTGACTTCCGTCATCTACTTCGAAAACAATGACTCTCCACAAAGGATGGTTTTCAAGATTCATTGGACACTTGAGATTGTTAACGTCTACCAAAGTGTGCTCATCAAATTGCTTGATTCTCTCGAACGTAACAACATCACTGAACTTTATCTTTCCTACATCTCTTAGTTCCCAATTATGACCATTAGCCTCTGCATCGTCGATATTCTCTACTCGGAAAGCCGAGTACGTATGCCAGACATTCTTTTGTATCATAGATCTCAAGGCCTGCGAAATCGTGTCTGAGGTGACATTACGATTATATTTGGCGACGACGTTGAGATTCGTGTAGTAGTCTTTGGTGTTACGGCAAACGTAAAATCTTTCATAGTATCCTAATTTTCTGGCTCGCTGTACCATACTAATATGTTTCCTTTGCTGTTCTATGAGTTACAGAATACTTGAGCCTCCAGTAAATGTCAACAGTGAAGCTTTGTCCTTTTTAGAATCCAATGCCTTCATATATAGCTGTTCAAGTATCTTCCCGGATCGAGTGACTCATGTTTCGCATTCTTATCTGTGCGGCACCCACGATTTTTTGCACCCGAAGAAGTCATTTATACTCAAAGAAAACAAGTCAAATTGGGACTAAGGAGCTAATAAACTCAAAGCTGATTGATTCAAGTTGCGTGCAGTGCCGGCTGTTCACATATAAAGTATATAGATATGTGCTACTATCATTTTATTCTGACAAGTATATAATTATTAGGAAAAGTCATTCATATAGTCGTATCATTTGATCTAATTGAGTTTTTGATATTTAATCAAATAAAGTCTTATAAATCACGACTTATAAAGATCTTATTATATTTTGAACTACCTCTAGTTTATGTACTTTTTTCCCAAGCCAATCCAGAAATATATCAAGTCAAAGTAACAAATATCACTTTATATCTGAAAATAGTCAGTACCCAGTCGAAATCAAGCGCTTAGAAAAAGACATTTGTGATCAGTGGTGCTATGGGATTTTTTACCAGTGTCTCACCGATATAATATGCTCTTCTATTGCCAATAGAAGTTTCCTCAATTCGTTTCTCGATATGTTCTCTTTCAAAAGCAACATTTCCAAAGGACTTTTACCGTTCATATACTTGACCAACTTGTAAAATATTGCCGTCAACTCGGGCGAGAGCTTGCATTCATCAAAAACAATCTTATTGATCCATTTCCTCTCCAAAGTAGTTGCTCTTCCAGGGTCCAAAACAATAGTATCCTCCTCTTCCTCCAAAATGACATTATTGTTCAAATTAGCACCCCTGAAATACTCTTGCATGGTATCGATTTCCTTATCCACAATCTTGACATTACCTTGACTAGTTGGAGAGTCTATAACTTTGGAAGTATTATCGGTTCCAGTCACAAGTACTTTCTTCGAAACAGAACCTTTCTTTTTATTAAGACTTTCATTCTCGAGATCTTCTTCAACTTTGAGCTTGATTTTCTTGGAAACTTTGAGCCAAATGAAAGTTTGCAATTGCGTAACGTATCCAAATCGAATAAGCCAGCTTAACGCATCTAAATATATATCTCTATGATCCTTTGAAGGTATAATAGAAGCAAGTTGTTGCGGTTTTTTGGATTTGGGAGTAACGAGTTTCAAAAAGTTGGGAAGTGATGGCAATGATGGGTAAGCTTTTCTGAACCGGACTATATCATTGAAGATGTTTATCGTCACCGGTGCCATCGGCGATACTATATATGTTGACCTTGTACTTAAAGGCTGTATTACTCTAGCTCTTCTCCAGTAAATTAGGTGAAATGCAGACGATTTTATTTCTAATAAGTCTAGACTTTTATAACGAAGTGAAAGCTTGAGTAATGATTCGGTAGGCCTGATCATTCGAATAAACTTGGCCAATGTGCTATCATGTTCAGTTTTTATATCTCGAATAATTGAATTTGGATCATCCAATAAGAGTAATGCAAAATATATCACATCATCTGAAGAACTAGAGATATCGTCTTCATCTTGGTCGCTCAAATAGCTCTTGTCTACCTGACTCGATTGGCTATATCTCTCGGTCTCGCCGACGCTGATAAGTCCTGAACTTTCCAACAACTTGACGGTGGATGATAAATGGGAACCTGGTATATAAGGGACTGATGTCTCTGGTAAGGAGTGAAACTCTGTTTTTATAGGTATTTGAAAAGACCGCAACTTGCTATTAATCGATAAATTTGCAATCTTAGATTGAGAAATGGCACTATAGCAGTCGCTTATTAATTTGCACAATGAAGACTTGTTGATTAGATGTTGGCACAACTTCGTAGGAGAGTTTTTATGCTGCTCTTTGAGATTGATAATTTGCTTCACTTGAGAAGAAATGTAGTCGTTTTTCAGCTGTTCGTATCTTAAAACCAAAGACAATCTGGAGATAACAAAATGGAACATTTCATCGATTCTATAATTACTTTCAATGACCGGTGGGTTCATGATGAACACAAGATGAAACATATTGATATTAGTAGATGAGTTGTTGACATCTGAAGCATTTTCGGTTTTATCCTCCACAGGGTTCTGGCCACCAGGGCTGTTATGACCCAACTTTCCTGAACTCTCGTTCAGTCTGAGCTTGCTAATCGACTCTTTATTTTTGTGCTTTCGTTCCTTCTCTTCTGATTCCTTTCTCCAGATCCCACCATCAAGTTTATGGACTGGAAGACCAAGAAAGATCTTATTGTCTATCATGATTTCAACCCGTGAATTGCACATTTTCTTTGGTGGCGACAACATTTCTGATAAGTAAGTGGCGTCTATGCCAAATATGGTTTTGTTTGTACCTGAAGAAGACTCTTTAGTAGCCGAAGGATTGAACGAATCGTCGTCTGTTGTGTGGTTTCTTTCGGCATTGAGTTTCTTCCTGCTCAACTCCTGTTCATCTAGAAACAGTATCAAGTCTTTCTTTGTGCCCATGTAGTAATTAAGATGATGAGAGTCCCATTCGTTGGCTTTATATTTGGTTGATTGTGGATCTTCTTCCGATTGCCCATTCTTTGTTATTTGGGAAGTGACGTCTCCATTTTGGTCTTGAGGGTTTTGTCTGTTGTCGATTTCTCGGACAGAAACTCTCCTTTCCATCTTTTTCTCTTCGTCATCGTATTCGTCATCCTCCGCTTCTTCTTCTGAGGAATTTACTTCGCTATCTTCTGTTTGGCCAGAAAGATTCTCTGGATAGTTGAATACTAATTGCGGCCCACTATGAGTTGAAATGATTAGAAGAATTCCCAAAAGACTGGGGTTGGGCAAATTATAACTCATATCAACATGGACTACTGTGATCTCCAATTTTCATAGACTTATCGAATTTTTAAGGCTTATCGAATTTCCATCTTCGCACTTTCTTGTCAAAGCTGAAGACTATGTGGAGAGATACACTACAATTTATGCTACAACATTTACTACAAAGTATACTTCAGAGCATACCTCAAAGTATACTACAATATACTATAATACATGCTACAATATGTACTACAAAATAATAGTTATAATACGATTAGTCTTGACTTATTCTATTCATAACTTATAACATGTTCACTCTGATTGCGAGGTTTTGTACACATATTATATATACTTATAATTTATGTTTGATATCCTTTTGACTGATACTGACGAATCTCATCTGAGGAACACCTTCAACCCACTTATTCAAACCCTTAATCAACTCCCTGGAGGCCGCGCTGTGTATCAATTGGTCCCTGTTCGCCTTCATCAATTGCTTGTTTTCAAAAATAGAAGGTTCGTAAAGGTTTGAGGTTGCTTCAACCAACTCATCGTAAACGCCTTTGTTAAACTCTTCAACAGTCTTGAATTGACCATCGTAAGACTTATTGATAAAACCCAAATTGTTCAAATCCTTACCGGAAATTGGCTTTGCAAGAAGTAATGCCTCAGAAGCCTTGGACCAGCCCAATCTAAGGAATAAAGTGGCAGATGCAGCACCTTCAGCTACCAAACCCAAATTGGAAAAAGGAGCCAAGAAGAAAAAGTCCTTTTCTTCCTTGACATATACCAAATCGCACAATGCGACCAAAGCAGCACTTAACCCAATGGCCGGGCCATTTATTAAAGCAACCAAAACTTTGGTGTGGTTGTGGAACAAGTCGGCAAGATAAGCATTTCTTGACACGAATTTATTCAACCAAAGTTCTCTGGAGAACAAATCTTCCGAGTCGCCGACAGTGAGAGTTCTGTCGGCAACATTTGCACCAGCCGAAAAGTAGCGGCCGCTACTCTGAATGATAGTCATGATGGTCTCTTCTTCTTTTTCAGCCTGCTCCACATACTTTGCCAATTGCAAATATTGACCACCATTAAGGGAGTTAAGCTTCTTAGGATTGTTCAAAGTAATAATAGCTACACGACCCTTGACCTCGTAGAGGATGGTATCACCAACGTCTTCAACTAAAGTCATCTTCTAAAATATTGATGCTGATACGGAAGAAAAGCGCAACCATCCACACTTTTATACAATTTTCATTCACCCGTTGAAAGTGGGGTGGAGGGCTTTGTTTTTTTGGGGTAAAGTGCGACCTTACCCCAGAAAGTAACCGAGGGTAAGAATTTGACTGCGCAGTCTAGAAGAAAATAAATCTTTGGAAGAGGTTGAAGTGCGTATGATAAGGAATCAAAGTATGATTCGAAATGATATATTGAAACACACGTAGCAGGCAACGTCCGTGGGTGCCAAATTGATCCTACGCATTGAAAAAGGACAATAAGAGGGTACTATGGCCATAGTAGGAACGATCACGTATGATTTCGATACAACTTTAATTTAACAATATATACGTCGTGTCAGTCTTCTACGATGCCGAAATGCCCCTACTGTGAACACAGTGTGAAAAACTCGCTCGTTCTGCTCAGGCTGAAATTTCTTAAATTGCCATAATGTGAAGCTTGATGTTACTGACACTTCTACCAGGATGCAAAATATGACAAGACAAATTAGCCTATCATATGCGCGTGCATGTTAATCTGGTTTAGGCTTTACTTCTGCATCTAAAGCAGATTAATGTGCAGGCACCTTTATTTCTGGGTCCTGGAACCGATAATCCAAGAAGTCTGCAGTTATCGAACATCCAAAGCATTACATATTCCCATTTATCTAGCAGATATCCATGCCGTTGTATAACGTGAGCAGTGTAAATCATTTTCTCTACTTGTAGAAAATTTATGCACACACAGGCTTATTTGGAGAGTTGCATGTGTGAATTTGTAGATTTTTTGGGTTTATCTTGAGAAATTCGCGGGGTTACACAATATAGCAGAAACAACCTATAGCCACAACTTCACCCAAGCGTGTGAGGGTCTCGTGCTTCTTAGAGGTACTTGACTCCGAATAACACAACAAAAAATTGCACTTCATTAGCATTTTGCAACACAACAAAGGTTACCAAATGCCATACGAATTCGAAGTGCGCACGACCCATAAATGAATTCAAGTAAATTACAATGAGCACGTAAACACCAAATAAATCAAAATGACTTTAAAAATTGAGGCTATACTCCCTGTTCTGCCTCGCAAACCTCCTAGGGATGAAGAGAGAACTGTATTGGAGCTCGAAAGTTCTGGTGATCGTGAAGAAGACGATGTATCTTTGATAGCGAACACCGTCGGGGTACCTATCTTCAGGGTCATTGACGAAAATAATGGATATTACGTTCTATTCAAAGACCTTGCTGTGGCTTGGGGGTATCCATCTTCATATCAATTGATGAATAAGATATTGAAGAAGACCAAACTCTCAAAGGAGAGATTGGTAAAAGTTTCCAACCGGGAATTAAATAGTCAATTGTTGAATGCCGGATTTATCAAGAAGGAAGAATCAAAATCCAGCCTTTTTTACACCAAGCTTTCCACTGTATATACTCTTGTAAGAAACAAAGAGGTATTTGTCAGTGAAGATGATGTCAATACAGTGGGGCTTGGAGTAAATGAGACAGAAAGAGACGGTCCAGAATCAAATGATGTTGACGGAGATGAATATTTGGACGAAGATACCACCGCTAAAACTCGTGTCGAATCCTCTGTGACTAAAATAAATGGAGATGTGCCCGAAGATAAAATTACTATAAGTCAGGTTTTCCCTTATTATGGCATTTCCAATTCAAATGCCCCTTTGAATTATTCATATTTCAATTGTTTAAAATACTTGACCAAGCTCAATTACTATAAATCTGTTCCGAGTGCTTACAAATACTTACCTAATACTAAATTGAGCTACTCCGAGAGAGTGTTGATCTATAGAGAAAATGACTTCTGTGAGATTCAGATCGACGACAATAATAAGGAGCAAGCACGAGATGGAAGTAATCGCAAGCAGATCGGAAAATCTAAAAAACACACCATAGACATAGATCCAAATACAATCGACTTGACTGAATCGGTCATTCCTGGTCAAGGTTTCGTTCAAGAGTTCAACGTGAATCATTTATGCAAGGTTCCTAGTTATTATATCAAAAGTAATCAGCAAACCTCAACTGCCAATAGCCTGGATTTCGAAACAAAGAACTTGGGAAAATCATCCAATTCGTCTTATTTATTCAACGAAGGAATCAAGCTTTCCAAGGAGGTACAAAACCTCACTTTTAGCAATGAGGCGGATAATAGCAATTATTCGAAGTACTTTTACACCCAAACCTATAGAGGTCCAGGAAGTGGCAACTATAAAGATGCGTCAATTATGAATAGAATCAACAAGATCCAAACTGTGCCCAAATTGGGTAAAAGCCATAAAGTTACTAAACAAGTTATAAAACCACCGAATGTTAGACACAATCAGAATTTGAAAGGACTAGTGCACGACAAATTCGATAAGAAACTGGTAGACCGTTTATTACTGAGTCACAGAAACTATACCGAGGACTACTTAAATCTAGAAATGTTACATAGCAATGCTCAGTTCAATTTATTGGCAAACACTTACAGAGAAATGTCAGAAGATACTTGGAAAAATTACTACAAGTTCAAGTTAACTGATTTTGAACAATTAGGTGCATTACAGAGAGAGCGTAAAGAGATCGAAGCACAAAAAGACTTTGTCAAGAAGTACAGTGAGTGGCAGAAAGCAGAAATTGAAAGACAAGAAAAGATTAGAACTAAGACTGAAAGAATTAGACGCAAGAAGGATAGAGAGCATATGAGAAACTCACGGAAGCAGCGCGAAATAGAGGAGCAGCGGAGACGTCGCCAATTAGAAGCATCTTTCAATGATCCGTTTGGAAATGATGGTGCAGACGACTTTTTGGCGAAATTAGACGAAAATGATGCAGAGGATGATATTTCAGAGGAATCCGAACCTGAAGCATCATTGTATGTACCTATTCCACAACCTGTTCCCCCACAAATTCTGCAATTGGAGGTATTGGACAAATTTACCTTACCTACATTTTATCCTGAAATTGTCAAACTGTTACCACTTGAGCTAAGAAAGAGTGTACAGGATGGTGAGGATGAAATACCACCAATCAATAAGGCTATACGCTACACTTCAACTACTCCAGATCCAAACAATCCCGAACTTCTAATCAAATTGGAGATATTCAGATTGCCCAACCCCAATGCTCTAGGATGGGATAATCTCCGCAAATTTAAAGAGGAATAGATAAGTGCAACCTCCAACAATTATTCATTTCGTATATAAACATGTATTAATAAATAACCATTACGGTAAATTAAAAACGGCAAATCAAGAGCGTCGAATATAAATTACAATCACCTTCCAGAGGTATAAAGTTTAAAGATCGAAAGTACCAGGGCCAGCATGGTCCTAAAAAGATTCAGCTGTTATTGTTTCCATCCTTAAAGATCTCAAAATCCAAACTATTTTTTGGTTTGACATTAATGAAGTTATTGAGGTTCTTCAAGACATACTTCTTGTTGATTTCCTTTTGATCTATAATCTTGGACCTGTTCATGGGCGAGGAAAAGGGAGAATTAGAAGGAGAGCTAATAGCACTAGTTGGCTTGGAAGCATGATCATCTTTGTTCGAATCTAAATCATCGAAATTTAACCGCTTTGGTTTTATCATTTTTGACTCTTCAGACAATTCTCGCACCGTGACTTCACCTGTTATACCATTTCTGAGTTCCATATGAGTCGAATAATCTATTGGGGACTTCCTTTTTGTTATAAAAGGGTTGGCTACTTTTATCGGATCTGGCTTTGTCAACATTTCTTCACTCGATACTAAGAAAGGGTTTTCTGTCGTGCTTCTTTTGGCGCCCAGCAAACGCAGATACTTGTATTGATCGAGACAATCTTCAAAGTCTTCGTCCGCATCCTCAAATGAGCCATCTCCGGATTTTCCGTACCACTCATCTATCTTAGAACTTGTTATTATGTTTTTCTGAGGGGTCGAGGGTACTGAGTAGTTCTCAGCAACAGGTGATCTCTTGAAGTGTGTCAAGTCCTCTTCCTCTTCTGAATCAGGTCCTTCTTCGTTAAACTTCCCTGCTTTGATTGAAGGCAATAGATTGACAGGAGCAGACCTGTCACTCCCTATGGTCAGTCTTTTAGCACTGATGGATTTCACAGGTGAATCCTCTAGTATTACATCACTCAGACTCTTCTTGAACGAACGGGGAGACTTTTGAGGAGTGGGTTCTGGAGTCAACAACTTCAAGTCAAATGACTTCTGCCTCTTGTGGCCGATAGGATTGTAAGTTTTGGTGGTGCTGGTTGGTGTATTCCACAATTCATGAGCCTTTTCCTTAGGTGAATCTATGTCCGTTCTTCGTTTTCTCGGTGGAGTTCTGGGAACCTGGTTAGACATCGCGCTAGAATTGTATATTTGTGGAATAGATCCTTGGGCTCGTTTCCTTATATTTCTCTATCGTACTACATTTTTAGTCTAGATTAGCTGTATTGGGTTAGGCACTACCCTCATTTGCATTTGCATTTGCATTTTGGATTTTGGCTTTACAGATTATAGTGCTTCAGGGCAGAATGCAAGAGTTTGGTAGCGTGCCTTAATCGACAGCCACATGCAGGACTAGACGGCTGTCTTTGTTTAGTACAATACTAGAAGTACACAACGCGATTCCCTGGAGCGCTCGACGAAAAGCCAGATCAAATTGAGATCGTAACTTATCCAATTGTTAAAATCTTCAACTGTTTGATTTCCTTAGCGAAAAATGTCCTTCGCAGATAGCTTTTGGACTCGGGATTATAGTGTGGGTTTCAAAACCCTTTTTGACCAGCTCAAAGAGGGAGTCAACGAGAACGATGACTTTATTCAATTGTTTACCAAAAGAATGGAACTGGAATTGATCTATGGTACTCAGTTAAAATCGATTGAGAAGTCCGTCACCAAACACAGTTCCAAGCGCCAGGCCAATGACGATTATGTTTCGTCAATCAAAAATGCATATCAAAAAATAAATGAAAACTTCTGTAAGCAGGGAGAGTATCATCTAGAGGTTGCCTCGAATATCAAAACATTAGTGTTAGATCCATTCTCCAAATGGTGCAAAGAGCATAGACAAAGAGTTGAATACTCTGAGTCGGTTATCTTTGACAAAAACAAGCAATTTAAGGCGCACAAAAGCTCTTTGGATAAATTACAGAAACGTTACTTCAACAAGTGTAGAATGTTAGAAGAAGCCAAATCGCATTATACTGAAGGAGAGTTAAATCAAGAATTAAAAGATCTAGAGTTGGCTCAAACTAGTACTGATGAAACACCTGAAGAAGAAGAGGAAGAAAACACCACCAAGTACAATATTGGAAACTTTGTTTATGACCACAAGGCTCTCAAATCATTGCTCGCACAGATATTGACCAACATAGAGCTCACTTCTCATAAAGTTTCCATATTAGGTACTTATCACAATGTGTCTTCAGGGAGTGCAATAACTCAATGGCTCCTAGACAACATGGCTGAGTTGAATGGAAATATTGCGAAGGCCGAAGCATTCGGTCAGGATTTGATCAATAACTCTTTCATAAGACTAATCGGTTCAATGGGAGGAAAAAACTTCATCAACTCATCACAATTCCATTACCAATGGAAGCCTGTGGTATTCGAGATAACTAAGCTACCAGGATTAGAAAATAATTCTGGATTCGATGATAATGAATTGAGTAGAAATCCTTCCATTGGTGCTACAAACCAATTTCAAGACTACTTTGAAGATATGAAACAAGCTATTGGAGTAAATACCATTGACTTCAACGACAAATCCCAATTAGCTAAATTAATCTCCGAAGTAAATCAATTGGATTCTCAATATTACAACAAGACAGTTGAGCTTGACAAAATAAGATGTGAGTTTGAGGAGTTAATAATGGACCACTTAACCTTCATGCAAAAGTGTGAACTCGATAGATTGAAAGCAATAAAGAAAGTGACTTTTGATTTCTTATCCAGTTTTGCCAATAAAATCGCATCTATGAAGCTGATGTGTGACGAGTTACTATTGTTGGAAGAGACAATCAATCCAATAAATGATTTGAAGTTTTTGATTGAGAACTATTCAACAGGTAAATTCAAACCCCATGTCATTTTGTATGACAATTATTACGACTCGAACGTAAGACAAACATTCGGGGTGGACTTGAATGTCAAATCCAGACTAGACAGAAAGGTTGTTCCGATCATGATTCAATGCATCTTATCTCATTTGGACAAGGTTTATCCAGACATAGCAAATGACGAAGAAAGAATAAATTTATGGACCCAGCCGATCCATTTAACGAACGTGCATAGTTTGAGATTTCAACTAAACGATGTTAATGACCCTGTCAAAATAAACGATATTTTAACGAATTCTCACCCAATCATAGTCACGAATGTTTTGAAACTATATTTTATGGAACTTCCAGATTCAGTCATTCCGCACAACTACTACGATTTAATAAAGTCTTTGTATCTAAATTATTCTGTTGGAGATGAGACTAAGACCAATTCAAGGGTTAATGGTCTTCAAAATGTTTTGGTTGATTTACCAAAGTGTAACCTTGCAACTTTGGATGCAACATTAACGCACTTAAATCGCTTAGTTCAAATTATTGGATCTAAAGACACCGAACTAGCTGCTGGGTTCCGGTCCCGGTTATCTAAGGAGTTTGGCAACTTGGTATTGCGGCCAAAGCTAGAGTCTTCTACATGGGATTATTCCAGAAGCGTGATCAATGACAAGCATCAGTTCAACTTTATAAATGATCTTTTTGAGCATAAAGAGACTATTTTCAAAGAGTTGAGAAGAGCGAATACTAGAAATGGAAATTCGGCTAGTAATTCCGTAAGTAGAAAAAACTCAACTGAAGCTTCATCAACTCCGAAGTCTTCGGCTGCGCTCAAATCCAAATCAAGGTTGGATTCAAAACTACAAAATGCTGTTCACAGATCAAGAAAACAAAAAATTGAGGAGCCGAAGGTTCCTGGACCGGTAGAAGCAAAAGCTTCTTCGACTGATTCGATAGATGAATTCGAAGATGCAGATGAAAATGGATCCCCCAGCACTCCTCCACCTGTAACTCCCAAAAAGCTGGCTCCCAACTCTTTGAAAAGGTCTACCTCCCCAAATAAAAAGAAATTAAGTACATTATTGAATGAAGATAAAAAGTCCAACAAAATGGTTGTTTCTTCTAGGCCTACTAGGAAAGATATTGTTTACGACTCAAGCACAGCACTCGACTCGCCAAGCGATCCCTCGGATTTTGCTCAGCCAAAGTTTGTTTCAACATTGGGTAGAAAAACCTCCGTGAAGGATCTCGCTTCAAAGTTCGATTCCTCCGCGCCAGCATCTCCATCAACTGAAAGATCTGTTTCCCCGAGTAAAAGAAAAAGAGAGATAAAAAACGGGGTACTCGTTGTGGATTGATAGTATATTCATATATATTTTGTTTTGAATAAACTGGTTTCAAAGTAGTGTTTAGTTTAGAGCAATTTGGCATGTTTGATATCGTGTCTAAGTCTCGAGACAACGAAAGTAAGAATGAAAATACCTATAGCGACAGGAATGAAAATCCATTTGATGATGGCATTTATAACTCCAGACAAATCAGTTGCATCGCCCGAATTTGTAGCTTGGTATTGAATTTCTTTGTGGTTAGACATTAGTAAATCCACCTTTTTACTTAACTCGTCCATGGTGTATTGTTGCTCTCTTACTTCACCAATCATTTTCTCATTAAGTTTCGAGACAGCTCCCAACATTTGGGCGTATTGCTGCGTGATTGTGGATTTGAATTCTTGTAACGACTTGTCAATTCCGTTCAAGATCTCTTTTTGTTGAATTTGAACGGACTCCACATCCTTGATTTGAGACGAGGCTGTCTTCGAGTAATATTCATTTGATTTAAATCCATCCTCGATAAGCTGTTCTAGCTTCAAAATTTTGATATTAGATTCACTAAGATATTGCCCTAATTGATTATCTAAGCCCTCGACCTCCTTACTCTTTTTCAATTGACGTTCCATTTCTTCACGGTGTCTAGATGTTCTTTCCATAAGCGATTCTCTTACCTGTCTAGGGTTGAAATAAGGTGCTTCTGTTGCTTGCGAATCGTCTACAACTGTAGTGTATTGTACTTGGATATGGCCGTCGGCCATCACACCATGATTGTCAATAGCATCTTCGGTGAGATGTGAGTAGACTTTAAGTTCCAAAACCTCAAATGTCTCGCTAGATTCAGGACTAATTGCTGAACTAAATCCAAGCTTGAAATCACTGACATCTTCAGGTATGACTATTTGATCGGTTTTGAAGCACACATTGTTATCAATTTGAACTTTCAACCAACTCTTTTCTTTGGAGTATGAGATTCGAAGGGTGAAAGGAACTTGCGAGTCCAAATAATTAAACGCACAGTTACCTATCGAGCTTTCAATGTCATTCCGAATCAGTTTACTTCCATCGTTGTTGAATATCTTCAAGCCTTTGGTATCTTTACTGTTTATCAAAAGTTGAAATCCATCAAAAGTAGACGGTCCTCCAAAATTTTCCATGTTGTTCGAGTCAATTGGAGAAGAGGTCAGCGAGTCTATAAGCCATAATGCTAGTCCATAAGTTTCGCTGAACCTCGAGTCTTTTTCTGATGTCCCCGAAGATCTGAAGACGAGCTCAATCGTCCACTCGTCTCTAGAGTTTTCGAGCTGAGGGATCGACCATACGGATCCAACGCCTTTTCCGAATATCAACCTACCAGTATCTAGTATTGGATTACCTAGGAAGCTCCAGACTAATTCTAAATCCCTGATATCATTTGTCTGCAATAAATTTGGTAATGATAAATGGCTTGGTTGTTCTTTTTGTATTGATTCGAGGTGTTGTACATCTTTGGGAATACTTGGAATGATTGCGAAAGTAGAGCCTATCAAATTAAGCAAGCAAACAATAAGTATTCCTCGGGCATATAACATGTTCAAGATTCAGTGTCTAGATTTCTCGATACAGGCTGATACTCGACAACATGTTGGGGCATTTTTCAGCATTCCTGATCTGGATTTTTTTGGACTGCATAAAAATTCCTCTCACATTGCTGATCCACTCATTAGCAGGAATTCTAAATAAATACATATAGTGCTAGGACATAAAACTTACACTAAAGATACAAAAGGTCCTTCAAAAAATGTGCTAAGACATGAAACTTCCACTCAAGGTACAAATAGTCCTTCAATTAATATATTGAAATAGTGTTCTATAAAAAAATTCCCAATGAAGGGATGTTAATAGTTTTATCGACTTGAAGCAACCCTACGACATTGAAATACATTAATGGAGCATATTTCTCTCAGTCTAATTAGCCTCAGGCAAGACTAGCACATAAAGCAGCACCCACGCCACTTCCATCCTTTGCAAGCTTCAAGCGAAGCTTTTTGTTTTGACCTTCCAATGGATTGATTAAGTTGAATGCTTCCATAATTTTATCTTGAAATCCTGGGTAAAATTCGAAGATTGAGCCATCACAGCCAACTTCAAAATCTCTATCATCATCTGAATACTGACCCAGAACACGACGTACCAAAGCTGCTATTGGAATTGCTGAAAGGTAAGCAGCTCTGAGAGAAACAGTTTGAGTGATTTTTTGAATAGCCAATCTCTCTTCCTTATTAGTGGGCAATCTTAAGTGGTTCTCCAAAACTAAATCCGACATCTTCAAATCTGTCGAATCATCGATCTGTAAATACGATAATATCTCTGAATCTAATTGCCAGGCTTCGGCTAATCTGTGAGGCAAAGATCCACCCCTAGATTTGTATAAATCCTGAAATAATAAACCACGATCGAACAAATCAAGTAAAATGACACGAAGAATTTCACCCAAAAACATCCCGCTAATTCTCTTTTCGAATAAATGGAATCCCTTGTTTGCGGTCAGTTTATCAACTGTAGTATCATACTTTGTGTTTGGCAAGATTTGAAGTGTGTTGTCAAACGAACCCCATTCAGTGTTAATGACTACACCAGTAGCATCTTCTGGGACTGCCGAAGGATTCAACTTTTTGATTTTATCTAAGGTTTCGAAATAGGCACCATTGGTACCAGTTCCGAAAATTCCTCCAATAACAGTATTCGAATTTGTAACAGACTTATCATTTGAGTATGCTCTTGACAATAAAGTACCGACGGTGTCATTAGCTAAAGCCACGACGTTCACTTTTACACCAAGATCATCAATGTGTTTTTGCAATAAAAGAATGATATCTTTGTTGACACAATCAGGTAAGTCAAAACCCTTTGTCCAACGGATTAATTTACCCCTGTTCAAAGCGGTCTGATCTACTGGAAAAGAAAATGTGAACCCCATTTTTAATGCTTCATCACCGGAATACTCACTGTGGTGCTCTTCAACGAACTTTGCGACCTTACCAGCCAAGAATGAGAATAAGCTATCACCGGTGGAGTTCGACATCAAATCAAGTGGAATTTTGGATTTGGATTGCTTTAATTCATACGTGTGGTCTCCGTTCAAACGAGTGGAACAAACACGAAAATTTGTACCACCCAAGTCCGCAGCCAAGTACAAACCTTTTTCCTTACCAGTTGGGACACCTGTAACATAAGTTGGGATCATAGGCATGTAATCTTTCGATGCAGACGAGTTAGATAAGCCTGCATCTGCAGACTTTGTGAAGGCATCGGTGGCTTTGAGCAAAAAGTCCTTGTCAATGGAGAAGTCATTCACTATCTCATCAATTGCCGCTTGTAATTTACTATTCATTGTCAAATAAATTCGGGAATACTTTATAACGCAAGCAGCTCGAGGAAATCATTCGAAATTTATACATCATGCGACTTGGAACGAAAACGAAGTTTTCTATGCTGTTACTTTTGTGTAATTGCGAACCGTTATGGGAAGGCGAAAGTATAGCAACCAGGATATAAAATGTTGAGCGCAGTAAGGGCAGGAACTCTTTGTCTATTTTATAACGCAGCATTCGCATACTTGATCTAGATGGTCAAATGCTCGATTCGGTACCTATTGAACCGATGTATTGCGTGAAAACCCCGGACCTGATTACTCCGAAACATTTTCTCCACTAAACTAAAAATGAGAAACGTAAAAGCGGGGATAAATGGTATCTGGCGGAATGATCTGATCGCCAGATTCAATGCTGAATAAATCCACCTGAACCAAAGATGCTGCATGATGAACTAACACTATACATAAAGAATAAAAATTAGAGATACTCTGGATTTACTTGCCTGGTAGTATCTTGAATCTATGATAGTACTCACCTCTTGTCGTTCCGACTTTCATTAAGGTCAAGAATGGACGATTGATCTTGTATAGAACTGTACTATTTACGCACTCTCAACGATTGTCTCAGATGATGTAATGTTGCTCATTTTATTGAAAGTTGCGGTGCGGAATAATCGGGGCTTGATTTTTCCGGCGAGATAATCCGAACACCACCGGACGTTTTCGAATAGTTTTGATTTAAATTACACTTCGACAATCTTTAGCATGCGCATCGATAGATTATAATATCTATTGAATCATGATTTTACTTCCAAAAATTCAGACTAAAGTTTCGGTGAGCTGATCGCATATAAAAAAGACGCGTTTTTGCAAATATTACTCCTTTTTTTGTAAAATATCAATAAATTTCTCGGTATTCTTGTTCTAGAGTTGTAAAAACCTTTCGTTGGAATCAAGATGTCCCTACTAGAGCAAGTCTTAGTATCACATCTTGACATTTTTTGATTGCCTTGGCACACCACTGATAACTGAATCTGAACATTCAGTATACATGGAATACCTGTTCAGATGATCGTGCACAAACCAATAACATCGTGATGATTTTGCAATTGGGTTGAGGGATCTGTGAGTCTGACCGTAAGCCTTTCATTGATGAGTGCGTATGCAGCTTTCAAAGGTAGCCAGAACTTGTTATTTCATGAGGACGACAACGAAAATACGAACGATGTGATTGGATACCAGCAGAACTCGTCAGATGAGAACAGCGAGCTGGAGCAAGATGATTTTCAAGAAACTCAACTGGTAAAAGCTGATATTGAAAATTCAAAGCCGAAGCTTAATTCAAATCCATTCTTCAACGACTTCTCTCCGCAAACGGAAAGCATATACACCTCAAAATTTGAATCGACGGGAAGAAATACCATTTCTGATACAACCTCTGTTACATTAGGTTTAAAGCATGGTGAATATATTTTGATCAATGGCCAATGTCTGATGAGTATATTGAAGGGATTTGTCATAGTAAATAATCATAGCATACTCAAGGATCATCTGAAGAAGCATAAAATTTTGGCATCGTCTTCTCAAGCATTGCCGATTCTCGGAAGTTTTACTTCTACAGAGCATGTCGATGTAGAGCCTACTGCACTATTTGATAGCGAAATAATAACGGTGATAAAACTTGAATCCTTTTATTCAGGATTAGAGGATATAGGATCCTATTTCACGCCTTTCAAAGATTTTATGTACAATTCATCATCACTGGAGGATATAGGTATTCATATTGACAGGTGTTCTCTGAAGTATACATTTGAGATCGTCACGAAGAACAGAAACAACCAAGCAGGACTCAATACCGATCACACATGGTCCAAAGGTATAAACAATATTGTCTCAAAACTTCAGCATGATTCGAAGCCCCAGGTGATAATGATCATCGGAAATAAAAATACAGGTAAATCAACATTTTCGAAAGGCTTGCTCAATTCTTTTCTTCTAGAGCTACCTAACAAAACTTCCTATCTAGACATTGATCCAGGACAGTCTGAATTTTCAGTTCCGTATACTCTTTCATTAACAGAAGTCAGTGAAATCGTAGTAGGACTAAATATAGTCACCAACCTGCATGATAGTACTGAGAGAAGTCGCATTTTAGCCCATTACTTTGGCTTTACATCCCCTATGCACCAGCCTGCAAATTATATGGAATTGATAAAGATCTTGTATGATCACTTTGTATCACAACAATGGCCCAATGGCAACCATCTTATAATAAATACACCTGGCTGGATAAAAGGTTATGGCAAAGAACTATTGATTGAAACTACGAACTTGATTAAACCAAACCATTTAATACTACTCTCACCTAGTTCGCAATGGGATCAAGGAGAGAATACAGACATTTTGAATGGACTAGTATACGAAGAACTACACATACTAAGAAGTGTCAACCAAGAGTCGAGATTTTCCGCATTACAACTAAGGGATTTGTCGAAGCTAATTTATTTTCATCAAACTCGAAGCTTGAATTTCGATTTTTCAAGACACCTTTTGAGTACCCCGCCTTTGAAAATATCATATGAAACCTGTACTTCGGACAGCAGTTTTGTTGGAGTTAATACTATCACCAATGTGAATTTTGATTCAAATGGCGAGTTTACTAACGAAGACATCTTTTTAACGCTAGATGCATCAATTGTTGGACTTTACGTGACTGATCAAGAGTCTTTCGAATTGGTGAAGTCTTCTAAAATGCACCTGAGTGAACCGAATATGCCAATTCATCTAAATCGGCCAGACTTTAGATCAGTAATCGGTTTGAAGGGATCAAAATTCGCAGGATTAGCGATAATACACAGTATTCACAAAGCAGAAGAATATTTTAATATGTATCTACAAAATGGTAATACCAATGAAATTATATCTGCCTTGAGACAAGGAAAGAAGATATTACTTGTTAAAGGTGAAGGAGAGATACCATCAGTTGAATTGCTAAACCCTGTTATATTAAGAGAACATGAAACTCGAGTCAAATCTCTCAACCAAAAAATGAAGCAAGGGATGACAGTGAGTGGCAACGAATACTTACAAAAGTTGCCTTACATAAACTTTGTGGACAAGAAAAGGGTAGGAGGAGTATGGAAGGTGAGACGGAACATAATGAGACGGAGCCATCAAAGATAATGAAAGAACAAGAGGGGTCTCTCATCAAGTTTATAGGCATTTATATAGTTGAAATTATAGAATTACGAAGGCAACGACGAATCTCTAATTCTCCCACGTATGCCATGGTCGAACAAGGCGATTCAAAACAACAGCATAAGGACCACCCGCAATTTAAGCATCCAGATCACAAGAACGGAATACCACGAGCTGGCCAAAAACAGAGCCACTTATAAACTCAATTGGTTATTACTAGACTGTGGAGAAAAATATCACAGCGTGGCTGTTACATGACCATGGATCCTAGGACACGACACCCTTGTAAATGATGTCGCGAAATTGTCTACACTGGGGCGATACCTTCACCAGCCGGCAACTTTATGACCGGACTATACTTTATTAATTATGATATTGATATTTTACAATAATTAAGTCCTAATGAAAAAGGAAAAAAGATACTTGAAGATTCATAGAAGACGCTATAAGTTCTTGTGGTATTCGACCGAGGAGTGTTCATTAGACTTCATGCAAGCAGTATTTGCTTTTTGTATCCTTCATACCCTATATTCTATTTTGCAGTACATATTCATTAGCACAGGAAGTATGAAAGCTTCACCAAGTTTGATGTGGAACAATAGATTCGTTGGTGATTGTTGCACCTTTAATCAGCCAGCCAGGGACTAATCTCTAACGCATTTTTCACACATACTGAAACGATAGGATCTTTTTTTGAACTTTTGAAGGGTCCAACTTTATTTACATTTTCGAATAGCCTGCGGCTAGATTGCAATTCTTAATAAAATACCATCGTAAATTTTGACACGAGTTGAGTGTAGCTCAAAATACGAATCTAAACAGTATTTACTTGTGCAAACAACAATGACTGCAAACATTTGGAATAATGAAGCGTGTAATGCAACGTATCGAGATTATGGTAAGCTCCATTGTAGTAACAAATTACAGAATTGTATGTCCAAAAAATTTGTTAACCAGTAGATTAAATACAAGGTACCAACTATATATATAGTAGCTGAAGAAACCCCGACCTTTGTCAAACAATGACTGGAGTTTCTCAATGACATAACAACATGTAAATATTATATGAATAGTATAATAAATTCAACGTACAATTCAAAACAAGTTATGATAAATGCGCAGAAAACTAGTTTTTCGGGTACATATCCATACAAGAAATTCATTATGTCAAAATAGTATGCACAACAGTAACCAAGATTAGACTGGGGTACCACCAAACTAGCTAAAATAATGCCTCTTTACAAGGCAACGCTCTAACGTCTTAGCCCTCGCTTAAAGTGTTTACCGTGTAAAGAAGCCCACTTGAAAGGCGGAAGTCTCAAGGTGAATTGTACAGGCTGGTATTATACTTTCAATCGAGATCTAATGTGACAACTTTACATAGGTATTAACAGGTACTTAAACAGCGTAATCAGTATTTAGTATAAATAATACATGATTGAAAGTTATTGGACCGATAATACAATATTGTTGAGCCGCTCTTTCTCAAATTCATGGATCGCGAAGCATGTAAGCGGTTCAGTACTGCAAACTATATGCGAAGCTGGGCACTACAAATTCAGACAAGTGGGCATGGAAAGCATCAATTGTATTGGAGAATATATTGGGAGCTTCGTGATGGCACTAACGATGGCTTGATTTCTTCTGAGGAAACTTTTGGTCAGCTGTGCAACAACTTACAAGTTCAGAGATTGGACAAAATGTGGAATCAGTTTTAATAGCTGGTCTCGGGAATTTCGGTGAATCTGAACTTTTCCAGAATCCATTGATACTTCAAATCAATTTTGCGTTCAAACAAAATTTGGGAAGAGGTTCTGAAGGAGTTTTTCGCTAAGCCTGCTGATCGAATGGTGCTCATTTACAGAGCGCGGGCTCAAAGATTTGTGTATTCAAAACTTGGGTGTTACAGAAAGGTTCCGCTAATGCAGAATGTAAAGATGGCTGCTTGTCTTCGTGCAGAAGTTCTATACTAGAGAATAACTTTAACTCTGATTTATTTTATCTCTACAGGTATCATTACTTGCTACATAAAGGTTCGTTGGTTTAAATTGTCAAATATTGTTTCTGCATGTATTTTCGATTCTGATCACTAATATATAGAAAGCATACGGAATCAAAGAGCTGACCGGCTCGCCAAGAAGTAGGGGTCAATGATCTCAAAGAGGTGAAATAGTTTTGGCTTTTATTTCTTGCTACGACTGACAAATGATTATCCTGGCCCGAGGCCACTACTAGCTGGCGCTTGCAGTTGCCAGTGAATATGTTTTTTTAATTTATTATACCTGAAAGTCATCACTCAATACGTAGAGGTTTGTGCGCTATAGTTACATTGTATATACGTATTGATAAGTTCAGTTGAATAATTAACCGGTTATATGGAACATAAGCCTTTAAAGCATCGGTCCTCCTAAAAGATTGATAGTAGGTAGTTGAGTATTTGGAGATACCTGATTCAACCGGGAAGAAGTTTGACATCAAAAGCTTTCTCTTTTGACTTGCTGGTATAAGAATCGGTTTCACCTATTTATGTGATCTCTTGAATCAGTACCAAATCTTCTTTTCTATTTGCGCATATCAAGTGGATTAAACCTTTGAAGTTTGCTTGATTTGTTGTAGTGCTTGGTATTCGGGTTGACGGTCATTTCTTACGACTATAAACTGTGCATTCAATTAGAGAGGTATCAGCGATTGTGTGTACCCTGAATTAGTGTGTTATTAGGCACAGCGTTTTAAAAGTGGGATCATCGAATCCAAATTCACAGTTGGAGTACGTCGGAAGTTGTATTGCGACTTGCATTCTTTCGGTTTGTCTAGTTCTGTCTGTTTAAAAGTTCGAAATGTGTGCTCCATTTCGTATTGATTTTTGATTTACGTAAGATAAACGACACTTTCAAAGTGCTTATAAGTTTAATTGTATTTATGGTAGTATGCCGCTCTAATGGGAATAAAGGCAGAGCATTACGGCACTTTCCGTTCACACAATATTTTGTTAAAGTTTTTTCATAGCTGTCTCCTTCAGATTATTGCGTCGTTGATGAATTGGTAAATGTGTTCATTTAAATAACTATGTACATGATAAGTTACGCTGTGGGCTCTAATCTAGAATCTTGTTTCGTTTTGGACTTTATTCCCAAATAAGTGAATAGGCGATCCCATTGGCCCTTTTTGTGAAGCATAGCTAATATTAATACAGCAGGCAAATGCCATACAGAGCACCAAAATAGCTTTTTGGCATGTATTGAAGATTTGGTTATTTCTTCTGCTGATGGCATATATCCGAGTTTATGATTGATTCGCTGCTGTGTCCAGAACTTGTATGCTAAGTAAGTTAACCATCCATTGGCTATAGCAGAGTCAAATGGAAATACAGAGTCTGTTATACCGTAATATGATATGCCAAAACAAAGTGGAAACATTAAAAGTGAGTATCTTAGTGCCACTCTTGCATTCAACATTGGGTTTTCAGCAGCCGTCATGACATATCCAGCCTTTTTGTACTGATCAGCTATGTTATGAGACAAAGCATTGAAGTGTGGAAATTGCCAAGCGTACAAGAGACCAGCTAAGCACCATGCTGCTGGATGACTAAGTGGTGATGAAGCAGCCCACCCCATGAGAGGTGGTATTGCACCAACTATGGCTCCTACCCAAGTATTGATTATTGATCTCCTCTTGAGCGATGTATATATCCAGGAGTAAAGGACAATGTTTAAAAATCCTAAGCATGAAACGGTTGGGTTTACACCAAAATAAAGCATCATGCATCCTAATGACCCTGTAACCGCAGCAAAGTTATATGCTTGACTTGGGGTAATCAAGCCACGAACTACGGGTCGGCCCACAGTTCTAGGCATCTTCCTGTCGAACTCTGGCTCTCTGCCCATGTTGATAGCATTTGCTGCACCGGAACTGAAAGCTGTTCCAAGTGTTAAAAATACAAGTTCGTGCAATGAAACGGTAAGGGGGGATATGGCATATGAACATATTGAGCTCAAGGTTACCAATATCGTTAAATTTGGCTTAGTCAACTTAACGTACAGGTTGATCATCAATTTTAATTCACTTTTAGTCTTCGGAAACCCTGCTGTTGGGCTGGGGGATGTATCTTTGCTTTTCACTTTAGGTATCACTTGAAACGGAATATTGTTGTGACTAGTTTTTTGAGACAGTTTTGCTTCTGGTTCTTGACAATTCAAGACCTTCGTGGCAACATTTTCGAGAATAGACTCTTCATTCTCTCTATTTCTCGAATTTGTGAATAGAGTTTTGTTGATTGAGGCGGAATGTTTCAAAGCCCTAGCATTGCGGTTTCTTGTGGATAGATACTGATTGTTTATGAAGTTTTGTTCTATGTTCAATTTCTTCGTAGTATTCTTGAAGAAGAAATTGAAATTCGAAATCGAATTTAGTCTTGGTATGGCAATTGTACGAAGTGACATATCGATAAACAGATTATCTTATGCGTTCTATGATTGCCGGCGAAAATTATTCTTATTATTGAGTGAACAAGCTACTGACCAGCTGCATTAACGATACCACTTATTGACCTTTTCAGAATCAACTATGACATTACCTGCTCATATTTTCATAGATGTGATTAGTTCTGATTTTCTTCGAAGAAATTCTCCTTCGCACTACCTTCTCTACACCAAAAGTTGTTAGCGTTTCGTTTCAAGATTACGACTATTTAAAGGTCAAGAATGCTTGAGGTGACTAGGTGCTATAGAGAATGAACATCTCATCGCTTGACGTGACTAGGTGCTCTAAATAATGAACATCTAATCGCTTGAGGAGGTTGTTGGTACTTCTGCATCTATTTCCGTGTTTCCCTCAATCGCTTTCAGTTCATTTAACTTTTTGTTCTCCAATTTATTCTCAATTAAGTCATGGAATGCGATCACAGCTCTAACAAGTGTACTTATATAAACAACCATCAATTCATCATTTGTTTTGATTGTAAAGGCAGAGGCTAATGGGTTATTGTTCTGAGTAGATGATTTGTCGTGATTATCACTTGCAAGGTTAGGCAATAAATTGAAAACGTTTTGAAGTTTTCCTAAAATAGTATGGTTAATTGGTAAGTTTTTCTGATACACCTTATCTAAGTAGTTCGCAATATCCCTGAGTTTTTGATGCAAGCCCAATAAAGATTTATACGTTTGAGTAACTCTCAACGACAAATTACCAGCCGCTTGATCTCTGATGTCTCTTAGTAAATGTTCAACTCCAATCTCTTCGGCTTCCTCTGCTTCAATAAGTGAAGGAACGTGAACAAACGTCTTCTCTGCAGCGGAACCATCGTTCTTTATATCATCCACAGCGAAGTAGGCATCAGTTGGTATTCCAACTTCTCTAGGTTGGACATCGACAATTAATAGTAATGGATTCAGAGTGTACTTCTTGAATACTTCGTTGATTTTTAAATCAGAAGGTTTCAACTTTGGTCCTGAATGATACCATCCAATCAACTTCTCCTTGGCGTTAATCTTTTTGAACATTTCACCCATTGAATCAATGAAGTTGTGGTCCAAAAACCAAACGCTAGGGTTCTTCTCGTCTTCCTCGAATGGAATTGCATACGAGTTAGTGACATTTATAGTGTCTGATGAATTATCTCCTAATATGACACCAACTACCCTCTTTTTGGAATCCTTGGCGACTCTATTATAGTGGTCAACTACCGACAACAAGACAAGCGGCGAGACTGTAACAGTCTTTGATAAAAATGTGGTTTCGTTTGTGACTGACGACGACATAGTACAATGTGGCAAATCTCTTGAAATCTTAATTTTGGAAACAGAACCTTCCACTTCGTGATCAAATGCAATTAATTAGCTTTGGTCAAATTGAACTCGTACCTCTTTGTGCTAAGAAGATAACTCGGGATTGAATTGATGTATTACGAGATTATGCAAGTGATGGCTTTATTGCCAGTTAGGTTTGCAGTTCGTTGATATTCGATTCGACTTCGCGTTATTATGTAATAATTCACGTGCATAAATTCACGTTCAATATGCCAAATATGATATATACCTCTTTTACATACAAGCTGGTCTTCATACTTCAAGTAGACTTGCAGTATTGTATCGTCGTAGTTGACATGTCTTTTCCCTCCCCAGTTAACCAGTTACTTCTCAGTCACTCAAATCCAAGTTTTCTTTACTTAGATTGGGATGTATACGGTCAAAGGTCGTGCGAAGTGTACAGTATTAGAAATAGAAGAGATGATCTGAAGTATCGAAAATACAGTTGGTAATTAATGTTTGGGCAAATAGTTATTGGTCCCCCGGGATCAGGCAAGTCCACTTACTGTCATGGAATGTACCAGTTTATGTCCGCGATAGGGCGAAAGCTGTGTATCATCAATCTTGATCCTGCGAATGATAGATTACCATATCCCAACTGTGAGTTAGATATACGAGATTTCATTACGATTGAAGAAATTATGGAAGAATTGAACCTAGGGCCTAATGGTGGACTCATGTATGCCCTTGAATCATTTGATGAGTCGGGTATCACAGAATTTGTCGAAAGAGTGCACAAATTGGTAGAAGAGCAGAATTATCTCATTTTCGATTGTCCAGGTCAGGTGGAATTATTTACCCATCATAATTCGTTATACAAAATTTTCAAGAAATTGGTGAAGTCAAACAGACTAAGACTATGTGTTGTATCGCTAGTTGATTCAATCTACCTTACAAGTCCGTCGCAATATATTTCGATATTGTTATTAAGTTTGAGATCCATGCTCCAGCTAAACCTTCCTCATATTAATGTTATATCCAAAATTGACCTACTTCGAAATTACGGTAAACTTCCTTTCAGATTAGATTATTATACAGAAGTACAAGAATTGAGTTATCTCACGCCCCATTTGGAGAAAGAATCAAATTCAATTCTAGGTAAAAACTATGTGAGGTTGACAGAGATGATTGCTGAATTAGTGGAGGACTTCAATCTTGTTTCTTTTGAAGTATTGGCCGTGGAAAACAAGCAGAGCATGATTAGCTTATTGAGTGTTATCGATAAAGCAAATGGGTACAGCTTTGGTAGTGAGATTGGAGGTGATTCTATATGGAGCGAAGCGACAAGACAATCGGGTACCGGTGAATTCATGGACTTCGATATTCATGAGAGATGGATTGAGCATAAAGACGAATATGACGAAATAGAACGAAATAACGATTCAACGGCTAATGATGGAAATGACAAACCGTTGACCGAGGAGGAAGATTGGGAATTAGCTCTACAAGACTGGGAGTCTTCAAGGGGAGGTGAAGGTACGCTTCAACGGTAATGAAATATATAGAGAATGTCCTTCCATTAGTATTATCTAATACTGTAAGCAGATAAATTCGTTTACCAAGATACCCTCAGGTCATTGGTTTATACACGAAAAATATAAGACATCTTGTAATACAGATGATTCAGCTATTGTAAAAGTAATATTAATATACAAAGTCTATTAAATGGAAGAAGCGGATTTTGCAAATTCTCTTTTGGGGCAGCTTGAATTGACGATCGGCAATCTCCAGAACAAACAAGAGGCCCTAGAGAATGAAGTGAGATCATACGAATCAGCTCGGGATCAACTTCTTCAGCATAAAGAGCCTACTGCCATGGTGTTTTTAGGACAGGGATATTTCACAGAAAAGCCAAGAAAGGTTGCTTTGAAAAGCTTAGATGAGAAAATAACGAGCTTGAAAGAAGCCATATCTACATTCAATACCAAGCTCAATGAAGCAAAAGTTACGAGAGAAAGTCTCAGAAAAATTAATCAGATGTCTGAAGATAAGACTGAAAAATTTAACGAGGAGGGTCTTCCATACATAGAAATCCAAGAACGGTTAGATGAGGGAGGAAACATAATTAGTACGTCGATAAACAATGAATTGATAGACAACCCACCCAAGGCTCGCATCTCCCAAATATCAGAGCCCGAACACAATCAAAAGGAAGAAGCTAAAAGTACTGAGGAATCGGAATCATCAAAGTCCAACTCCTCTTTGAAAAACACGCAAGATAGTTCGGATCTGGCTGGCAAATCACAGGATCCAGTACATTTTGCAGATGCAGATGCTGAAAATGAAAGCATACTGGACTTGTTAGAAGATATGGAAATCAAGAGTACCAAAGCAAACGCAGCTTCACCTCAGCTTGTAGATCAAGATGAATTGCTTAATAAAATTGATTCTTTAAATGTTAGTCCTGAAGATAAATTTCAATTGAAACAAATATGTATAGCAGAATTCAAAAAACTAGCAAACGGCTCTGAAGAAGTATCCCAAAAGAAAGAGCCCGACTCGTCTCGTTCTAATGATACTGGCACCTTTGATTCAGAAATCGTTTCAGACAAGATAGTGGATTTCGAAAACAAGGATTTGATAAACAGTCTTATCGAGGAGAATAACCTAAAGGAAATATTGAAGTTGCCCAGCGATTCATCTACCAGCTCTGTCAAGAATCATGGGATACTGGTGGATAAAGGCGACATTCTCCAACTAGAGGTTCTCGCTGATGATTTCGTGGATGAGGAAAATGCAGTTAATTATGCTGACGATGAAGAATGGGACTTTGAGTTTTCCGAAGATGACGAAGATGATGATGATGATGATGTTGCAGACGAAATACTTTATGGGGGAAAAGGATTTTACGTAAACTCTTTGCAAGGACATTCCGCAAACGACATGTTTTGGTCTCAAGTCTTAAATTTAAGACAATCAAAATCTGATGTCTTCGATACTGAGGAAATTCAAAAAACTCGTAAGGACTTCGGTGAAAATTCAACAAGTTTTGATTCAACCAAAAAAAATAAGAAGAAAAAGTCAGTACGGTTCGCAAAGAATTTGGATATTAAAGAGATAGAGAACATTAGTGATGCTTTAAAGAATCCACCAGTTCAGCCCAAACTTTCCTTATTTAAGCAAGGAAAAATCTCGAGAAACAACATAACTTCAAAGCAGCAACATCAAGAGAATAAAACTCCGGAATCTCCTGTCAGCGATATTGTCATTGAAAGAGAAAATTATACGTATGATCAAGACGTCATTCAATCTAAACTGGTAGGAGATTTTCTTTCCGAAGGAAGAAAGGTTCGTGTGCCTGATATAGAGGTTGAGGAAGGTCTGGAAGTCATAGACAGATACGAATTAATGCAACAATCCATACTCAGAAATGAGGGCGTGGACGAAGCTCCAAAAAAAATTTCAAGATTCAAGAGTTCAATACTGAAGGCTTTAAATGATGCGAAAACATCTTTGAAGTCAGAGGTGAATGATCAAGCAAGTATTGCAATCAATGGTGACGTTATTGAGAAGAATACTCCTTCGATTGGTCCCAACGATTCAAATTCAAATACAGTTCATAGTTCAAAATTCAAGTCTTCGGTCGAAAAAGAGAACATTAGTGACATGGCATCGAAACCTCAGAGGGTTTCTCGTTTCAAGGCAGGAAGGATGAACAAAAGCTTTGTGCCCGCAGCCGCTGTTGAGACTACCTCCACTCCCGAAAGTATAAACGGTTGTGGGAAAGAAAGTCAGAAAAATAGTGATCTAACAGATGACTCGGAGTTCATCGACTTTAAGGAAGCCACAATAGACTTCCATACCATGCAAAATGACTTGGAGACAATGGCAAAAGCATATGTATTGGGAGGTTACGATGAGGACATTGAAACGGAGGGCCCAGTTGTCGATAAAGTGGAAGATTTCGAAATACTCAATAAAATGCTTGAGTCTATGCCTCAAGGAAATAGTCAAAAGGTGGAAAGAAAAAATACCAGTAATCTTAAAACTACGGATGTTTCTGATTTCCGTCTGGATGAAATAGGATTTGACCACTATCACGAAAATGATAATAGTGAAGAAGATGATGACTCTGGACCAATTCTTGAAGATGAAATAATCGAAAATAATTTCGATGACTATAACGAAGATGCGAAGGCCTTCGGGTTGGAAGATGATATTGAAAATGACTTTATCAATCAGGAAATCCTACATGACTATCATAAACTTCGGCAGAAGCTTATATTCAAGAGTAAAAAGTCTGGTTACAGGATGTCAGAAGAGGAAATGGAATTTGAGCCTGTGGACGAGGATGGCAATCCAATCAAAATAAGTCGTTTTATGGCCACCAATATTAACTAACTACCCAATTCCCGTAAATATAAAACAGTCAAAAGGTACCTTTTAAAAATAAAATAACATAGTGTATAGAGTACAAAAAAATTTAACTGGCCAAGTCTCCGCGGATAAGACCTTTGTGGTGCAAGAGCTTCAAATATCCCCGGATTATAAAAACTTGTTACCGAGCGTACCGTAGGCGCGACTTTTATACTCTTGGGGTTATGCAATTTTGTTAGCGAAATAATAATGAAATGATGCAATCTTTCGAGTCTCAAGGTTTGTTAATTTCTTGAAATGGGTCGACTTGATTCGTGGGGATAATGGTTAAGTAGCCATTTTGAAAACCGGAGCAAGATTTGGAACAAGGTTTAACTTTTTTTTGATACAATCCGGGGTACCAGTCCGGGGTATCAGTTGACTCTGGAGAAAGGCTGTGCGCGAAGATGTTCGTCGTAAATAATAAGAACATTATAATTGCCCCACTTTTGGCCCCTCCGAAAAGTTTAACGTGTTCCAAACATTATGGGTCTATAGCAAGTAAGCAAGTGAGCAAATGTAAATGTTTATGTATTTTGCTTTGCTTTGTATGATAATTTCCAGCTGAATGTGATCCTCTTCTTAATCATTATTATGCTAGTTCGGATCCGTCCGGAGTACGTTGGTCTATGAACCACTTACAGGATATTTGTGCATTCCGGTAGTATACTAACCATTCTCACTTACGAGGGTCGCTTAACACCGAATCAACTATGGAAGTGAAATGCCTTGACTTTATTGGCATAACGTCTCTGGAGCTGTCTATCGCAAGTGCTCGTTTAAGCATGGGAGATGGTGACAGGTGGCGTTATTGTGTACCCCATGTCCAAAGTGTTTGTTGTTCTTCCCCTCCTAAATATCTTGGGCCAAAAAAATAATAAAACTCCGTAAAAGCATTCTCACCCCGAAAATCGCTCTCGAATCTCGACCTATTTAGTAGAAGCCTCACTGGTCACCCATCCGAATTCGCGGTCTCAACATTTTTTTGCTCTGGAGTGCGTGAGATTTGTTTGTAGTACTTTTGTGTTATTTTGTGTGATTTGTGTGATTTTTCATTGTGTAAGCCACCGGAGTATGTACAACTATAAATACCAGGCATTAAACGTCCCATAAATTGGATCGGCTTTCACTTGCGAAATTCATACACAGAAATTTTGATATCTACTTCACACAAGTAAATAGCTTTCATAGCCATGTCATCAATTTTGAAACAAAGGGTGAGATACGCGCCCTACTTAAACAAGTTAAGAACTGTCGAACAATGTATAGACCTCTTTAAGCATGGACAATATTTGGGATGGTCTGGATTTACTGGTGTTGGTGCACCAAAGGCAATTCCAACTGCATTAGCTGATCATGTTGAAAAAAACAACTTGCAGGGCAAGCTTGCTTTCAATTTGTTCGTCGGTGCCTCGGCTGGTCCTGAAGAAAGTCGTTGGGCCGACAATGGAATGCTTTTGAGAAGATCTCCACATCAAGTCGGTAAGCCAATTGCCAAGGCTATAAACGAAGGAAGAACTCAATTTTTTGACAAGCATTTGTCTATGTTCCCTCAGGATTTAACATACGGTTTCTACACTAGAGCCAAGCAAAACAACGATTTGTTGGATTACACTATCATTGAAGCCACCGCTATAACTGAAGATGGTTCGATCATCCCAGGTCCTGCTGTTGGTGCCTCCCCAGAAATGATCTCTGTTTCTGACAAAATCATCATTGAAGTCAACACCAAGACTCCTTCATTTGAAGGTATTCACGACATAGATATGCCTGTCAACCCACCTCACAGACCGCCATACCCACACACCTCAGCCGGTTACAGAACTGGCCAAGTTTCGATTCCTGTTGATCCATCCAAGGTCGTGGCAATCGTTGAATCCACTACTGGCGATATCGTCCCTCCAAACACTCCATCTGACCAGACTTCTAGGGACATTGCCAGCCACTTGATCGAGTTCTTAGAGCATGAGGTCAAGCAAGGTAGATTGCCAGATAACTTACACCCATTGCAATCAGGAATTGGTAACATTGCTAACGCTGTTGTGGAAGGTTTGGCTGGATCCAAGTTCAAGAACTTGAGTGTCTGGACCGAAGTGTTGCAAGATTCATTCTTGGATTTCTTCGAGTCGGGTACTTTGGACCATGCCACTGCCACTTCTATCAGATTGACTGAAGCTGGTTTCGAAAAGTTCTACGAAAACTGGGACACTTATTCCAAGAAGTTGACTTTGAGATCTCAAGTTGTCTCCAACTCTCCAGAAATTATTAGAAGATTGGGTGTTATTGCTATGAACACTCCTGTTGAAGTTGATATCTTTGCTCACGCCAACTCCACCAACGTAATGGGATCTCGTATGTTGAACGGTTTGGGAGGTTCAGCTGATTTCCTCAGAAATGCTAAGCTCTCCATTATGCACACTCCATCCGCTAGACCTTCCAAGATTGATCCAACCGGTGTCTCATGTATTGTTCCTATGGCCACCCACGTTGACCAGACTGAACATGATTTGGACGTTGTTGTTACTGAACAAGGTTTGGCTGATTTAAGAGGATTGTCTCCAAAGGAACGTGCTCGTGAAATCATCAACAAGGTCGCCCATCCTGATTACAGAGATCAATTACAAGACTACCTCGACAGAGCTACCTTTGCTGCTACTAAAGCTAAGTCCTTGCACGAGCCACACCTCTTAAGAGATGCTTTCAAGATGCACTTGAACTTCCAAGAAAACGGTACCATGAAATTAGACTCTTGGGACCAAAAATTTTAAGTAATTAACTGAACATAGCGATCCAAATAAACACTAGAAATTCGTTGAAGTTTTGTGTAGACGAAGAAATGTATAAGGAGAAATATTAATGAACATTGACGATCATCGATTTGGCGAAGAAGCTGCGAATTGTTCGGGGATAAGAGTGAACAATCCCCAAAAAAAATATTTTTCGGAAATTATGCTTTTTTTTTTGAACTATTATCCGAATAAACAAGATTGACATAAGAAGTCTGATTTAAAGATTATTCATCTAACGAAGCAGATAGTGAGAGCAGCCCGAAATGCAAGTAATAGATATTGATTGAGCACAGGGGACTATAAGTCAGTATTCAAGTATATAGCTTATACTATTCATCATATTTTTCGAAACATGATAGCCGCCGAGCGTTACGATAGTATGTGAGATTCGAAACGACATATTGAAAAATCTGCCAGAATAGTAAAACAATACGGCACCCTAATTTCATTTCTCTGTCCTAATATGTCAATTGGGAAAATTCGCAAAGAATAAAACAGCTTGCGGCTATTTTATTTGTTACCGTGCTAACTCGACTCGAGCCTTGTATGTTATAGACGATAGCACCGAGTACGGGAATTCATCTGAGTCCCCCAAATAAGCTCAAACCCAGAGAGAGTTTATTACTCTAGACTTCTAGCCTACAAAATTATTATCGAGGCAAGCTTTCCGCTGCAGACTGGACGAATAGTTTTGCTCTGCATTCGTGTGATCTCTATTACAGTTTTCATTTCGAAATGATTCGAGATCTTACATACCTCTAGATCGTCGAGGAATGAAGATCAAGACCAGGAGTAAATACGCAAACTCCTAAAAACCTAAAGTAGATTTGGCAACCCGCAATAGTAATTACCGAAGAGTTCAGAATTTAAAGGATGCATTGTTTCTATTCGAAGCAACACGATTGAGTATACTTCCAATCATAAATCGTAGATTGACAGTGGCTAAAAAGTCTCAAAATATATGACCCACCGTCTTTATCTGGAATGAGACGCAGTGTGGCATGAAAAGATGGACGGATGGAATTTTTTGGTCTACGCCTTAGGTGCACCACGGTCTGTTTTTGATATATAAGCAATTGTCCAAGGATGGTGAGAAAACGAATCTCATAAAATAAAGTATTTTCATTCTCACGAAGCAGATCAAAAATATCAATTGATGTGTTACTATGATATAGATAGCACCGATGGTGAGACACCATCTGCGGACCCTCGGCTCAAAGTCCTAGCATTTACCCGAGAGGTGTACCTAGATAGCCTTCTTTTTCCCAAGAAGCCATTGGACGTCTCCTCGAAATCATCAGATAAAATCATGAGCACAATCCGGTAAAGTTAGCTGACAGAATTAGTTGACCGAGTGTAGCATTTTAAGCATCACCCTTTCATAGTTCAAAGTTACAGGAAACGACTGCAGAAAATACCGTGATACCTACTTTAGTTAATCAGGATGTACTCAACAGATCCACTATTGTCCCACTTTCAACTAATAATGATCCACATGTAATTCATTCGCAGCCTAATAACCACCAAGGTTCCCCGCAAAAATGGATATCTACTGAAAGTCTCAGCAAAACCATTTCCAATACCGATAAGTACGATCAGCTAATCCAACTTATCATAGAGGTTTTTCTCTTTCTCCTCTCCTCTACCACAGCCGTTAAATTACAGTTCAAGAATTGACAACATCGCAAACTCAAAATGTATTAGACAAGGGTATTTTAAGGCACGCAACTCAACACCTCTTCACCTTAAACTCACCGCAACATAGACTGAGCAACTTCATAAGAGTCATCTCCTGAATTCCTCATCATTTTCACAATATAGACGAAGCCACTTTCGTGGTGTCCAGTCATATTTAGCTTCGTTAGACGGAGCTATTAATTTTAATTTCTTCCCATAATACTGATAAATAATCATAACTACACGAAAGCAGCCTCTTGAGAGATTCCTTCTTGTACTGATTTGGTATGTTACAGAACTACTTCGATTGAAGCGGTAAAAGCCCATGGGCTGATTTACTACTTCGAATCAAAGAAGACGATTCTGTAGGCAGGCCCGAATTTTGCAACCTTAGCCACTGCGGGTATGAGCCTTTTGAGTTGACGAGGAATCATTGCTGGCCAGTATGCAAATTCTGATTGCTGACGAACATAGACAACACTAAAGTTGTGTCAATGCTGGAGCGTTGTGCATTATTCTAATTGCTGTACATACACAAGACTAAAGTTACATTAATGCAGGTGTTGTTTATGCTAATTTTCCGCGCCAGTATTTCAACTGCTTCAAGAATGCATACTTCAATGATTTGATAATCCCCGAACTGAAAACTCCTCGAATCATTTGTTTGATCGATGATATTTGAATCGTCCGGCTGACTACTTTCAACAAATTTCGCGAAAGATCTTTGTCCTTCACGATTTCTTTGATAGACTTCTCTCTATACATTTGGTACAATTTAGACCGAAACTGCAAAGGTAACGTACTAATAAGCTTGATTCTATTGTTAATTGTCAAGTTTTTGCGGAATGTTCTGATATTGTTGTTGGCTTCATCCTTGTCAATAATAATCAAGCAATTTCTCTGAATGAAGTACTGTAAAATTGGATCGTAAAGCTTCATAAACTGTACTATCTGCTTGTTCACAATGTTGCGTGCCTTATTGGGATTCTCTCCTCCAATATACATACGGAAATCTCCCAGATACGATATTTTGGTTATTTGTTCATATAATTCGCGTTCGGTGAATTGTGGACGCTCTATCAATAATATAGCCAATGTCACTGCATTTTTCAAGTTGTATTGGTTCAAAAACTTCACCATAGGAGCATCGTCTTTCACAAAATTGACCGGTTTGTGTAATCTGCCCGCAAAGTACAATGAAGACCACTCACTCAAATCATGCAAGCTTGAGCTCGTGGATATTATTCCGTACTTGATTAACTTATTTTGTATAGTGACAAACGGATTGAAGTACATCCCGGAACTACCCTGGATCAACTTCACCAAAGATGGATTTTTAATTGAGTAATGATGCGGGTACTGTTGGATGTTTTGTCTATGAAATGCCTCGTTATTGTCCACTATGGTTATAAAGTCGATCTGTGTTTGGTCCATGGGATTCTTCTGGGAATCCTTTTTTAGGTCGTATCCGTCCTGTGGGAATACACCTGAACCATACCCTATGGCTACTTTTATAGGTGCCTTGAACGAGTGTATTATTTCCTCCAACTCTTGTTGTTGTCGATGTCCATTTTCGTCCATAATATCGACTTCTTGATTTCGGGCTCGAAAGTCTTTGGGAAGAATTAGTTTGTCGAATCCTCGGAAACCTTCACTTATTATGGGTTGATAGTAATTGTCAGAGTATGGTGTTGTTGAGTCACTAGAAACAATATTCTTTTTTCCATTATTAAGCCCTATTTCACTGATTCCTTCGATAAAGCTTCCATATCCTTGATAGACCTTTCTCGAGGTGGTGCTTCCGGACCATCTTCTTGGAAAGATTTTCATGCTGACTCTATTGCTTCTATATAAACATAGCTTTATCATAATTGTCCCTTTTAGTCCCTATTATCAGTAGATCAGGGCTGTGGCCTCCTGAGCTTCAGAGGACAAACACCGTATAAATATTATCGTCGACATTTGGTCACGTGTAGTGTCACGTTACATGGACACGAAGCTACACCACGCTACGGTGGTAGATTCGTCATAAAGAACAAGGAAACTTCTGCTTTGATCACTAAGCTAGGATTATAGCGGTGCCACCAACTCTCAAAATAATTAGCATCGTTGCCTATTAGCATCACACGAGGCTAGGACCCTTCCCATTTTGGTTGATAAACAAATTCCCTGTATCGAAGTGTCACGTGTCGTTAGATTCTAGTGTAGATCATTTGTCACGTGCTATGTTGGTTTTGGGTAGATCATCTGGTTTGTCACGTGTTATTCGCCGACCGGCATGATTTTGGCCGGTTTAAATTTTCTGTGACTAATTTTGGATCCATTAGTGTTAAGAAGCTAAGATGTCCTCAAAACAATACAGATCTACACGTAATGCTGGTGAACAGGCCTTGTCATTCGAGGACGTGGTCATGACCGGTTTGGCCAAGGATGGAGGGTTATTTGTCCCATCCAAAATTCCCCAGCTTCCAAGCACGTTTTTGGAAGAATGGAAAGACTTGTCGTTCAACGAGTTGGCATTCAACATCTTGAGATTATACATCGAAGAATCGGAAATTCCAAATGAGGACTTGAAGGACTTAGTATCCAGATCCTACTCCACCTTCAGAAGCTCAGAAGTCACTCCAATCAAGAAGATTGATGATAATATTCATTTGTTGGAATTATTCCATGGCCCCACTTATGCCTTCAAAGACGTTGCTTTGCAGTTTGTAGGTAACTTGTTTGAATACTTTTTGACCAGAAGTAATGCCAAGAAGTCTGCCGATGAACCTAAAGATGTCATTACTGTCGTTGGAGCCACCTCTGGTGACACTGGCTCTGCAGCTATATATGGATTGAGAGGTAAAAAAGACGTTTCTGTGTTCATTTTATACCCAACTGGAAGAATATCTCCTATTCAAGAAGAACAGATGACCACTGTTGAAGATGCCAATGTTCATACCTTATCAGTCAAGGGTACCTTCGATGACTGTCAAGACATTGTCAAGCAGATCTTTGGAGACGTCGAATTCAATGAAAAGTATCATGTTGGTGCCGTCAACTCTATCAACTGGGCTCGTATCTTGGCTCAACAAACTTACTACTTCTACTCGTATTTCCAATTAAGAAAGCAATTAGGTGCCGATGACAAGATAAGATATGTCGTTCCATCCGGTAACTTTGGAGACATTTTAGCAGGCTACTATGCCAGAGAAATGGGATTGCCAATTGACCAATTGATTATTGCCACTAATGAAAATGATATCTTGGACAGATTCCTCAAGTCCGGTCGTTACGAAAAGAAAACTGGTGCTGAAGGTATCGTGAAGGCCACCCACTCTCCAGCCATGGACATTTTAATCTCTTCAAATTTCGAAAGACTCTTATGGTACTTGGCCAGAGACAATGTTGTCAATGGAGACGATAGTAAAGCTGGTTCGGTCTTGAATGAATGGATGAAACAATTGAAAGAAATCGGCTCTGTCACTGTTCCAGAAGGTGTTATTTCACAAGCCAGATCCATCTTTGGTTCTGAAAAAGTTGATAATCAAGATACCGTCAAAACCATCAAAAAAATATACACCAGCAATTCTGAAAGATATGTTTTGGACCCACACACCGCAGTTGGTGTAGCTGCTACTTATAGATTCATCGCTAAGGACAACAAGGACGACAAAATCAAGTACATTTCTTTATCCACCGCCCATCCTGCTAAGTTTTCTGAAGTTGTTCGTGAAGCTTTGGCACAAGTGGAAGGCTATGTTGATTTCATTCCTGAAGACTTAAAACAATTAAGTACAAAAGAGAAGAGAATCAAGCTTATTGATGAGCCATCTCTTGAAAAAGTCAAAAATGCTATTGTTTCCGCATTAAACATCTAAACTGCTCTTTAATTCAACTAATATATATAAAATAATAACAGTGACTGCATCAAGATCTTCAATCATATCAGATAAGAATTGTAAGTGTAAGTTTCACTTCAATCTCTTCCGATCAAAATGCTCAGTCCTTCACTGTATATCACTTAGGGATTAACTGCATTCTGCAAATAAATTACAAAATTGTGAAAAATCTCAACAACCAAAAGAAAAAATTGATATTTTGAGCTTAGTGTAGTGAAATGTAGGTGAGAGTTCACTTAGCTAGAAAGGTGGGTAATTTACTTGTTATGTTAGACTAAAAAAGTATTATTGCTTATTATGTGAAAAAAAAAGTTATTTTGGACGAGACAGGAATCGAACCAGTGACCTTTTGCTTGCAAGGCAAACGCGCTACCAACTACGCCACACGCCCAATAATCTTAAGATGGTGGCTCCGAATTACAATATAATTGTTGAAATTGTAGTCACATGGTCATATGCTCAGCTATTAAATAAGGCTATGATCGAAACATTAGCTAATTATTATGGTAAGCATAGGATACCAAGAGTTAGGAATTCTAACCAAAGATACAGAATCGAGAGAATGGATGCAGCTAGGTTTCAGGAAAGCTCGTGATCGAGCTCAATGAACCAAGCCCCGCAACTCGATGCACGTAAGCGAATTAAACGATCCCGAAGATCGTAGAAGGAATGAAGCACCACATCTACGAATGTGATACTACTACAAGCACCACATTGATGCATATAATATTACTAAGTCCCGCAACTCTGCAGATATTATTCGTATAGGAGTGGAGAAGGGTTACACATTCCCGATTACAACCCTTCTTGAAATTGGCTGCAAAAATGAAATGTGGTAAAAACCACGCGCTGGAAATTAATATAAATATGGCTGCCAATTCCCCTTCATTATCTTTGATCATTAAGTCAATTGAGGCAAGACAATATCCCACTTCAATCGCAGTGATTTCAGGGTTTCCAATCACTGATCAGATCAAGTTATTATATACTACTTCACCTGACCGAGGCAAATATATATTATAATATAGGCAATACAACAACTTGCTGGAATACTACCTAGAGGCTGGCAAACTTCTTGCATACCCGGGCTTACCAAATATAAACTTCAGCCATAGCCGCTGGAGCGGATATTTAACAGATTTAGAGTCAAAACATAGTTTTGTCCTGCTTATTATATCTTATAATATTATAGTCAGAGTCAAATTCAGCTGATCAAGCTAAATCTATTGTTGTCAATTAAAGCTACATCAATTTAGAATTGATTCACCAAATCTACCAACAAATTCAAATCTAGTTTCAAAAAGTGTTAAAACAGAAAAGAGCAAAATCCAATTATTAATCATTATTGAAAATGTCTAACCCTTCTCCTTTGATCCTTCCGAAGCAGAACATCAAGGCTGCTTCCATTCCCAAATCTTTTAGTGAAGACCCGGGGTATATCACCGACGTTGATAAGTCAGAAGAAGTTCACGCTGATAATGACAAAGTCGGAACTGACAATGTAAAGGATGTCAAACTTTTGAAATGTTAGAGGATGAAAGATCATTGTCAAAAGTTGTCGAAAGTTTATCCCAATTTGATCTCTACACGGACGATCGTGAAAAAGATAACAAAGTCATTGAAAATGCAAAAGAATGTGTAGCCGATGCTGCGAAAATGTTTTCTTAGTAAGAACAATTCCATTCTCTGGATATTCCTACGATCAAGGCATGGGATAAACGTTTTGAACGGATGTTCGGGATATATCCAGGTTTGAAAGATCTTTATAAAAACAAAGATGAAAACAACGTTAAGAACAATGAATGGAAGTTGTTGTTCTTGAATCGCAACATAGAGAAGAAACGTTACCCATTGTGGCTTCAAGTTTTCAATTCTCGATTATTCTGGAATTTGGAATCTCTTGGTCTCACAAAAAGATTAAGGTATGAAGAAAACGAAATGATAAAGTCATCGTATGGTATTTACGAGATCATCTCTAAAAATTTGATAAACGTCTTGGAACATGACATGAAGGCGATACTCGATACCACATCCAATAAAAAATTGTTCGCGAACGATGAACGATTTCAAAGAAACTGGAATAATTATTTCGATTCGGAAAAGTATGACCAGGGATTGTATCGACATTATCAGGTTGGTCCCCATTGCAATATTGTAAGCGGATGTTATTCTAGTTTTAGTGATTCAAACAAAAGAATCATGGCTAGAGTCTTGGTTGAACATTATCTTCAGAGAAAAGATAATCATGATTATGTTTATCGTTCTAAAGTTCTTCAAGACTTCACTAGTCATCCTGATTATAGAGTGGACGAGAAAAGAATTGAAAGAACTAAGGATCTGAATAGAAACAAATCTCACCAGAAGGTTGAGTCCAAAGATAAACATCTAAAAAGACGGATAATCAAAATAAGGGGAGACAGAAGTCTAATAAAAAAGCAGTTGGTTCAGCGAACAAAATGACTTCACAATCAGGATCGCATGAAACTTTTTACTTCTTGCGTACCCGGGAATGCCAAATTTAAATTTTAGGCTTAGCCGCTGGAGCAGAGGTTCAACAATAATTTTGAAGCTCTAGTCTTGTTGCTTAAATGTAAGGTTTATCACTATTATTTTAGATCAAAGAATCATTTTACAAGTTCCAAATTCTGAGGCTATTCTTGTCAATATTATGTTTATACGATCTTGGACCCTAGCTGATTTTACGAACAAGAGATCAGAAGAGAGAATCTCCGGAACATCTGGTTTGAGGTCTCAAGTCTAGTTAGGATGGAAGATACTAATTTCCTTCACGAAATGCGTCAAAGCAATTCTGAGTTAATGATTTGACCAAAGCATCGGCTGTGACTGACAACAGAGCTTCTCGAAAAGGGTGATGAGTGCAAAATGATGATACTAGGTTAGTATACTCAAGAGATCAAGGTCACTGAGGTAAATATGATATCAGTAGTGTAGTTAGCAGAAAAGCAAAAAAATTGGATATAAGGACTATAAGCATTTTCACACAGTCGAAATAAGCTAGTGTAAAGATAGGCGTTGATCTGGCCTAAACTTACGAACTTTCATTTTCAAATTGGTAGATTCTTCTTATGCGAAAGCTCTTCAATCTAATCGCAAAAAACTCAAGTACTTCACTCCATGCCGCTACACAGTAAGGTTCAAGTCCTCATTACTTTGTAATTTGTTACAAAGTAGCATGATAGATTGTGCATGGATTCATAATATAGCTGCAAAATAAAGAGATATCGTATGATTCTTTTGTTTGCCCAAATTATTTTACCATCTGACCCATTCTATATAATTTTCAGGAGAATATTAATATCACTTTTACCTGACGTTTATGTAGAATCGGTTTTCTTTGACTTGACAGACACGTTTCCATCTTTCACTTCCAATTCGTATCCTGCTTCTTGTAATGCGCTGTCATCATATGATCTCTTTGCCTCTAGCTCGCCAACAAACTGTTGGTTCTTTGAATTATTTGCTAACAAGAATTTGAGACACACAATGGATCTCTCTTTTATGAATGGGTTATTTTCGTCAATCACACAGTTGGATAGGATGATTTCCAAACCATGCAAATTGCGGACCTTTTCCTGAGTTTCAAAGGATTCATGCGCCAAAAATGATATTATCTCGATAATTAATGCTTTTGCTTGTGGAAATTGGTTATAATTGATGGTATCTTCATATTTCTCACCCAATTCAACTATCTTTTTCTCTCTATCCTTGATGGTGATTGGCTTTATGTTTTCATGTAACTTTCTCAAGAGCACTATCAAAGGATCTATAATATTGTAATGGGTCAAAAAGTCTTTTGCCTGATGAAATTTGCTCAAGTCAGATATGATATCCAATAAAATCATTAATATTTGGTATACATGTGGTCCTTCTTGCAGATCGCTGATGCTTCCAGAATTCAAACTGTCGATATACTCTATGCTTTTGCTGGCGTACTTGACAAAGAGATCGTGGGACCAAGATAATAAGGCAATCAACTGGTAATTATTCCAATCGGTCTTGGAGGTGACTATGAGCTGGCAGAGCTTGATCCAAGAGAAGAATGTGGAAGACTCTTGAGAAATTAGCCATTTTCCAAAGCTCTCATGAGTGATGATATCACATAGTAGTCGGACAAATGTTAATTGGAGGCTAGTCAAGTCAGAGCCAAAGTCGATATTTTCAAATACTCCGAGCACAAAAGTCATTATGGCGTTTCTGCATTTGGAGATCTTCAATACGTGATATAGAATCACATTGTGACTAGTTTCGTTACTTTTGTCTGCAGAAAGAATGGTATTGAAGTAATGCAAAAGGTAAAGCTCATACGGAGCGAGGTCATCGACGTTATTCAAAGCTTGATTTAAGTCTATAACAATTCTCTTGGAATTGGGAATATCGGTAGAATCATCTATTTGAGAGTTTTCAGACTGAACTAGCGTGCTTGCCAAGGAATCGAGACCCGTCTCATGGACTAGTTCAGGGGCCAAAGGCGGACAATTGGCCAAAAACTGAATAAAAACCACAATTGTCTTTTCGTATAGATCATTCTGGTTGGAAAAGTTCCTTGCAAAGTGCTTGAAACTTTGAAGGACTAGTATTTGAAGGGAAAGTGATTTGGGCTTACAGGTAACCAAGTTACGGGCCAACAATAAAACGCCTCTGAATATACGGGTATACTCGATTAGATGTGGCTGCAGCTCACTGAATGGGTAAGTGGTGGATTTTTGTATTATTTGGTACAAGATGTCCCAAGCTTCATTATTGCAGTAGGCCTGTCTTGCATGCTCATCAGCACCTGTATGGGCAATAGTCGAACTTAAAAAACCAAGACTTTTTTGAAAACAGGACTCTGAGCCCAAGGCAGAAGCATCAGAGAGTGTGTTCAGTATGTCTTGCAATTCCAGCAAGATTTCTTTGATGTTCGCTGCCATCCGATGAGATGATGTAATGAGATGGTCCATCGCACTTTTCAAGGCTTATTTTTCGGCCTCATAGTGAGATTCGAAGCTACTAACCAAAAATTCACCTATTGAACGCTCGCACTGTTCACGACCGGACTGAACGCTGCACCGGTAGTATATACTGCCTTGATGTCATTCCCCATATAGTCAGTCTACCCCAATACTTCCTCAGACGGTGCACAGGTGCCCCGGAATCACTTCCTATTATCCGATGCCTGATCGCTCATGTGACACTTCCTCGGAAGACGCACAGAAATTCGCAGTCAGGTAGCTCCGAGAACCATTTCTGAACATGACGTCAACCAAAAGTGGAGAACACCATCAACGTTCATGGTACAGGTGGCTGGCAACGTTCATGGTATGGCGGCTTAAATCATTCAGTCATGATCCTAAAACACTCGGTACAGTGTTTGTTGAGGATCCGACGGGCATTCGCCGGGCCTGTCCTTCCCACTTGCCGAGAAGATTCATTTGCAGTACTAGGCAACGGGCTGACACAAAGTGCCTTTGGCGCAGCAGATTGTACCTGTTTATCGGGATCAACGAATTAGCGCGGGTGAAGCATACCGGGTGAACACTACCTCTATCAGTTGGCTCTTGGCTCCGAACTTACCGGCCTTTTTTCTGTCACCATAGGATCTCCACCGTTAACCGCGCGGATCCGAACACCCGATCGCAAGGTTGTTGGATGTTGTGATAATCCCTAGAGATTTTACCCCTTTTTGATAGGGGCTTGTATAGATTTGGCAGTCTTATGAGTGCGTAAAATGCATCTATCGTCTGTGGTCGCGGATAAGGCCAGGCGAGATGAGCAGTTTCACCCTGCAGACGTTGCTCTTGTGACATTCACAGACGTATTTTTCTTTGTCTCTCCACGGCTACAGAAGCACTGAGCGCATTCTGTTCGGCCCCCCTGGCAACTGTCACACTGATTGTTAAAAGCCTCTGATTGTGAATTTTGCTTTCATGTAGATCCGGAAAGCAAGTTTGTTTTTAGTATCTGTTTTGGGGCTAGAGTTAAATAGATAACTAAAGAAATACCACTTCTTCTTCGCTACTGACAAACCTTCGATCTTCAACCCTTTCTTACAATTTGACTGTGGCTTGCATTATTAGTATTATTAGTCTTTTCATCTGGATATATCAAAAGTCTCCTAATGATGTATAACGATTGCTTATCTTTCCACAAGTTGACTTCTTCCTCAGCGGTAGACTCAAAGATCATTCATCCTATAGTAAGTACGAGTGCTGCAGGCAGCACCATACCAGTCATGTCGACCTCGTCAGATACTTCCTCTGATTACTCCTCCAGTATGAGTAGCTCTCCTCCATCTTCCAGAGCAAATAGCCCTATTGCAAAGTCAGATAGATCCAACACTCCACCTACCCCCCCTTCCACCGAATATCCACTGTTCAAAGACCAAACCAAGCCTATACAACCCATCCCAACCAAAATAGCTCCCTCTATAACCCCATCCGTAGCACCTATAACTGATCAAGACGACTTTCTTCAGCTAGTGGAACCAAACCCAGTATCTCCTCCAGAATACAACACGTTACCTCCGGGTGGATGTCCCAAGTATCCGATCTACGATCCTGCCAGCACCAATAACGGGCCTATACCGGCATATTCTCCTTCTATCTACAAAATCGGAGTAGTAGCTAAAAAAGTAGAATGGCTCACTCCTTACGAACCAGCTCCTACCAGATCCTGGAAGAATGTCATTATGGAACTCAACTCTACTCAGCTTAATTTCTACCATATTCCAAGTGCTTTGGAGCCGCATTTAATGAACTTCAAGCCTATTTCACAATCACCAGCTCGTACACACAACGAGTTTGAAGCCAAAGAGTTGACCAACGTCAACTCGTACTTGACTTCCGATTCAGATCTCCAGTTCTTTAAGCTTTGTCTGAGACTCAATCTTTTGAGCGATACAGTCAAGTTAGATGACGAATTTGATCCGAAAATAGCAAAGAAATCGAAAAAGTTGCTCCGTTCGTATTCATTGCAACGTTCAAGAATAGGTTTGGCTACTGACTACAAAAAGAGACCAAATGTATTGCGGCTCAGACTTGAAAGTGAGCAGCTTCTCATTCATTTCCCTTCAATAAGAGAATTGGTAGAATGGAATATGGCTCTTGGTGTTGGAAGAGATGTTTCTCTCGACTTGAATGAACGTGGGCTTCCTCACTTCAGAACAGTTCCAAGAAGAAGGAGAGACAGATCTTCTTCGTCTTCAGCAAGCCCAACTTCCGGTATGTTTAGAGGCATTTCAACCATTGATCAGAGAAACAGAAACCGGTCCAATTGCGAACCCAATTCTACTATCAAGGGCAAGTTGTCGAAGTTAAAACTGAAACTTTCCACTTCTTCTTTTGCAACCAATAGAATCCCTGAGCCCAAATTAAAAACTGCTAAACAAAATGGCTCTGCTGCTTCTCTTGATAAGTTAAGATACTCGAATTTGGAATTGGCCCGGTTGAATTTGAATAATCAAGGCCACTTTGCATTGTTTGACGAAGTGTCGAGATCTGATATGGAAGACACTTCCAATTATGACGAAGATGGTGATGATGAGTATTATGACGACGAAGAAGCTTTAGAGCTTGTTGCCAGAACATCCTTACATACTGTAGCAAACAGAGCCAAAACCACGAGAAACGACACTCCAGCTGGTGATACTCTTCAAGTTCCTTTTCCACCCCGTATAGACTACGACGAGGACGACATTCAGAACATGAGTGATCTTCACCATTCAGACGATGAGGACGAAGATGAGTTGGAAGATGATGAGTTGGATGAAGAAATCTTGGAAGATCTTCACGAAGGGGGTATATCTATTTCTGATAGACGCAAGAGTAAATCAAAGAACTCAACCTCCAAAGATCACAAATGGGAGCCTCTTGACACTAGAGCTCAAAGCAAGAGAAAAATCTACAGAAATTGCATCAGATGTATCAAACCTTTAACTATGGACGATTCCTGGGTCAACAAATCATTGTGCAGACCTACCACGATGTCGCCATTAAATTTCGCCTATTTACGGGTGAAATACTGCAATAACGTTACCGGCTATACTCCGCCTTCGACGTTTTCATCGTTTTTCTCTAATTCAAGCAGCTCTTCTAGTTTAGCCAGCATGAATTCCAACGGAGGATCGCCAGGGTTTAGAAAAAAGAGCTTTTCAGCAAAAGAGATCAATGGACTCAACTTACCTGATTCTGCATTAACCAAGGTTCCTAATCACTTCCTTAAGGAGTACGTGGTAGGTTCACATGGACTTATTCCCAAAGAACTATAGACTACTAACTTTTAGTCTTTACATAACTGTATTTATATGCTGGACTTTGATTGTATAGTAGTAATTCATTTCAAATTACGACTGACTATGTACAAGTAAGTAGAATCGGAACAGTATTTTAGGTAAATTCTTCAATCGGTTTATGACAACTTGGGTCTATTTGTTCTGAAACTTTTTGTCTTTGTTTTGACTATTTGTCTTGGAACTTCTGGTCGTTTGACACTTTTGATCTATTTGTTTGACAATTTTATGCCATCACTTCGGTCTATTATTGTTTTAGTTTTTGTTTTTGCTGTTCGTAAATGAGTTTCTTCACCCTACTCTCAAATGCTTTGATCATAATAGACGTTACCTGGTCAGAGAACATCGAGCTTACAGCGTTATAAAGAGGGTTTTTGAACCTGTACTTCAATGTCAAATCAACAGTAACACTTTCGCCGTGTAACGACTTCTTGGGCTTGAATTTCCATTCGGTATGCAATTCGCTAAAGACTGAGATGGTGAGGCTCTCGGCCACCACAGATTCGTAGGGAACAGATGTCACCTTACACTCAAAAGTCTCGTCGAACTGTTTCCATCCCACTTTTAAACCGGCTATCGATGTCTGGCCCGTGGTGTCTTTGATATACGACTCCTCCACGAACGGAACAAAGTCCTTATAGAGTTCTACACTTGAAACAACTTCAAAGATCTGTTTTTGGTTACACTGATGTATCACTTTGCTTACCTTGTGGTGCTTGGTCTGATTGTCTTTGCCAAAAGGAAGATCTATAAACGAACGACAAGGAACCAAAAAGGTACTTGATCTGGCACCCAAATACCTCGATAGAAGATCATGAACCGGCAAGGATCGATTCGCCACCGATTTGATCATTGATTTACCTTTTATTTGTTCCACACCCAAATTTTTGACCCAAATCACACACCCTCCTCTAAATCGGGTCTTGTCAGTTCAAATTTCAAGCGAGCACGACTCAATTTGACCGTATGGCGCGTGTGGCGACCAACCTAGCAGAAGTTCGTTACTCTTACTAAATCTCCACTCTCACTTACACTTACTACAACTTTTGATTATTTTTCGGAATGATACATTAAAATTCATATAAACCAAATGATATATAACTATTATGGATAATTGAGAATTTTCATGTTTAAGCAGCCTTGGTGTAGATGGCTTGCTTGGAGTGTTTCAAGACTGGGGTGATGATTCCGTCTTCTTCCAATTGTCTCAAAGCGACTCTGGCTAAAGAACCACCAATCTTAAGTCTATCAACCAAGACGGAAACGGAAACAAACTTGTAACCTGGGACATCCTTCAAGATTCTGTCGTATTTGTCTTGGTCTAAGGTGACAAGATGTTGGGCCTTGTCCTTAACCTTACCCTTATTCCACTTTTTCTTACCTTTCTTACCACCGGCTAAAGCGGCAGCAGCCTTAGCAGCCTTAGTTTGTTGGATCTTTGGGGCCATTCTAAATTGTTAGTATATAATAGTTCTAATAGCTGCAGTATGAATAATTGACAAAAACCTTTCTGAGCACTTCTCAACAATTTAACAAATATTTGCACTCTTCATTATATCAAATCAAATGATTATAATCTTTTACTGATCAATCTATCTGTTATGATAAGGGTATTGCCAGGTTCACTTCACACAGTTTCTAATGATCACATACTTGTCTGTAGATGCTAATGGGGAAAAGACTGAAAAGATTGGATTTCACTTATAAAAATTTTCCTAGGCCTTGCGAGGGCGGGTGGAAATTGGAAGTGGAGAATGTGCAGGAAACCACATCACGTGGACAAGCGCTTAACTATGGTCGCACCACCATTCTGGTAGTCAGGAGAGCGCCGCACCTCATGCTACAACCAAAAGAATTTTATTTGGGGTACACGTGACCAAAGTGACACGATTCGAGAACGTGCGAAACGCCACCAGGCACGATTTCAAGGGCTAAAGCCCTATGGCGTCCACGTGACTGAATTCTTCCATTAATCACAGCAAACCGATGTGGTGATGGTCCATTAATCAAGATCCGAACCTTTGCAATGGCCAAGAGAATCGCAGATACCCAAATCACCAGTGACTTTCCTGAGGAACAAGATGATAACACTGAAAAAAATGAACAGATAACTGCCTCTGCTCAAGTGATGGCCAAAAGAAAGATTCTCACACCCAAGGGGGGACTTGGCAATGGTTCGAACCCATTCAAAGGAATACTGGCAGGATCCAATGGATTCAACGGCTTCAGTTCGAAACCAGCACCGGCACCAGTCTCTACTGATGATAAAAATAACAAAATTAAGGCTTTGAATGAAAAGTTTATTGCCAAATTGACCGAGGCCAACGCCGCCAATACAGTCTGTGATTTCACCGCCGCAGCCAAAAAATACATTGAATATTATGCTAGCATCCAAGGTACTTTCTCTGGCTCATCAGAGATACCTAAAGTTCCATCTATCCCTGCCAAACCGTTTTCCTTTACTTCTAGTAAACCAGCTATGCCAGAAGCCAAACCTTCATTTGGTGTGCCAATTCCTCCAGCACCAGCACCAACCCCAGCAGAACCATTCTCAGAACCAAAAGGTAATGCTCCAAAACCGGCTAAAAGATCCAAACCTGCGTCCGATTCCGAGTCCGATTCAGAAGATGATATCAAAGTAGAAGGACCAAAATTCACCTTAAGCTCCAAACCGACCGTCAAAAACTTACCGTTCAGCTTCGGACCCAAACCAGAAAAGAAGAAAGACTCGGATTCGGACTCAGAGTCCGAAATAGAGATCAAAGGCCCTACTTTTAACTTCAACAAGCCTATAAAGGACAGTGTGTTTAAGTTGAATGCCGAACCAAAAGCTTCACCTTTTACTTTCGGAAAGAAAGAAGAGACAACAGATGAGAAGAAGGAAGACGAGAAGAAAGATTCGAAACCTTTTTCTTTCGGCACAAATACTTCTACTGACTCTAAGCCATTCAGTTTTGGGGCAACCAGCAATTCATTTTCATCTACATCTACTACAGCTAACGACAGTTCCAAGCCAACGTTCAATTTCGGCGCTGCTTCCTCCACCACCACCGAAAAAACTGAGAACCCAGCGTTCAGTTTCAAAACTTCCACCACTGAAAAACCAGTTGTAAGCTTTGGATCTTCAACAACCACTGAAAAACCATCAATTAACTTCGGATCCACTGCCGAAAAGCCCAAATTTGTTTTTGGATCCGCAACTTCTGCTGAAAAACAACCAATCAATTTTGGATCTAACACCGAAAAACCTTCGGTAAATTTCGGCTCCACCAGTGGAAATGATTCATCGAAGCCATTATTCAATTTTGGAACTGCCTCTAGTGAACAAAAAGAAACCAAACCAGCCTTTTCTTTCGGATCAACCAAAAAAGACAATGCATCTGATACAGAGGAAAACACTAAAGATAGTGACAAAGCTGGAACCCAAGAAAAACCAGCTCTCACTTTCAACCTCGCAAAATCCGGTCCTTCTGCAAGCACTGAAGCTCCCAAACCATTTTCTTTTGGATCGCTGACTTCATTCAACTTTAAAGCCAACGAATTAAAAGACACGACTCCCAAAACATTCTCTTTTGGTTCAAACTCATCCAAAACATCTGAAGAAACACCAAAACCTTTTTCTTTTGGTACAACCGAAAAGAAAGATGCTCCCAAACCATTTTCTTCTGGAAGTACTGACAAAAAGGATGATGCTCCAAAACCATTTTCATTCGGTTCTACCAATACCGACACCCCAAAACCGTTTTCATTTGGATCTTCCAATGCCTTTGGAGGTGCATCTTCAACTACTCCAGCCGCCTCTACTACATCTAATGATAAAGAAGAGGATGGCGTACCTGAAGAAGAAACCGGGGGAGAATTTGAGCCTTTAGTAAAGTTGAATGCCGACAAAATTGAGTCTCCGAGTACCGGAGAAGAAAACGAAGAGGTCTTGTATGGTAAAAGAACCAAATTGATGCACTTCAATCCCGAAAATAAAGATCAACCTTATGCTAATAAGGGATTGGGAGATTTGAAAGTGCTCAAAAATAAAGACACTGAAAAGTCAAGAATATTGATTAGAGCAGATGGGGGCTTGAGAGTTTTGCTCAACACCGCTGTTTCTAACGATTTCAAATACAGTACTATCGGTAACGGTTCAATGGTTAGAGTTCCCACCGTGAACCCAACCGATAAAAAGCTTGAAACGTTTGTCTTGAAAGTCAAGACTCCCGAAGATGGCGAGGAGCTTCTCAATGTCCTCAATGCTGCAAAAAAGTAAGCTTGTATATTAATTGTATATTATAAGATCTATTTACATATTAATCTGACCTATAATTTTAAAAAGTCCCACCTGAAGAAATATTCTATTCTTGAGCTTCGGGAATGTACTTTTGCACATTAGAAATGAAACCTATTATACCTCAATACTCTTTAGTAACTCAGTAAATTCATACTCGTCACCGACATTAAGATACTTAAATGTATCCTTGGTTGGGTTGGCTAAGGATTTATCGACTTCTAAGAAAGACAAGATCTCCTGTTTGTTTCCGTACAACTTGTGTTGAATGCTCTTGAAAAAACCAATGATTAATTTGATCAAGTAATCCTCCTTCTCAAATATGTATACATCAATGATAACGTTAGAGTTCTGGAAGTTCAAAAGATTAGATAAAAGTCCTAGCACTAACAGTGGAAGGAAATCCAAGCTTGAAACATTAAACACTTTGAAATGAGTAGCCAACAGGGCCAAGTTTTTTTCAAAGGTGGCCTCGAACTTTTTGATGAAACAGTCTTTCAAAGAATTAACTATATTGCTTCTCTCGATTGTACTGTCTTGGGAATCATTAAAGGCCATAACTCGATAGTTGAGAAAAAGACTGGAGACTTGACTATCGTATATCTGAATAATACTCAATAAGGCTTTATAAGTATTTTTGTAATTATAGTAGAATACGGCAATCAAATTATTCAAGCCTGGAAAATAAAATCTCAAGAGGTTTTCTTCTTGACAAGAAGGAGCCGATTCATAAAGGTAAAGCACCAAACACAAGACGATTTTTGTCAAGTTTTGGATCACTTCATGGTTTTGGAAGAAGTTTAGATCCGGATATATATCTAGTATATCATTGGTGACTCTGTCGTAAAGAGCTTTTACTGAAGAAAGTTTCAAGTTTTGATTGACTTTTGCACCCAAAGTCTTATTTATTTTGTCATTCAACTCGATTTCCATCAAAGAGAATTTTTGGCAGATGGACTTTGCAGACATTTCTCTTGAGTTTGACTTTTCGTATTGAACCAATGAAGATTTCAACTTGCTACTTTCCAATAAAAGTTTCTGTACTTCGTTAATTTTGGGTATTATTTCTTGATCGACTTTATCAAAAAGATAGTCACAAAAGTTATTATTGAACTTGTTGGTGCCACTGAAATGTCTCCACCATACTTGAGACCTTAATTCAGACGCTATTCCTCTCCACCAAGCACTTTCCATTTTAGTTGCTTTGGCTTTAAACTCTTTATAGTCCGAGGTGTCTAATAACAGATACCATTTAGTCAAATCTTTGACTTTCAATTTCTGGATTCTGGCCAAGTTATACGATTTTTTCGATTGTTCCTTCGATTCTTTGATAAGGGCCTGGCATATTATATCTTCCGATTCTCGTTGATGCCTCTTTTTGTCGTACATTGACTTGGGTGGTAACCAAGTAGGTCTGGTGAAGGAATAGTATTTTGAGAAGGTAGATGATTGTGGAACTGCCGAAGCTGGAGGAGAAGCAAGAGACAAGGATGAAGATAATATAACAGATTGTTTGGGGAGGTTATAGTGTAAAGAAGGGGCAGAAACAGATCTTATTGTTGGGTTCTTCAAATTAGGCGAAGTTTCAGGAGATTGACAAGGCAGTTGTGACGGTATGCTCAAAGATGGACTGGACATGTTGACTTTTGTGAATTGATTCAACAACTTCTTGCGTTGTCTGCTTTCTTCAGAAGTCTGAATATGTTCGTTTTGGTTGAATAGTAATGTTAAAGCATGCGCATCTTTTGAGAGACGAAGCTCATCTATGTTGAATTTTACTGAGCTTGAAATATCGTCATAATTGGTAAAGATAGAATCGGCATCAGTCAGACTGCCGTGACTCATTATAGAAGATGATCTGGTGGAAGGTGTTGTGGAGATGGAGAAATTACGATCATTATTGCCAAAAGTGAACTTTTCACGTTGACTTAACGACGCCAACGATTGTGAAATCGGAACATTGAATACGTATTCGTCCTGGTCGATTTCCTCGTCTTCACTATCTATACTGCTCAATTTCGGTATATCATGTTTGGGTTCAGTACTCTTGTACTTGGCGATGCTGGTATTGAGTCTGGCCTTTCTGAGCATCAATCTTTGCAGGGGGGTCATATGTTGGGGTGTTTTATCGACCAGAACCATGTATTGAACACAAGAGGCTTTGGTTTTTGTGCTTGCACAGCTACTACTGCTGGATACTGAAGAAGACCTTGATACTGCCGGAACCTGGTGTTTAAGAGGGCTTAGACTATGAGCAGCAGTCTCGACTTTCGGCACGTTGGCTATGCTGACAGATCTAGTCTGTTTTCTTGTAATTTCTTTATAAGGACCAGCGGGCAGAATGGCGATGATCAGGTTGCTTTGGTTGATGTGAGACGTGTTTAAGTCGATGTCCTGTAGATTGAAGTCCGGAAGCGGAGGAAGCTTCTTGGAAGTGGCCATGATGAGTGAACTAGTAGGGCATCAATGGGTGAAGTGATCAATGTGTTGACGGTAGCGAGTGGTCAGGTTAAAGGTAGAATAAAAAGAGACGAAGTAGCACGAACAATTTAAACTTTGATGAACAACAAACTTACTACCGTGTAGTCAAGCACAAAACGTAAAGTATATAATAAACGAGGACAAACACGAATAAAAAGTTCGTTGCGGGGCTCACATCAAAAAGCACCCAAACAAACAGATCTACTAAGGGATAGTCTAGACAAATAACTCGATACAGGACAACCGAAAATAGAGCCTCACATATAAAATATATAGTGTATAGCATAAAATGTATAACATACAATACAGTATGAGTAGATTATAATTACCGTACTAGTACTAGTTCAGTACTGTGCTGGTGTTTTTACTGTACTAGTCCGGATCAAGACACGGTTGTCAAATTGATTCAGGACCAAAGGAACTAGTGAAATTCCACATGTAAGATTCCATGCTGTGTGAGCTGATACGAGGTATAATCTAATTGTACTATGCAATACTCTATACTCTGGATGCTTAATGGAAGCTTCGGCACGCAATGTTGCTTCTCCTTGCAGCACCGAGTTCACGCGAATAAAAACAAACGCGGTCAAAAGCGATCGAAGAACGATCGCTTCTAACCGTTATTTGTCAGACGCACTAGCGACTAATATGGACTAATTGAGACAAATCGGCCCCGATTTACTCGTTGAAATGTGTCTCTAATTAATTAGATGCTTTTGATCACACTATCTATGTGATTGTTATATATGTGATTCGTACATTGGATGCTTTGTTCTCACTATCTATGTGATTGTTATATATGATTCGCACTTAATGTCATCAATCACTCAAGTGTTCCAATTTTTGTACAAGACTGGCTATTTTTGTATCCTGGATTTTTTTTTTCTTTACCGTGTCTTTATTATGCTATGTACAATAAATATTTACATCATTACTTCTTTTCTCCCATGTTGAAGAAACGACCCAAAAACTTGCCAATGCGATTTTTGGTGGAATTGGCTTCTTCGTCATAAGTCTCTACCTTAGAATCGTCTTCCACATCAAGCTTCCAGTGCGCATCCGTCCGTTTGGCGTTCTTATCATTGTAGGCATCAGCCAATGCTTCCAATAATGCGGTTTGGATAGGAGTTTCGGCCACCAATGTTTCGACCTTGAGCTCTACTTCCAAGTCTCCTCTATTGTTCAAATTGCGCCCAATTGGTACTCCCTTGTCCGGTATCGTCATCTTGCGTCCGCTCTGTACACCCGGACGAACCTTCAACTTAATTTGTTGCCCGTCTATAGTAGGCACAATAATTTCTCCTCCCAAAGCGGCCGTGGTCATCAAGATCTTTTGCTTGACCAAAATATTGTTGCCGATTCTTGAAAACACAGGATCTTTGGCTACATTTACTCTGATGATCAAGTCTCCATTACGAACCCGGTTATACTCGTCCTGCAGCACAAACGGAGCATCTCCGGCTCCGGGAACTCTTAATCTGGTTCCGTCTTGGATACCACAAGGCAAGTCGATGGTGGTGGATTTAGGAACTTCTTCGACTCCATGACCATGACAATTTCCACACTGGTCAGACTTGTCAATACTCACACCGGCTCCTCCACAGCTGGGACATGTAGAAGACATATGGAATCCTCCAAGAACATGAGTGCTTTGACCAGTTCCGTGACAAGTGCCACATGTCTTCTTTTTTTTGCCCGTCTTGAGTCCACTTCCCTTACAGGTATTACAGGTATCCACGGCTTTATAGTTGATATCAACCTTTTTGCCAAAGATCGATTCCTTGAAAGAAATCGACTTTAGCACTTCAATGTTGTCTCCCACATGCTCAGTCACAAATGAACCACGTCCGCGGCCACGGCCAGCTCCTCCGCCAAACGCTTCACTGAACAAATCTTTAAAGTCAAACCCAAACGGGTTTCCACCTTGTCCACCTTGTCCACCTTGTCCTCCTCCTCCAAACGGATTGCCTGCATATGGATTGGAGTTGCCGTTCGCATCAAAAGCGGCGGACCCGAACTGGTCATATTGCGCACGCTTTTCCTTGTCGCTCAAAAGTTCATACGATTCTTGGATCTTGTGAAATCTGGCTTCAGAATCTTTCTCTTTGGTCACATCCGGATGAAACTTTTTGACTAATTCGTAATATTTCTTTTTAATTTCCTTTTGATCGGCTCCTTTGTCAACGCCTAATGTTTTGTATGGATCAACGTTGATGAGACGGCTGGCCGATGCATGGAAGTTTCTGGCGAATGGAACATGATTGATTCTATTGGCAGTTCTAGGTAAGGATGTGATTGACCGTCTGAAACTGTTGCTCAATGATGGTATAATTCTCATTCCTGTTCTATTATATAATATTTAGATCAGCTGCACGATTTCACTGTAATTCTATACAATTAAAATGCTACCCGAGTTTTCTTTTATATCTCTATGCTATCGGCTTCTGTAGGTTCGATCAGCTTCTAAAAATTTGCAGTCACATGACACTGATTATCACGTGAGTGGATCGCATATTGGTAGCAAATTTGGCATGTTTTTAGCGGTACTGAAAGCTATACTTCTTATCCCATTAAAGAAGGGTTTAATATTCTCAAAGCGGTTCCAGGACTTCCGATAGTAAATGGCTTAACTTCTTGAATGGATTGCAATAACCTTAAAATAACTGCCTAACTTTTTGAATGTACTGTAACAACCGTGGGTTTTGCGATAGTACGAGTTGCTCTATAGACCCAAAGTAGCTCATTGCACCTCATGCTCTAACTTTGACACCCTGAAAACAAGAATTGAACAAATGTAAATCCATACTATTCATTACCACTGATGAGCATAAGCTATAGTGACTCACAAGGCCATAAAGGTAATTGCTAATACGTGGTAATATTCCAATCCAAGCTGTGAAGTTTACTGATAATACACTCCACAATATCTGTGGCCGCTGTAAAGAAACACTTGCAGAAGTAGGTACACGTTGCTTGATTTTCTTCGGCATATGTTCTGAATGTAGTGGTTGCAAAATACTTTCAAGCTGCCTCCAGCTTGTAGGTTAAATTCTCGGCAAAAACTTTCAAAATAGGCAACTTGTCCGAGCGGTTAAGGAGAAAGACTTGAAATCTTTTGGGCTATGCCCGCGCAGGTTCGAGTCCTGCAGTTGTCGTTTCTTTTTGGTCTTCTGAAAAGCGCGTCACGTGTATTATATAAAGGATTGAGGTGGCCAAAATTGCACTATCAGGCAACTTGTCCGAGCGGTTAAGGAGAAAGACTCGAAATCTTTTGGGCTTTGCCCGCGCAGGTTCGAATCCTGCAGTTGTCGATAGTTTTTTTTTTTGAATTTTAGTGATTAAATGAAACATCAATTTTGTATTTTTAGTTCAAATAGTTGCGAAAAGTACAGTTTTGGTGCTTCCTGAAAATAGAACACCGTCTGAAATAAGTATTTCTAAGAAAAACGAGTGAATAACCATCTTCACTGGCAATTGACTCGGAAATTTGGCCAAGGCAATGCAACCTGCTCACAAGTGGATACTCAGTTCCAAACGTCGAGATTGGTAAATCTGACAGACCTATGTCGGTTCTTGAACTCGGTCCGATTTCATCCGAAGCAGCCACAACTTACCATAATTTCCCTTACGCTTTAGTCGCTAAGGGTTTTATCACCTAGCCTGGCTATTCTTTCCGTTTTCGAGTCAAAGTAGACCCTGCTGCTAATGGTTCTCAAAATAATGGTGTAGATCTTCTCGGGGTTATTGACCATGATAAATATGTGGGGGACTTGGTCTCTACAAAGATTGAAACTCTTCGGGCCATATGAAGCTGATAACGCAATCACTAATTATAAAGAATCATGGGCTGATACATTTTTTTAGTTCGACTTTGGATCGAGCAAAATCAAAGTTTCTTACACCAACCTTTTACAGAAATATGGTAATGGTAATTGGTGCGTTGCTAAATCGGACGTATCGGGTGACTCTACTATTAATTTGGGTGACATAATACTTGGAACATCTACCCTGTCTTCGATTACTCAGCATACACCACCCTGGCTGCCCGAGCTGCAAAGAATGCTTATAATACTTCGAACATTGCTATCACTTAATAATGGTATTCTCTTGATTTCTTGTATGTATATGCTATATCAATCTCAAGTACTCTTTGGTGTAAGTTCTAATAAACTTCTTAACCGGGAAGTTCTACAATCACAGTGCGCTCATACATTAGACGAGATAAATACGTACCTAACCCGCTTGTTACATCTTATCATACTACTCCGAGCTTCAAAATCAATATTTAGCTTTCCAAACTTATCGCACTACAGGTATTTTTCCAAATATACGTTTATTGTTTACCGGCATGTTGACTTGAGATTATCAAACAAGATTGAAGAGCTTCAATAGCCAAATGCGAAAAACCATCAAGTGAATACACATCTTTAATAATCTACACAAGGATGGTATCGGGTGCTTCGAAACAAAACCCTGGAAAACACCAGTCAGTTATTCAGTTTCGAGATACTTTGGATCTACTTTTTATACTTCTTATGCTGCAGTGCGCTAAGTGAGAAATGCATAATTGTCCAACTTTCGCAGCCAAAAAATGAGGCTCAAAGAATGTCAGGTTAGTCCAGTTTAGTAAGTTAACAATTAAGTTCTCGAAGTAGAAAATAAAAGGACACAATTGGTTAATGTGTAGTGATTAATTTGTACTCTTAGACAATCTAGTTATACTTAGAGGTATAAAGAATGCTACTGGATTAGGAATCTGCTAGCAAGGAGTTCCATATGCAGTTGCAGCTAAATTGTTGGGATTACGAGTAGTTACGCAAGATGAAAATCAAGTCACAGGTAGTATCATAAGAAGGTTTAAGACAAGGATCAGCCAAATTTTTGACAGACAATAAATAATCGTCGCAAAAGCTTTATTTAGGGAAAAATACGTTGAGAATTGAAAGATAGTTACCAAGTAACATGATGCCTCATGTAATCATCACGCACCAATTAATCAAGCTTTACTACAAATAAAGCTGATTATCCCTTCCTCATCTGGAGAACTAAATGGGGCAAAATAATTTCCTACTGCAATCTCAGTGTTACTAATATTTTAAGCTTTTCCAATCACTGAACAAATAGTTACACTATACAATTTCTTCTGATGTAGAAAATTGTACATAATAATATAGTCAATAGACTAACAGTGGATCTACACCCGAGAGTATAAACCTTTAACCATAAGCCAACCAGGGACTAGAGCTGCGGCTCAACATAAATCTACATCGAGCGCAAACGAAGTAGAAATTAGGCAACTTGTCCGAGCGGTTAAGGAGAAAGACTTGAAATCTTTTGGGCTATGCCCGCGCAGGTTCGAGTCCTGCAGTTGTCGTTATTTTTTGCATCCAAGCCTCAATCACGTGACGCACCTAATCTGCTCAAGATCATACAAATTAGCATTAGAGCTTATACTACATTGATACTAGCTCTTTACAAGATGGCCCCTCGAAATCACAAGGATTCTGCATCTGAATCCGAATCGAACAAGCACTATAATGGCCACGGAGGGGGCTCAGGAATGAGCACCTCTGGGACCAAGACATCCCAGAAAGCGAAAACCCAAGCCGCCCTCCAAGCACAGCAACTGTACTTGACAAAACATATCAACTCGAATGGGCCCGAAGACAAGCCGCAAATCAACCCTCTTGATTTTGACTCGTTGGATGACGATACCATCAATAGATATAACCAAAAGTACGGGCTTGGGTTCCCGCCTATCATAACCATAAATAGCGATATATTGAACAGTGAGATCGGCAAGAAAACATACTCCAAGAGAAACAAAAATAGGCAAAGCAGAGGAGGAATAACCAAAGCCGAGTTGTCAAACCATGTCAAGGCACATTTCAACAATGTTCCATGTAAAGAGAACGAAATGGTCACCAATTTCTTGTACAAGGTGAGGCATCAAGACAGCGATTTCAAGTTGACTTTCAAGTAATTAGGTGGAGTTGGGTAGATATAGTCAGGAACAATATCAATAACCAAAGGAATGGCATAACCATAACAGATTATCATAATCGATTGTCATAATAGATTATCATAATCGATTGTCATAATAGATTAATCAAAAAGTGAATAAATAAAAAGTGAATAAATAAAAATATAAATAAAAATAATCAACTGATGATTAAATTAGGTAGTAAGTATTCTGTCAAAAATGAGAGATAAAATGAGAGATAAAATGAGAAATAGATGAATTGAAAGACTATAGATTGGACATTGAAATAGACGAGGTATTTGGACTACTATGCTTGTACTAGTGGCTAATGGAGATCGCAATAGAGACTTGTTGAGGAATATAAGACTATTCATCACTCTGTAGTTCTCACTCCAGTTCTCACTATTTCGCACTGTTTCGCACTGAGGAGTCCCCGCAGAAAAAAGAGTCAAGAACCAATCCGTATACTTCTGAGCAATCTTGTACAGTGAAGGCGAAAAATACAATTACTCCAAGTACTATCCCATTACATCAGCTCTGCAACAAACAAATACTTAAGACTTCACTGCCTGGAGACTACTACCTTACTGTCTAGAAACTACTACCTTACTTTCCAGAGACTACTGCTTTACTGTCCATTATGTATTAATCTCAGAGTAATTCTCGCTAGCTTCTTACCTTTTCTCGCTAGCTTCTCACCTTCTCACTTTTCTCGCTAGCCTCTTACCTTACTTTTCTCGCTAGCTCTCGAGGTATTTTAGCGCGATCAAAATAAAGTGGTCAACTATTATTAACCAAAATGGACTCATCAACATTGATATTTATCTTGACGCTTGCTGTGGCATTCATCTTCTTAAGATGGTTGATAGCACCTATTCCTGAGTCCAACGAGTATGATTTGCCCGAACGCCCAACAACTGCCGCTTCAGCCTCTGAAACCGGCGAATCCACTGGAGCAAATGCCCGCGAAACTGAGAGTCCCTCAACTTCCACCACTACCAACCGTACAAGAAGACCTGTTAGTGAAAGCATGATTGAAGTTGTCCAGACCATTGCTCCTGCTTTGACCAGAGACCAAATTATTGCCGATTTGAACCGCAGTGGCTCAGTGGAAGCCACCGTCGAAGCATACATGGAAAATGGCAACTTGCCATACCCAGAAGGATCCGCTCACACTTCGGAACCTCCAGCACAAGCGCCTGTTCCAGTCTCGGGAACCAAAAAGGAGAATCTTCTTCAGAAGTACGACATCGATGTCAATAAATTGGATGATGCGGTGGATGAAAACGACAAGTCGTTGCTCAAGAAAAAGCAGGAAATGATTATTGGCGCCAGAAAGAGATTGGAGGCCCAGCTTAAAAATGAAATTGATCTCAAAACAGTAGTTAGTAAAGATTAAGATAGAGTTAGCACATAATGTCATACAACCTAGGAGTTAGTAGATGAAATGTAGGGTATTTATAGAAATCAGATGGGGAGAACAGAAACGATGAAAGAACTGTACTGTACAGGTATGAAATAAGATAAAAGGGCGGAGCAAGAAGTGGAATGATCAACACAGCACAAGAACTATTTACAGGAGCTAGAAGATGACATAGACAAGAGTAGAGTGGTAGGTAAGGGTAAATGAATGGGTGGATAATGATGAGATCCGAGAGTATTCACGTGCAAGGACGAGTTCCGGGCTGAATGCAAAATTGGCATCACCCCATGCACGGGACACTGGTGCTGTGGCCTGCGCTATAGGGTTGCCGCGGTTGTTAAGGTGGCAAGACTAGACTGGGGCTATTGCTGTCTAATTTAAAGGAGTTCGAGTGGGATATCAGAGGGCCCATATGTACCGACCCAGGTGGCCGGAAGTCGCAAATTCACGTGTAAACCCCGGATTCTACTAATGGGTGCAAAATAAGAAAATGATAGAATGGTTAATTATATTAATATATTGACCAGTACAAAGGCTCGCCACTACTCCCTATTACATAGCATTACTATTTAATTTGGACACCTTTTCTACTCAATACGAACTCTGTTGAGCTATAATAAGAGCTTCACTACTAAAAATATACTGTACTATTCATCTTTGACGTCAGCGACAATTCAAATTCGGCAGCCACAAGCGCCACAGGTTGGGCTGGGTATTCCAAAATTAAAGTCTCTGTGCTCCCGAACCACAGGTATATGCATTGGGGTACTGGTTCAGTTAGGGAAGTCTTGAAGACACCCATACAGTCTCTAATTTCAAAATCAAATGGCAAAAAATGGTCTTTACGGGGAACAGTCTTGGAGCAATTACCCAAGTAATAAAAGAAGAACTATCACAAGCAGCTATTTCAGTTTTATTAGAAGTAGATGAAGAATGTGGAAGTAAACTAGCGATGATCATGAAATAAATAAGATTAGATTACTCAATGAGTATCAAAGTTCATCTCTACTTATAAACTGGGTAAATTAAATTGGTATTAAATATCAGTGAGAGTTAGTGAGATCTGCATAGGTGTTTTTCGGCGTATTAGTGAGAGCTAGTGAGATCTGCATAGGTGTTTTCCAGTGTATTAGTGAGAGTTAGTGAGATCTGCATAGGTGTTTTTCAGTGTATAAGTGTTGACTTACTAGATCTGCTCATGATTGATTTGAATAATTCATACAGCAATAGAGTAGGTTTTAGAAGTAGCATAATCTACGTCATGATGCTCAGTGTAATCAACTGATTTAATATTATAATTTGTGCCATTCGATTTCGTTGATTTAAAAGAGTGTTTAATATAGTCAGAACTAATTATATCAAATTTATCTGGCACTCTCTAATATCTTCTGCTCTACGGAAACTCACTGTCCTTTTTCAAAGTTGGAAATTTAACCAGATTCAAAGATAATCATTAAAAAATTTAGGAATATCTCAAAAGTTTGGTGAAATAGTTGATAAATATAAGGTTTAATGGTGATAGAAGCTAGCAATAATGGTGGGGATTGAGAGTTGATGTAGTAGTCTTGGTGAGACACTGTGGTGAGGAGGCCAAATAGTGCTAGTGAAAGTCACGGGTATTGATAATGTTTTCCATAGGGGAGCATTGGTGTTTCTTAGTGGTTATTCGTCACAAGAGTAGGCGCAACTCTCTTTTTTTCCTTAGGCTTATAGAATTGATCTATAGGCTTCAGTTTCTCTACTTTTGCCCCATTCTCTTGAACCTTTCCATTTTCATTTTCTTCTTTGATTTTCTCTACCTTCACTTTCTTTTCTTTTCTTGTTTCCTCTTTATCCTTCTCAGCCTTTTCTTTTCCTTCTTTCTCTGTTTCCTCTTGATCTACTACTTCATTTTGGGCTTTTGCTATTTCACCATGGTACACTTCTCCAAATATGCCTTCCTCAAACGTTATCACCGAACAGAAACCATCAGTAGAACTCACCATGATTTTACTGCCATCTACATCCCAATTCAAATCAGTAATGGAAGAGTAATGGAGATTCGATACAAACCCTAACGGCTTGAAAGTATCGGTGCCATACACCAATACCGAGTCTTGGGTACCTATAGCAAACACCATTTTGTAGGGAAGGGCTGAAACTGTAGCTTCAGACGGTTTGGTGACATATAACTTGGGACTGAACGAGATGACTATAGCAGGTTTATTTAGGCCTGATATTTGAAATATAGGTGATGAAGCAAGACTCGATCGAGAATATACATATATAGCTTCCTTTCCTTCATCGTCAGACTCTTCGGACTTGAGTTCTTCTTCGTCGCTCTTTTTGGTTTTGCTCAATCCAGCAGGAGTAAGAAGAAAGTTTCCATCGGGAGAAAAGCAAAGTCGCCGGAAAAAAGACTGGAGGGTTTCTGAATGGTACATGTACTCACTATTAAGCTTGGTAAACTTGTGGTGAAGTTTAAACTGTAGGTTCCCTTGATTATCTGAGATTTTATAGATATGAACAGATCTATCGGCAGATTGACTGGCAATGTACTCGTTTTGTGGGTCCCAATACACGCCCTGGACATAGTGGGAGTGGTTTTTAAAAGACTCCACGAGTTTTCCACTCAACTTTCCACTCTTTTCTTGCTCCAACTGGTATATCCTTAGAGTATTATCCATGGAACCAGTCACCACATACTCCGAATTAGGCGACCAACAGATATCGTTGACTTCACTAGTAGAAGATCTGAGCTGGAGACTGGCCCTCCAGCTTTCTTTGGGCTCGTCGTCGTCGTCTTCGGCCTCCAACTCTTTGACTATTCCATCTGCTAGCTTCCATAGTATGAGAGTGCCGTCATCTCCGGCGCTGGCAAGAATTTGGCCGCTGGGATCAAATCGTACCACATTGACGGCCTGGGTGTGCTTCCTCAATGTGCTGAGATACTCAATTGTGGGATTCTGTGGTTGCTGTTGGGTATGGACTTTCCACATCCGTATGTTATTGTCTCCTCCGCCGGTAACAAGGCGATCGGATGGGCCATTTAGTTTGGGCTGGAAGTTGACGGCGTAGATCGGCTGGCTGTCGTTGTGCCAATGGACAGTTATAGTACTGGCGTTCATGATAAGGACTGGTGATGAACTTTCACTCAGGCGCTGATGAAGACGGGTATACGTCACGTGTCGGGTCAGGTGACGTATACGGCTCCCCAGCAGATAAGGAGAAGTTGAGAAGTTGAGTTGTCTAGTGGAGGAGAACAATGAGCGACAAAGAGAGGTTTTCGGAAAGATCGGAGAAGTTCGTGCTTGTGAGCCGAAATATCATATCCAGTGATGATGATTTGTATAATGGATCAGATAGAGAAACCACGCCTGGAGAGTTTGACTTTACCACTGATGATGAGACTGCTTCCGAGGCAGAGACTCCAGTATTGGAGAAATCGAGTTTGAATAGCGAAGAAAACTCTTATATGTATAAGTTACCCAAGGTATCTATTTCACAATCCACTATAAAAGACGATTATCATGCCTATTACAATGGGTATTCGGACCAGTTCATCAAGTGTATGAATGAAACTCCTACTACTTATCACTTTATTCACCACTTCAAATCGGTTCTAGACAGCAACGGGTTCAAGCAGATTGAAGAGAAGCTGTTTGGCGATTATTCTAGGCCCGGTTTTTACTACATAGTCAAAGACGACTTGACTTTAATAGCCTTTGTGATAGGAGGAAAGTGGAAACCAGCCAACGGAAGCTGTTTCACAGGTACTCATTGTGATGCTCTCAGCGTGAAGCTCAATCCCGCCCTGAAACGCTCACGTGTAGACGGCTATGACTTACTAGGCGTGGCCCCTTACTCAGGTAGTTTGGGCTTGGGGTGGATGGATAGAGATTTGGGGCTAGCAGGAGCGGTTTTGATTAAAGGAAAAGGAAAGGTAAGTCGAAAGTTAATATCGACGGGTTCGAAGCCCGTGGCCATCATCCCATCGTTGGCAGAACACTTTGGGTTACCTTCCAATAAGACTCCCAATCCCCAGACCCAAGCTGTACCAGTTTTTGGCCATGGAACTGAATTGACTCCCACAGACGAAGAAAAGGCCTCGCCATTATACTCTAAACATCCTCTCTCACTTCTAAGACTAGTCAGTAAGCTTGCAGATACCCCAATTCTGCAGATCATCAGCTTCGATTTGGACTTGGTAAATGTCCAGCCGGCCGTCAGAGGAGGATTGAATAATGAATTCTTGTATGCGTCCAGTCTTGATGACAGACTCTGTTCTTTCGATGCAATTTACGGACTTTTAGAGTTCTCAAAACAATTCTTTACTGCCAGAGATATCGAAGACTACGATGGCTTTTCGGGTGTATACTTTGCCAACAACGAGGAAATCGGCAGCAAAACTAGAACTGGTGCTGGCGGAGGGTTCTTACTAGACACATTCACGCTGGTGATCAATAGTCGAGCTCCAGAAACTCCCGAGGAGTCGTTGGCACAACTACTGACAAATACCATAATCTTGTCGTCAGACGTCACCCACGCCTTTAATCCCAAATACGCTAATGCCTACTTGAAAGACAACTATCCGCTAATCAACACCGGTCCCAGTGTCAAGTTCGATGTTAGTAAACACGTATTAAGTGATCCTGAAGGCTGGGTGTTCCTAAAAGAAATCGTCGATGCGCATCTTCCCGGAATTACGCTTCAGAAATTCCATATCCGCAACGACTCGCGACTGGGAGGCACCATAGGGCCCATCATGGGTAACTCAGTTCGAGGAATCAACGGAGCAGCCTTGATTATCGACGTAGGAATGCCTATACTTGCCATGCATGCATTCAGAAGTTTGGCGGGGTATAAAGATATAGGTATGGGCGTGCGTTTCTTTAGAGAAGTCTACAACCACTGGCAGGAAATAAGGCAATAGCAGAAATATGATAAGTGAATTTGGACGAATAAAAGAAATTACTCAGTACTTAGTAATGTAGAGTACTAGATCAGAACAAATCAAAAACACTTTGATGTAAATTTTTCTATCTTCGCTTAATTAATATTATGATATCATATGACAGTAGGTAGTGCAGCCAGAAAATATTCCCTTTAATTATTCCTTATAGGATCGACCAACCACCCTTGGTGTGTTAAGACAGTCAGAAGCGGATCAGAGATTGCAAAACACCCTAGCCATTTAGCCGAATATATATCATCGTCCCACTTGCAAATCTCCTTTGTTCCATACTAATACGCGGAATTTGAACACTTGTCCGCCACAAGTCAAGAACGATGTTGCGCACCAGATACTACACAAAAAAGCAACGCGCTGTTTCGGACGTTGGTGTCTATTAATAATTCCTCCGTAGCCTAATCAAGCAAATGTGGTGCCAACTACTTCGCTCTTCAAGCTACTACAAGACTCTATTAATAAAAACGTTTTTATACCGAAAAATATTTTCGCGCAATGCATTGATTACAAAACTAAATATTATTGTTGTGTATCAGGAAGAAACGTATCCTGGTCATACTCAGTTATGAGCACAGGCGTCAGTTGGTGGCTTCAGAGCATTAATCATCCGATCCAGCTGCTCTGGCCCAACCCGGTGATGTACGTTGAAGGAGTACTGGGACTTGAGCCTGGTATGTTAAATAGATGCGTAAATAGGTGTGGTGGTTTCGTAGTGTGTCATCATGTCGTCATTTCATTTAGTTTCTTACAATGCAGCCAAGAAGGAGCATACGAACATCGAGCCAACTAGCAAGCTCATTTTTGAAAGTCCGCTTCCGGTATCTGGTATTCTTAACGAGTTCGCGTTGGAGCCGGAAGAGGCCGATGCAACGTGTGTTTTGTCCTTTTTTGAGGTCGATGAACGAAGTGTCAAGGTATGCAAGTCAGATGCCTCGCTAAACAGACCCGTTTGAGTGCTCGCACCTTCACTTTGGACAAGCAAGCCCAGCGAGGCGTCGTTGTTCACGGCAGTGGGGGTCGTGACTGTGAGAATACTACCCTGGGCACTGGAAGAAGCCAAGTCCAAGCTAGTCAACGAAGGGGTGGTGAGGCCAGTGCCGGCGGCTGCAGCTGAAGTATCCACTAGTATAGACATGTTCTTGTTGTGTAAATGAGTGTGGGGATTTGAGTTCAATAAGTATCGCTGAGGATTTTTTTGTAGTAAGGGAATTGGCCGTCTTATATATCTGAACAGGCGCCAAGCATAATATCTCACAAAAATAGGAACATCGCAGCCCAACCAACGCAATTCCGGAGCACCAGGGCTTCAATACTGCATCAGAATTCAGGCACATGCTGTTTAATTACACAACAATGCAAGGGGTTAATTTCTCTGTGCGTCAAATCGGGTTATTGTGCTACAAACAGAACAATCAGATATTGATTTTGTTAGCCAAATTTCCATTTTGTTTACATTTTTTCCTCCGCTTCGTCAACTTGTATCGTTCTCAACAATACAAAGAATGTCCTAACTTTCAATAGAGTTTACACAATCGGCCAAGAAATTGAGTAGTCCGGGTAGCTAACGAGTGTATCGAGGACCCCTCCATGCACATTTAAGTCTGAAACACCAAGTAGTACCAGCCAATAAGCGGGTCATCGAGGTCTCGAAGCGAGCCCCCGTCGTGCCCACGGTCTGATTGCCCAAGTTTACTAACAACAACCGTTTTCCATCTACAAAACTGCACAGTGATGTAAGTGTTGGCCACAAAACTTGTTTCAAGTACAATTTCCAGGGCCCATATCAAAGTTGGGGCGCCCCTGATTGTAGACAAAGATAAACACTAGCGACGCGAATCAGTGGCACCAAACCACGAAGATATGTGGACCAGTACTCCAACCTGTTGTCTAACCCATTAGAGGCGAAGCGCGCCTTAAAAGAGCTAGCTCATTTGCTGACGTGCCACACTCGTGGCCCTCTTAACCAACCGTACTGCAGATAATTACCCGGCTATACATGACTAGATCATCAGGCTAGGATGGTCTACGGATGCAAAAGAAGCATTATTACTAATCTTATGTCTCGGAGGACTCGTTCGAGGTGGCATGAGGCTAAACACAGCTTTATATCGTTGTAGAGAAGTATATTGAATCAGGCGCGATTCACGGCATAGCGCAAATTCATAGCTGAATTTAAGCCACCCTATGTCATCCGAGACTCGTACAAGCCTCTTTTGTCTTGGAGACTTTTCGTAGAAGCTTATGGTTGGGATACTTTCAATGTAAAGGCTCCACAGCCCTCGAAACTATTGGCGACCTGCAAGAGCATAGAGAGTGCCTGCTTTAAAGTAAATGAGAGAGACGAACTAGCAAATCGCGCATTGCAAATCGCGCATTGCAAATCTTGTACTGCGGGCACTTGACCATTTTCCCACGGTTTATTATGACCCATGTCATGCAGCGCAACATTAGTCATAGAGCTACTGACTTATAAGCTTTCAGGAAGAGAGTAAAGATTCGTCATAACCTTAGTAGGAATGAAAAACCATAGCACTTAACCGGCGCATCCTCGGTATCGACTTGCATGTTTACAGATCTGACACTTTACCCTCATACTTGAATTTAGTAAGTAAACCCTATTCCTCTTTGCGCGAGATTTAATCGTGGTAAGAGATCTAACAGTGTAGTAAATATTCTGACCATATGACATTATGAGGCGGCCTGAGAGTGTAATCAGACAAGTATGATGTATCGGTATAGTTTATGAACAGCAATTCATTTTGTGCCTATTGGCAACTAGTCTCATCTGGCCTGAGTAGACAGACATTTAGGAAAAAGAAGTCACCGGATAACTTAACCAGATGAACCACCATCAACCTTAATGGTTAGACTCTGGAATCGTTAATCTGTATATCAAATGAGCGTGAATCTTGAAGATTGTTAATCATTTTAGAATATTCAGCTTGGGATTCTGGGTTGATAGCCATTTAAAATTTTAGTGATATTTGGAGTAGAAGTATTCAGTGGTGTACCAGATTGGTGATAGCTCCACAACTGATATAGGGCTCATTGAAATTAAAAGAGCTGGCTAATGCTCAAATTGTTCCAATAGACCGATATAGAGACAATTCTCAATATAATTCTTTGAATTAGTCGACCATTAATTATTAAAGTGGTACTTCATCATGGAATTAAAAAATTTAAAGCCTTAAATTCAGATTATAAAGGAGCATTTTTAAGCACAAGTATTAGTGTACAGAAACGAAAGGATGAGAATCTAAGAAAAAACCATTTGAAGACAAATCTTAGGTAGAACTAATCAGAGAAATCCAAAATGAATTTCCAACTACGTATTGATGTATTAAAGGATATCTGAGCCGGTATAGGATGTTTCATTAGAGGTTCATTCCAATCATACTGAGAGCTGCTCTAGGCAAAGGGGCTGCATCTGCTGTGTTTGAATTGGCAATGACTTGGGAAAACCTTCTCCTTATTCGAGTATTGGATTCTGATACTATTCTGGTCAGATTGAAAATATTTAATGATCCATAGGATCATACAATAAAATGAATAGTTTTTTCAATTAAATTGGATGCGGAGTGGTCGGAATCTGATACTGGAAAACGTGAACTTTTAGCCTTTCGAAGCCTCATATATTAGGGTTGAATAATACTCATTAGGAAAATTGGATTGAAGTACTTGAATTCCATAAGATATCATGAATAATATTAAACTCGTATGCAACTTTTATGAAAATGCAAAACGGCAACCCAACAATATCACTTCATCAAGATCATCTTATACCCATATCATCTCTATACAAATAGAAAGAGCTTGTCTATAAGACTAAAACCACACATTATATCGCATACCGATTGCTACTTTTTTACGAAATGATGCGGTGGCTCAATGGTAGAGCATTGGATTCCAAACCCAAAGGTTGCAGGTTCAATTCCTGTCCGTGTCATATTTTTTGAAAATCAGGCCAAGATCACGTGATCCGTTTGTCGAGTTTTCGAGTGAACACGAAAACTATTTGGTGTGGACGATCTGATCAAACAACAACTCCACGCTAATCGAATCAAGCCATCAAAAGTCCAAGTGCCAACTGGACTAGCTCGAATTGATAGATACTGTTTCATTTTTGTAAACGTCATGGTTGTTTTGGCAGCATCGATATGTACTCGTGGGGGAAAAGCGCTACTTTCACGCCAGTTCAAAGACTTGAGTAGAGACCGGATCACCGCTCTTCTTGCCAATTTTCCCAGCTTAATCAGTGATTCCAGTAGTCAGCACACTACTGTTGAAGATGAACACGTACGGTATGTTTATCAGCCACTTGAAGAGTTTTATGTTGTTTTGATCACCAACAGATCTTCCAATATTCTTCAAGATATCGACACATTACATCTTTTTGCGTCCACCATCAGCAATCTTTTGAGAATTGTGGATGAAAGAGAAGTGTTTGAAAACGCGTTTGAAATCATCAGTGCTTTTGATGAAATCATCAGTTTGGGGTATAAAGAAAACGCCACGTTGAGCCAAGTACAGACTTATCTTAAAATGGACTCCCATGAAGAGAAAATCCAAGAAATCATTGAAAGAAACAAGGAACTCGAAGCCAATGAAGAAAGAAAGAGAAGAGCCAAGGAGATTCAACGTAAAGAGTTGGCCAAAAGGAGCTTGGAACAGTTTTCAGGAAATGGGCTTGGAAACGCTGGAGGCTATGATTCGTACCAAAACGCCCAAGCCACTCAATCATATCAACCAACATACCAACCTAGTCCGGTTATCGAAAACAACACCTATTCTAGTCCATCTCTTGCTAGTAAACCAGCCGGACCAAGAGGAGGAGGACTTCAGCTCGGTAAGAAGCCTGCAAAGGCAGTCGCAGAATCACATCAACCGCTTTTGGCCTCGTCACAACCTGTTTTTCAACACCCTACACCCGCTGCAGCACCAAAAGCACCAGAAAGAAGTGCTTCGCCGGTTCCAGCAGCTCCAAAAGTACCCAACAATGGTATTTTAATCACCATCAACGAAAAGGTCACGGCCGAACTCACCCGGGAAGGCTCAGTTGTGCAATCTGAAGTCAAAGGAGACTTGCAATTGAGAATAAATAACCCTGAGTTGGCCCATTCCAAGCTCTTATTGAAGACAGACAAGTCAAGTGGAGTCCAATACAAGCCACATCCTAACGTAGACCGTAACTTATTTACTTCACAAGGAGTAATTGGATTGAAGGACAAGTCCAAATCATTCCCAGCCAATGACCAAGCTATTGGTGTGTTAAGATGGCGTGCCACGGCCAAGCAAGACGATTCGTCGTTAGTTCCTTTGGTCATTACTGCCTGGGTCAGCATCAACGATGAAGGAACCGCAGAAGTTACATTGGAATATGAGCTTTCCCAAACCTTCATAGAATCACAATCGGGCTCAGGTATAAATTCATTGGATGATATTAAAATTTTGGTTCCAATCACTTCTTCAGACGTCAACTTGAACGACGACTCCGGAATTGTCTCATATGAAGAAAGCGACATCGGAACCATTTTTAGTATTGCCACTATATCATTCGATGACCCTCAAGGCTCGTTTGAATTCACCATTCCTGCTACTGACGAAGACTCGTTGTTCCCATTGGAATTACAATTTAAATTAACAAACACCTCGGCCACCGAAAGTGACATCTCCTTAGGAAAGGTCCAAATTGTGGATGTAGTTTCCAACGACGATGATGAAAAATCGTTGCCATTTGACTTACATTCCAACTTGAACTCCGAAAGTTTCCAGGTAGTTTAAAATGTTTAACCTTAACTATAAGTGTAATTATCATTAGATATACAATCTTGACAATACTTGTGAATCAAGTGACTTTTATTGTAAAGTAGATTTGATTTAAGCTTCCTAATTATTAGCCAGTACTAGTTTAGATATTAAAAGAATATTTACCGACGGTTTTATTCTCCTGCTATTTTCTTCTATTTTTATCAATCATAAACTGAACCTTCATTTTCATTGTGTACAATGCTTCTAGAACCATTTGGACTTACTATATTAGTTTATCTCGGCTAAACTTACTGGAAAGATATGAAATAGAAAGTTGCAATTGCTGCGAAAGCTATCGAGTAAAAGTTATCTCTCAATTTCGGTATCATTTGAAAGGTACAATGGTGGTATGAATTTAATTATTTGGTTGGTGCTAGGGATATGTTTTTATTTGAAGGTGCGGGTATTAGGAAGAATATTGTCCATAATAATTCTTTATTAATTAATTAATTAAATGATTGTATTTATAATGACTATATTACAAGAGTCGCTCCCGAAAGAGCAATGGAGAATTTCATGCCCAAGTTTTCCCTACGGTTGATTTCGTTCAATTCACGTAGCACTTTTTGACGAGGATCAAGCAACGTTGTTTTAGGAGTGGCATTCGTTTTACCTCCTCCTATTACTGGTTCTTTGACATGATTTATAATAACATTAAGTCCCTTCAATGGCTGTACTGTGGAATTGATTTTGAAGCATTCGGACTCGAGTGCTTTAAATTCACTTATCAAATGGTCTGGCACCATATGCCCGTAGAGTTCATGTTCATTTATGCCGTTGGGGTTGGAACATTCCAAGATAATGGCCTTCAACAGTTTATCAATGACTAGTGGAGCCAGATGGCGCCATATTCTGTGGTTGGAGCCCGTTCGGGATACCGAATCGGCCTCACAGTCTCCAAAAATCAAAATACTATGGTTATTTTCAGGGTGGGTTATAAGAAACGACGAAGAACTGTAATGATTCGAATCTGGATTCGAATCTACATCCAGTGAATTGCATCTAGCAACGTTTTTGGGGGGAGGAGAAATGGGAGAAGACGGAACAGCCGAGTCCACACAAGTTATGTTGGTGGGGACTTGGTTTAAAGGAGTGTATTTGCCGTGACTTAACTCAAACATTGTCACATTATATATGCCGGCTTTCCAAGTTTCACCAAACGAGTGGGGTTCAAGCGATAGAGTCCTATAAAACGGCATGTTGGGCCAAATGATGCCATTGAAAATATGGGTTTGCAATGCTGTGAGGGTAAGAGAAGAGCCATGGATCCGTTTGGGCTTGCGAATGCAAAATCCCGCCAGGTTGATCACTAATCCAGCTATATGGTCAAGGTGGGGATGCGATATCAAAAAGTTGCTGCAGGCGCAAAAAATAGTTTGAGCCAACTGAAATGGCGATGCAATATTGACAGCATCGAATGCGTCACGAAACGGGAACGAAACTTCCGTTTTGATGTAGTCGTGGATGCCCAAGGAATCGGGATAACAATCAAGCATCTTGGAGTACGGCACTTTGCCATGGCATTCGTTGTATATTATTTCACTGAGGGAACCCAAGCCTGAACCGGCGTCGATGAGTAGTAAAGGCGAGGCCGGATCATTGGAGGTGTTCAGGATGAGATCGGCATATGGAATTTTGGCCGGTTTGAGTAGTATACTGCAAGTATTGCCTTCGACGGGCCCACCACTAGCACCCAAAAAGGTTATCTCAAAGCTCATTGCTTGGTTGTGAATATGAGGGAATGAAGCTCCGGTGGCTAGTGGGATCAACAGAGGTTTTTATAATATCTTTATGGTAAGAAAACTCGATAAGACACAAAAGCAATGGAATGGTGGCCTCGTATTCGACATTCAGTTAACAACCAATAAAATATCTGGGTACGCCGAGAAAATAAGCGCACCTAGATATCAAATCAATTCCCAACGCGGCTTTTATTGTTAAGATTGTTTCTAGAAACTTTTTTTACTATCCTTCAATGAGGGGTTACTGCCGCGGGGGTGACATTAATTTGGGGTTTTCCTATCCTGTATCCAGTCATAAGGCCCAGAGCCTGGTTCTTTTGGACATGCCAAGGCGACATATCCTGCAAGCTGGATGTATATAGTTTATCGGCTATCTGAGGGGAAACGGAAGTGTGTTGACGCACAGAACAATTACCACCTTGACTAAGTCGCGCGGAAGCTTGTCGAGACAAATAAGAGGTACTTCTATGCGCTGAACTAAAATTCGAAACGAGAGCATCACAAGACCGCCACGCGCTGAATTTTTATTACATAAATGAGATGATGGTTGCTTATTGCCAGCCAGTAATAAACTATTATAGACTTATCAACGGTTGAATAAGTTAGGATACTGCGGCGCTGCCGATGGTAGGTGCTTTGTGTATTTTTAGACTCTTGTATACGAGCAACCTTAGATCTTCCAGAAATTGGTCCGTGGCAGTGTGGCATAGTACGGCTTCTTATTTTGTAATAATTCGCGCAAACTACTATGGTTAAGTAGGACACAAATCAGAAGAAGCCCAATTTTTTCCAAAATTCGATCCGTTTCTAAATATACGAGTTATCGTTTCGAGACATCCTCGCCAGCACCTTCTATTATCAGGCACTCTCACAAAGAGCTTTTCAGTTGCATTTACCACTTACCTGTCACCATCACGCACCATATCTCACTGTCTCTCTACATATCTCACTGTCTCTACATATCTCAGTGTCTCTACATATCTCAGTGTCTCTACATATCTCACTGTCTCTCACCATCTCTCACCACATTTCTTACTATCTCGCTCTACTTTTTCATTTTTCACACTCATTACCTTTCATAAATTCACTATCTCTACTTTTCCCTCCATCGCTCTCACTTATTCGCGCTTTACGCGCACTTTTCTCACTTCCTATTTCCCACTATCTCTCGTTAATTGTAAGTGTGAACCTAGTGATAAATAGAAGATCAGTATGGTGTTTATGTGCGTACAGTACTATTCTGTATTCTAGCTATACTTTCTGTACTTCTAGCTATACTTTCTGTACTTCTAGTTATACTTTCGGTACTTCTAGTTATACTTTCGGTACTTCTAGTAGTGTTCTGTACCTCTACATTCTATTTCTTATTTCAGTTCTTTATTATCTGCTACTCACTGCTGCTTGCTACCATAACCCCGGATATCATGGGCAAATCTCCAGCTTTGGTTATCAACCTTGACATCCTTTTCGAAATCAAAGGTCTTGCCTCCATTTTTAATAGTGACTACGGAAAAACGGTCCAATGATCTGGCATCTCGGTAGAACAAGACCCTCATGCAGTCCATTATCACTTTCTTGGCTTGTTCTTCGGTCACATTCACGTAATCTGCATCGGAGGGAATAAGTTGTCTCATCAACGGAATGGCTAAATGGTTACCAAAGCCGGTAGCAAGCGTCGAAGATCCGTATGATACACCCAACAAATCTACGTATCTCAAGAAAGGAGTGCCGTCATCATTGAATCCTCCAACCAAAACGGCGTTCCAAAGTGGATCCATCTTGTTTCTGCGATTGTACAATACTCTGGTCAAGTATTCATGAACATGGGGTGCTCTCAAGTTATGACCTCCATCGTTATCATATACTTCCTCTGTGGTTTCCAATTCTTCCAAAATTCTCTCCAATTGCTGCATATCAGAAATATCTCCCGAGATTCCAACCACAGTTTGTTGGCCTACTTTGATCAATCTTTCGATGTTATTGAATCTCAACAAGGAACCATATGATCCCATGGTATCAGCTGCCATTATAATGCCATCCTTGTACTTCAATGCAATCACAGACGTACCGGTGATGATAGGTTGTTGGGTGTTCTTTTTGGGGAATTGGTCGAGGCCCTCCATGGTGGCCTCCTGGGCCAGAGCCTGGGCTATATGATGATTATATTGGCCATATGTGTCGTTACTAGGACGGCCCCAGCTGTACGGATCGTGGTTCATCTTAGAATGTGCTTTCTCCTAAGGATTGTCTATCACCTCTTCTACCCGTCTTGGTGGTTGATTGAGTGGCGATTTGTCGAGCGCACGGGCACCGGCCTCACGTGACAAAAAACAGGTGACCAAGTGTCTACTCTTCGAGCTGGAGCTACACTTCTAGGCTATTAATAATGTTTATTTAGTGTATAATTGTATAGGCAGGTTAAAAAACTAGTTCGGCACCTCCACTGGTAACATTCTCAATCTCGATCTCCTTTGGTGCCTTGTATCTGAATCTGGCAGACAACTGGCTTCTAGAGAAGAGCTCGCCGTTTTGAGGTTCTACCGGGTTCTTGTTGAAGTAGCTGGAGCTAGATCCTGAACTGAATCCGGCACTTCCTGGGACTTCACCGTTTGGTGCCATTGGATGGGCTTGCACTGCGTGTGACACGTTTTCTGACGTTAGTACTAAATATATGTCGGCAACAATGTTTTACTTACTTGGTGCGGCGTGTGGGCCTCCAACAAACTTGATGAGGGGTGTGTGTTTCAACAATCTAGTAGCTGCTCTCATGGTATGGTGGTGAGTGGCGGGTTTCTAGTCAGTCAGCATCAATTTGATCATTGGCCAGTGCGGTCACGTGCCGCCATCCTGGAATCTCCGGGCCCATTTGTAACCGTGAATGGTTGGGTCACCATGTCAGAGATGCGACTAGAAGAGTTCCCGCCGGAAGTTATAGCGTGTATCGTATGTGTCAGCTACAGCGAGTCTCTGTCCTGCAAAAACGTGTGGCCCCTTCTCTATACTTGCAAAACCCTCTACTACACCGGAATTTCTACCGTGCGCCGGCTCAGTCTCGTATGGATTAAAACACCAAGTCAAATAACGGCAATGTTGTCGCAGCCGGGCGATTTCACGGCTATAAACGTAGACTTGGCAACTTCAGCACACATCCATATGATCCGTCCTATTGTTTCCGAGCGCCATCGCTTCACCTCGCTTAAAATCCTTCTGGTTCGTGCTGCATGCATGGACGTGTTCGAGCTACTTACCATACCCAGTTTAACTTCGTTATCAGTATTCTTGGACAAACTGTTCCGACCGCCCTCTGCTTCCAAACTTGCTCAGCTTAAAATCTTACCTTCACCCTCTTTGGTGCATCTTCGCCTACATAGCGCAAATCCAATATTTCGCAGCCATATAAACCCATGGCGGTGCGTCATGGCCATGCACTCCGAACACGACCACCACCTATTTCTTGAGCGGTACTTCCTGTCGCCGTGGGTTCGGCTTGCATTTCCATCACGCACTCATTCCTCTTGGGTCGAATGGGGAAGGTCTTTGTCGTCGGTGCTCAACCGTTCCTCCATTACATCGCTCGAATTGTACCGAGTGGACCCTGCCCTATTTTTCGGAGTGCCATTTCCCAAACTTCGACTTCTAGTATTCGACGCATCTTCGCTAGCATCAATTCCTCTTTGGATATCTCACTTCGATACCCCCGACCCTCCGTGCTTGGCTATTCACGATCCCGTTGCTGGAAGCCTTCGCATTCGCAGCCACCCCGGCCCTTGGTCATACCACTATAACCCGAATTTGGCCCTCGCCAAACTCCGAGAAAAGCTCAACATACCCCACTAGCCACTACTAACTATATTCTACTACTTATACCCTCTACCATTCATAAAATATGTATATACTAGTTATACCGTAGTAAACCGACAGATCACGTGCACGGCCCATAAAGGCTCGTGTTCTATATAGCCCGCAGACAACTCAGCATCTATCACTCATTACCATGTCAGACAAGTTGCAGAGAGTTATCCAGCGTTTTCAGGCCAAAATCGACAGTGGTTCATTCTATGAAGCCCATCAAACTTTGAGAACAATCACAAACAGATATGTCAAAACCAAGCAATACAATGAAGCCATCGAGATCTTGTCGCAAGGAGCAGTCATTTTAGGAAAGAACAAAGAGTACGGATCCAGCAGTGATTTGATTAGTTACATGATTGAAGTGATGAAAGAAGCACACGTAGAAGACAAAGTCAGGTTAATTGAAGCCATCAATCACTTGCCTGATACAGACATTAGTGTGATAGATTTGGCCAAGCAGGTGGGCCAACTTTCGCCCAAAAAGTTCGGAGACGCCGAACTCCATCATTTTTTTGGAGTCAAGTTGCTCAATGCCGTCAAGCAGGAAGAAGTCAAGGTGTTCCCATTGGCAGAAGTGCACTTGGTGTTGGGAACATACCAATCGGTGCCGATATATTCTGATTTCTTATACGAGTGGTGGAAGGCCAACTCGTCTGTAGATGCTGGATTATTCTTGTCTCGCGGGGTAATTAACTATGCGTATTTGAAAAACATCAAGTTTGCGAGGGATGTAGCTGAGAAATTTATCACCAGAATGGTGGAAGATGGCAAGTTGACCGAGCAAGATAAGCTTGTTCAAGATTCTACTACGATTTGGGTAGATTCCAATTCGCCTCTCTTGACGTTTCTCCAACTTCTTTTGCTTGCCCTTACCAAGGATGCTTCAAAATATACCAAATTGGCGGAACACTACAAGGCAGAATTGGTGAAACATTCTCTCAAGGCGCCAGTAGACCATTTAGGCAGTCTTTACTTCAACTTAAAGGGCCCAGCCGCTGCCCCGAATATGCTTTCTTTCATGGGGGATCTCTTCAAATAGAATACAATAAAGAGACGAGAATAATACTTTACAAATAATCAAAGACCGTAGGTAAAATGGCTGTAAAAATTGCGAGAATGTGGCAATTTTTGAGAATTGGTGAAACACAGTGCAGTGCTTAGAGGTGGTGAGGTTAATGTAATTAGTGAGAGCAAGTAGTAGAGGGTAAGTACGAGTTCGTTTAGTGGGTTAGTATGAGTTGGTGAGTGGTATGGAGTTAGTAAGAGTTGGTCTAGTGGTATGGGGTTAGTGGGATCGATGTCAGTGTTTCACAGTGTAGTAGTAATGTTAGTGGATTTGTGTAAGTGATTTTACGTGGAGAAATTTACCTACTTCGAATTGAACTGAGATACGTCCATTATAAGTGGACTGCTCTTTGGATACTAAACTATACTTAAACTACTTATTATTGTTACTTAAACTAATACTTCTAATACCGGATTTCCTCTCTTATCATGCTCAGGCTCTCTAGAGCCTCGATCAACTCGGGCCGCTTTGCCTTGGCTAACTCGTGTTTGGCCTCAGAAAACGTGCACCACCTACGCTGACGGACCTGGGATTCGGGCCATTCTTGGCTCATCTCAGATACTATAAGCTCGTAGAAGTAGAATTCGGTTTTGGGGATAGCTTTAGGAACCACACCATCGTCTTTATTACCAAGTTCACAAGCTTTGGGCGCATTTTTTCCCCGCGAGTCATATACTACTGGAAGTTTCCGGGTGATGTTTCCTTCTACACCGGCTTCTTCCCATGTTTCACGGAGCGCGGACATCAGAAAATCGTCCCCTTCGTCCAATTCGATCCCTCCTTTGGGCAATACCCATTTTCCTGCATGTGCCATCGACTGGATCATCACCACTTTGTCCTTTGTTTCATTGAGACAAATGCATCCGGCCACCATTCGGGAGCCAGTTTCGGGATTGTAACGCTGGTTTTCGCGACCAGTGCGCGACTCCTTGGGTCTCGTATCGGTGTCCACAGCAGGTTCCGGTATCGTTTTGGTTAATTGTGTTCTTTGAGTGGCCATTGCTAAAGAACAATTGCTCAAGAACGTTTCCAGATGGTCTTGATTTGTGGGGCTGAGCGGCATATGCAGGAAATTATCTACAATCAAGATACCACCACTTGATGGATATCTGAGTCAGGCCAGTTTTAGGAGATCGGTACAGAACGACAATCTGTTGAATACTGATGATAAGATTAGTTAGAAGTAGAGTAGTAAATTTGATTTTAAAAGCAGTGCTAGGTTGTAGCACATACAATACCTAAAAGCGAGCCACTGATATAGATCACTAGTATCAAAAGTATTTATCCTGTGAAACCATACCAAACATTTTATCAAATATGCGAATGAATATATTTAATATACAACTAAATATTGTTGCCAAATATGTTGCAAATTATGCGGCCAAATCTTGCCAAAATATTGTTTTATGATCGCTGCGAGTGCGAAATCACCAACGCCCACTTGTCCACAAGAAACACAATGAAAGGCGCGATACTAACGAGCATACTAGCATTAGTCAGCTGCGCAGCTGCGCACGGCGACCACGGTGATCACGCAAGTGCCAAGACCAAACCGGCCGGGGTGTCGTGGCAAGATTGGCATATGTTGGAAGAACACAGCATCGACCAGTATGCCCCCGAGTTATTCTTCATGATGCACGACAACGGCAAAGGATGGGGCCGTGAGGAGATCTTGAATCTCTATGGGTTGCATGAGACCATGGGAGACGGGTCTGGAATGGGAGAGGGCCGTCGGGTGGTAGACGAGTCGGAAAAAAACCGGGTAGTCACCACCATTCTCGAGTTGCTTGATACCAATGGCGACCAAAAGGTGTCGATGGATGAGTGGGTAAGCTTCAAAGGAGAGTTGCCTGATTTTGGCTATGGCCAGGGTCATCATTACGACTTCGAAACCGAATACGAAGAACACCACTGGAACCAATACCACGCCAACAACGATCCCGATGTGTTGATCAAACACAAGGAGGACATCGAGCACGAGCTTCTTCATCACGAAAAGGATATTGAAGACAAAGAAGGGGGCAAGGGCGTGAACTGGTTGTCGAACATCCGTCTTGACCAAGTCCCATTAAAGTACAGAGCAAGTCAGTAAGTACAGAGCACATGGCTGGTATGTACATAGCAGATCATTGAATAACATACCCAGTAAAGTACAGAGCACATTAGCAAGTCATTGAAGTACATTGCCAGTAAAGTATCGAACATTGGCGTAGATCTATGCGGAACACTATATACTATATACATAAGCCTCTTTTTATTACTTGGTGTTGGCGGTGAGAGTACCAGAGGCACATTGGCGCAACTCCACCAACTCTTGCTTACAGTCGCCGGTTGTTCCTCTGAGACACTCCTCGTAGGTCTTTAACTTGTCGGCACACTCGCCCTGGATCTTCTGGAACGTTGGCACTCCGCCCCGAATACATCCTGCCAACACCTTCTGCTCGTCGTCGCAGGCTCCTCCTTTGGCCATACATTGGTGCAACGCAAGAAATTGCTGGGGACAATAACGCGCAATGTCTTCCATAAGCAACTGGTCTAGCACTCCACTCTTATCCATCTTGTCTTTAAGGTACAAATTCCAATCGACTTTTGCTACAGCCTGAAAAATTACGCCGCTTCTGTCAACCGCCGTCCTGCACACACCACACACCCAACCAGGGCCGGATCATCAAGTTGATGAATGGGGCTCTAAAGTACCCAGCTCCACCATCATAATGTCGGTACGCATTGCCTTGCTATCTCTTACGTGGATCCCAGTGGTGTACACGTTCACAAACCATGTGTATCAGCCATACCAAATACGAGGAAGCTCAATGAGTCCGACATTCAACCCGGCTATACATAATACCACAAGAGATATAGTATTGGTAGATAAGTTTAGAATAAAAGAGACGGATTTTAACAGGGGCGATGTGATCATGTTCAGATCTCCCCAAAACCCCGAAAAAATTCTCACAAAAAGGGTAGTGGGCATCCAGGGTGATACTGTGAGACCCAAATCACCTCCTTACCCCAAATCGACCACAGTCATTCCGAGGAATCATTTATGGGTGGAAGGGGATAACTCGTTCCATTCTGTTGACTCCAACACCTTTGGGGCCATAAGTCAAGGGTTGGTAGTTGGTAAAGTGAAATCTATTATATGGCCCTTGAGTCGGTGTGGAGCTGACATAAGTGGTGGTCGTGATGCGAGAGAATTGGGGAGAGAAGGAGTATGAGTAGTAGCGCAACAATTGAAAAGCGCATTGAAATAATTAGATTAGGCACTCTAGTGTATGTGTGCGAACTAACCTAGTTCGAGTTGGTCAAAATTAGGCGGTTATCGAACCTTACAATCATGGAAACCATGTCTATCGAGAGTTCGTTATTGATATACATGGTAATCCAAAGAAAAAAAGCACCTTCGTCGCTTGAAGGATCTTGAACTCATCAAATACTCGCTTAATTGTAAATTACCTTTTTAAATACACATAAATTTGCAACTATTAGCGATCAAACCCCACCAATATATGCCTCAACTTTTTGAAAGTTATCCTTGAGAGACTCGTGTATCTACACAAGGACCTTATATGTAATATGACTAAAAAGTATGGTATTATTAGCTCGTTACAGTTTTGGCAGATATGACCCTTATGTGCCTCATAGTAGGGTGCTAGGATGTTTCCTAAGCGAGGTTAGGATGTTATAAAAGCTCTTTTGTGTAACCCAAGTAATAGTAATTTGCACGCGCGAAGTCATTATAAGTTAGCCGGTCTAGTATAGTGGTCAGTACAGTTCGTTGTGGCCGAACAGACCCAGGTTCGATTCCTGGGACCGGCAGAATTTTTATTTTTTCACATCTACACATTTGTGAACTTTCTCAAAAGCTGTATTCTACATCTGGTACGTATACGACATTTATTAGTATTGCTCAATATTATTGTCTGTGTCGGTGACTTTACAAGAATCAATCAATATCACCACCAATGCATTATCGTCGTTTTCAATATAATTCTTTGCTTGAACCTGGTCGATCTTGGTGTTGTTGAGGTGTAGAGATTTGTAAAATTCGAAATTGGCCAGGTCTTCGACTTTATCCACAATTGAAGCTGATCCCTGAATCATCACCGAGACACGACTCAATTCATTGCGGTTGATGTTTGCCAAGAGCTCAAATAACGAGTTCCTCCTTTCGCTAGGAGCACTACTTTCAGTAGAATCGGTATTCTTTGCAGATATCCAATCGTGAATGAGAACAGATACAGTAGGGTTCGATAACATGTTTTTATACTTGGTGGTTTTCTTTGGGGTAGATATGATTATGTAGTCTTTGGATCCTTGGTGGTAGTAGGTGTAATTCATCAAGGAAACATGCGGAATGTTGTCGGAGCATGTGGCCAAGTGAATGAACCGAGTCGACTTGAGAAGATTGGTAACAGATTCCGGCAATGCGCTCATGATTGATATATTGCCACTAAATACTTGATTTGTCTCTCTCTTATTTTCGCCATCGCGGGGATTTATCGATACGAGAGTAAGCAACGATTACATAAGCCAGATGTCAGCACTACTAAATTGGTTTAGAGCTTGGTGAGTTTTTTGAATACATTAGATTCGCCCACTAGGGATCCCAATTCGTCTAGCGACACATCGAGTTGAACCATTTTGTTTTCTTCTATGATCAAATTTTTGTTTAAGTCTAGGTTTGTGATCTTGTGGCCTTCATTATTGGTGGTTATCCCGGCCGAATCCACAAGAAGTCCCAATTTGTACAAGATTTCCCATGAGTTTTTTAACACGTGAGGCGACCAGATCTTTTGGTTGATCTTGATATTGGTTAGGATTTTCGAGTCCAAATTCGAGCTCGTAGTGGACGAAGATGTAACATTGATATTGAATCCCTTCATCATATCCTGATACTCTTTGTATGCAAGATTGAAGTTGATGACTTGAAGTTCGAATTTTTCTATCCATCTAGCTGCTGCTATTGCCAACAACAATTCCAATGTAGATAAGGACTTGACTAATTCTTGGACGTGGTTGGAAGATTGGTTGTGTAAGTATTTATGGAAATCGGCCTCGTTTAGTAACGGTTGACTAACAGATATACGTGAGACGGGATACAAAAGTGCATTATTGAACTCTTTATAGTTGTTTACCGCATAGAAGTTCTGGTAAACCATCCGTCTAAGGGGAGCACTGGAGTCATATAATTGATTGATATGATTATTCCAAGTTTCGCCAATGCTCTTTTGTTTCAAAGTGTTCATAAAACTCTCACTGACCGTTAAGTTCAGCTTGGCATTCTCCCAGAATTCGGCCACCGTGCTTGCTTTGGGTATAGATATTATACGCTGGGAAAACCGACTCCTGACTCGTTTTTCAAGAAGCTCTCGGGTGTTGATCTTCGACGACACACCTATCACGCATATGGGCGTAGAACTGTTTTGAGATGCATCAAAAAGATTATATAAAAGTGTCTGTTTGCTGTTTCCGGTGAACTTTTCAAACTCTTCGATCACAAAGACCAACGAAAGCTTGCCCTTTTCAGCATTGTTGAGCGTGCTCAAGATATTGCTGAGTGTATCGTTTATAGATCTCTGCTCGAAATTGCCTTTCTCTTCTTCAATCGACTCTATTTCTTGATCAAGGTACCTCTTTGAGTTTTTGTCGAGTTGTCGTGCTATTTCCCTCAAAGCAGCATTGTCGTCGGAATGAATATATGCATTGAGTCTGAACAACAAGAACTGCTCACTGTATTTAGATTTCATTTCTTCAAGTGCCCGGTTAATAAGAGCAGTCTTACCCGAGGCACGAGGACCGATAATTAGAATAGAGTGTCCTTCGCTGTCACGTATCGTGTGCTCAAAAAGCTTACGGATTTCGTGGTACTTTTCCTGGAGAAGAGGTGCCTCTGTGATGTTGGCAAAGGCCCCAAGAAGTTGTGATTTGACTTGGTCCCGAATAGCAGAAATATCTGCAGCATCATCATTGGATTCAGGGTTTTTCTTTTCAGCGGTTTTTTTGAGGGAGTTTCTTAGTGGAATGTTTTTAATTCTCTCGTATCTTTTACGATCAGATTGGTCGATACTCTTAGAATTGCAAACCTCTGTTTTGGCAGCTTTGACAGGTTCGGCATATAGTTCCGCACTGGGTCTTTTATTTGTTTCAAAGTGTTTCGCACTAATTTTTTTATTGATTTCCTCAAGTTCAACTTCTCTGGTTTCGTTGTTATCTTCATCAGTACCGTTTTTATGTTCAACAGTTTCTTTCGTTTCATTTCTTATGCTCTTTAGTCTTTGCAAAAACTTGTCGTTGGTAATTTGTTCCAGCGGAAGTTGCCTTACAGACGAAAATTCGCCAGCAAAGTCCTGGCCCATGGAATCATTGAACACGTCGCCATCGCTGCTGTCGGGTCCCATCGTGATGTGTTGTAGTTGTTGTTAGAAATCGCTCATAGATAGACCGCGGTCACGTGAGACTGGGGATCGGTGATGGATTGGTGGGTGTCCTAATGATGACAGAGTGTATAGATTCTAGCGCTCGTAGAAATATCTTGCTAGGAGCACTGGCCGTTCGGTATTCCATGCGGGGGTTTCGAAATAGCCCTACATTACCCGTTATTGTTTGTTGCTGGCGTCTGGTGTGTGGGGCAGAAAATTGGCTCGGAAATGTGGTAATTTTTATGGATGGCGCACCAAATTGGGACGCCTGAAACACTTTTGGCACCCTATAGAGATTCCAGAGTATCCTTGACAAGTAGAATGTGTCGAGTATGAAGTAGAATGTGTCGAGTGTGTTGCAACCAGATGGACGGCATCGTATATATTGAGCGATAACCCCTATGTATACTCTCTATGCATTATTAGACATGGCCCTGAAGCACGCGCTTGCTGCAAAAAGCGACACCCTGCGCACAATACACGAAACGGTGTTGACCAGCTTGAACAAGACATCATCAGGCAAGGTTTTCGAAAATGACCTCAAGGACATCTATGCCATGATGCTTATCGGGCTCAAGCTAGACGACCATGTTGACAAAAGCCCAGGAATATTAGGGTTGTCGAAACTCAAACTATTCAAGCCCCACCCCTACACTTTTTATTTTGACCAAGCAGTTCAAGCCATGGCGTGCTTGCAGATCAACATAGAATCCTCCCGCACCACCACATCCATTTCATACGCCATCAAGCCCGCGCTCGCCGCGCACCTTATCAACAAGTTTTTCCACTCCAAGCTTTTGCACTCGCCGAGCGAAAGAACGCGCAGCGTGGTCAAACCAACAGTGGCACTCCAACCCACAGCGAAGGGCGTGGCGGTGCTCCAAGACTTTTGCATCAAAGCAGGTATGCACCGCGACCGGTTCCCCGGTATCGTGCACTCGCTGCTCAATACCATGGACCTTTTCAAGTTTGAGCGTGATCCGTTGACCGACAAGGTCATTTACTCTGACTACTTTTTGTACTTGGTATTTATCAAGCTATGCGGGACCCGCCCCAACGTCTGGAGTCCGTCCAGCAAGCCTGACCCCATCAATACCTGCAAAGACTACTATAAAGGAAATGTTTCTGATTTTCCCCAAGCCGGGGACTCTAGCGGCGATTCTAACGGGAACACGGTTTTTGCACCCAAAGGCTTTGACGATTTGGCAGATTTTGCACCCAAAGGATTCGAGGATTTGGGTGCAAATTTCGCCTGCTTTAATGAGCCCATTAGCTCAACTGAGCCAAAACATGCAAATGCAACCGTAAGTTCATACCATCATCGGTACTTTACCAACCCCGAGTCAGATGCACATACCCAGTACTATGTTTCCTCGTGTGGCGTACGCCTTTTTGGCAACCGGATCTTCAGCATGGACGGTGAGGACGTAATGATCAAGTACTGTGCTAGTGGAAAAGCTATTTATCAATGGCTATTTGAATGCACAGATCTCTTGAGTGGATCCAACTGCGTGGAAATCGCCAACTTGATGATGAAAATCAAGCTACTCAACCCGGTAACCTTAGAACCTTCTCGTTCAACCAGTGACAAGTTTTCTAACGACCGCGATTGCTTCTATGTATTGAGCGGATTGGGTCGAAGAATCGCCCACTGGGATGACAGCGACAAAGACGACGAAAATGACGAGATCGAATCCAGTGGTGCAGAGCTGGTCTCGGGCGACCTGTCTGGATCGGATGCATGTGGAAGTTTTTCGCTAAAAGACGTTCTTGACGACCCTGGAATGAGATATTTATTTAAAAAACACTTGGAAAACGATATCTGTTCCGAAAACCTCAACTCATACTTACAATTACGGCTCTTTGAAAGAAAAGTCCGTAGCTGGGGCCGCCTCATCAAGCTTCAGGATAGCGAAACTGATCCAGACAGACTGCGCAAAATCAAGCTACAGATCTCAAAATTGGGCAGTTTGTGCCTTTCTCTTGCATACCACATCTATTTCACCTATCTTAGTTCCGAATCACCATTTTTGCTCAATATAGATTATCAAATACGTGAAAAAATTACCAAAATTATGGTGCAGACACCTAGTGAGCCACAACAAGCACCAACTGCTAAAGAAACTTCACAGAAAGAAAAGCCTTTTCATTTACAAGAAGCAACAATCGAAGTACCAGTGCCCGATTCTGGACAACCAAAACCGCGGCCGGCATTATTTGCAGATTCAGGCGACATTATAGCCCAAAATATAACCTACCCAGACCAGTCTACCCCAAAAAATACCCCCGGTATCACCAAGAGCTTGGCAGAATTAGCCCCGTTGCTCAAAACAGTATCTTCTCAAGTATATAGGCTAATGCAAATTGATCCGTTCCCCAAATTCCTCGCCAGTGACTTGTTCAAACAAGCCACCAGCAACGTGGAAGTGAGAAAAGGGATCAAATGATTTTATTATTTATCGAAGATCTTTTATATTCGTTATAAATACATACATTTATGCAATAGGCTCTAACGTAGTACCCTTCTTGATGGTGGCCCAACCAATCAATCTCCAATGCTTATCGATTCTTCTGGACAAAGCAATCTTTTCATTCACTTCAGTACAAGCTGGCGAGGTCAATTGCAATCTAGCCATATCGGCCTTGACTGCCAACACTCTAGCACCGGTGGCAGTCGAACCAATATTAACCATCAACACTTCACCGAGCTCCAACTTTCTGACCTTAGCACCCTGTTTTTGGCCGTCAGTTTTGACACCCAACAATCTTCTTAATAAGAAGTAATTGATTTCGATGTCGGTATATATCGAAGGCAAGTTGCCTGTGGAACCAACCACTTGACCAACCAATCTGTCGGCTCTACACAAGGTGGGATCGACCTTGGTACCCACCCCGATCAAACCACCAGGCACGGCGAATTTCAAGTCGTTGTGTTCGGCAAATAATGATACAATATTGGAGAAAATAGGCTTACACTGGATCTTACCGTTATCATCCTTTGTGACGATACCGGGTCTAATTTCGATTTCGTCCCCGATCTTGAACACACCGTTCAAAATAGATCCTCCGGCAACACCACCCTTCAAGTCGTCGATCTCGGCACCGGGTTTATTGACATCGAACGATCTGATGACTATTAATCTGGGGGTGGCTTGGAAGTCTCTCATTGGAACCGGTATGGACTTGACGATGAACTGGTTTACGGCATCGATGTTGTACTTCAATTGGGCAGAGATAGGAACAATGGGGGCGCCGTCAGCAATGGTACCTCTGATAAATGATAAGATGGATTTCTGGTGCTCCAAGGCCGATTCCTGTCTCATTAAATCCACCTTATTTTGTAAGATGATGACGTGCTTCAATTTCATGATTTCAATTGCAGCCAAATGTTCGGATGTTTGGGGCTGCGGACAGCTTTCGTTACCTGCAATCAATAACAAGGCAGCGTCCATAACGGCGGCACCTGACAACATGGTACTCATCAAGATGTCGTGTCCTGGACAGTCGACAAAAGAGACATGTCTTACGAGTTTGTAACGGCCGGTGCATCCTGTTCTGGCACACTTTGGTCTGATTTCTTTGTCGGATTTGAACGATTTGTAGCAGTCTGGCTCAGGACAGCTGGGGTCGTCACACTTGTAGATCTTGGCATTGGCGTATCCCAATTTGATGGTAATGTTTCTTTCCAACTCGTCCTTAAATCTGACCGTCTGCACTCCCGAAATCGCGCGCACAACCGTGGATTTACCGTGCGCGACATGCCCAATAGTACCGATGTTGATGGTGGCTTGTCTATTAATGATGTCTGCCGATAATGGAGTCAACTCGGCGAAATCGGGGTTTTCTGGTTGTTCAGGCAATCCTCCACCTTCTTCGAACTCACGGCGTTGTGCTTCTTCATCTTCCTCGTCATCGTTCAAGCCCGCGAAACTAACCGATTTTTTGGTACTGGCTTCCTCAACCTGCTCGGACTCTTCTCTTCCTTCGTTGTCACTTTCGACGTCATGTTCGTACTGAAACTGTCCATCTTCTGGAATATCGCCGCCGATCACGATGTCGGGGACAGCATTATCAATATCGTCGTAGGACATTCTGGTGTTGCTGACTTTTAGTTGGTCTTTCAAATCAGTATCAAAATTTTCATTATTTTTTTTGGTCGTGCGCGACGACATCCACCCTATGGAACCGTCACGTGAACAATATACCTTAACCAGGACTGAACTACACAGGAAATCACGAACCAGAAGTACTCAGAACATCACTATCACTCACTGGAATCACTAATCTCAACACCCTACCGCACGCTCACTAAAATACACTTTCTCTCATTAGCTATACTAATTTCTCTAGCTATTGTCAGGTAATCAAGTGAGTTATACTATTTTTTTCTTACCCTTACATGCGTTGGGTGCAAACGCGCGAGCAACAAGCAGAAAGGAAGTGCTATTCGGAGGTTATGGTTTATACAATTACAGTGTGTTATAGTGTGGGCCCGATTGAGTGTAGTAGTCTGGTATCAATTGCTCTTCTTATTTGGTGTTTCATCGCTTAATCTAGCTCAAATTAGTTGTCTCATTAAATGGCTGCGAAAAATTGGTTCAGTGAGAATTGTCAGGTATCATGATTGTATAATAAGATGATTGTGGAGTCATTAACTTCTTGGAATGTTTAGTAGATTCGGCTTTTGTAGCTAAATGGTCTATACTTCTCTGGAGGCGTTTTCCCACTGTGGAGTGTCCTTAATCGTCTCCAGCAATAGCTAATGGTAGCCAACGATTGAGTGGAACACTTTGAGCACGAAAACTGTTGATCATCCAGTAGACAGATTTAATCGACGGAGACTCAATTTTCGGATGTGATGGGGTCCCCTTGACCGGTCACTTCTAGCACTTATTGATAACATCACTCATATCTTGGGTCTTTTTTACGAAGATCAACGAATTCGAGAAATGAGGGAGCAGAATTGATTAAATCTCTTCTATTGCAAACACCATTCGATACTTCTTGATTCAGATTCTGCTTCACATTTCAACTCAGCCCAAGTCTGTGATGCTAAGCAAATCTGTGGGCTTTCACCGTCAATTCGGCCATTGATTTTCACTCGAGTTTGGCTGCGAAAAGTCAAAATCTCGGTTTTAGTTAGTCTAGAGTCTTTCTTTCTTCGAATGATTGAAAGATATCTTGAAGTGGGTAAAAGAGTATAAATCTGCTGTATATAGTCAATTATTTCTATGTTTAATGAATAAACCTCATTAATGATATGCATTGTCTATTTACAGACATGGAACTTAAACTAACATTACAGTATTACTGGGTGTGAAAACCAAAATCGTTCATCACGCTATCGACATCTTTCCATAAAAGATCGCTATTCATGTCGAAAGACTCGAGTGATAATGGTAATGGCGATTCCTGGCCAGGAAGAATGTTTAAGTTTGGCTGGTTAGCATTATTGGGCAATGTGTGATTGGACTCCTCGAATTTGGGCTGCTCCATATTATGGGGTTTAGAGTCGGAGTATGGAGAGGCCTTTTTGCCAGGATTCTTGAAGGAAGAAATATTTTGTGGGTTGCTTTGTGGATTATTTGGTGAATTATCAGAACGAACCCGAGGAGACGACTCATTAGAGTTGTTGACAACCTTAAATATGGAACTTCTTTCACCAGTAGCTGAAGAAATGGGCCGGGGGTCAAACGGTATAGTACGTATGATTTTTCGCGCTTTGGACTCGGCATTGACGGTATTGGAAAGCGATCTTTGGCGGCGCCGGTTACTTGATGAAGTGGTGCTTCCAGGCGTGGATTTCTGGCTTCCTTCACGACTTTGATTTGGTTTTTCGTCTTCATTATCGCTAGCCACTGCAACTTCATTATATTCTGGATTATCTTCATTCAGATCCTCCTCGTCATCATCTATATCGTCAAGATCATTTGATTGTTCCCTGACTTCTTCAGGGTTTTTCACATCGTTTTTACTGTTTAATTTGATCATGCCTACCTGGTCTCGTAACAAGAACAAGCAGTCAAAAAACATCGAAGCCGACATTCTGTTTCTGATGGTGATATTGAGAGTGTTGAGGTTCTTTTCATGAAGCGTACGGAACAATTGCCACATATTCCTCATAATACCAGACGATCTATGAGCCATATCGTGTTTCATTATGGAGGCTTTTGCAGCCAAAGTAATGGCGATTTCGTAGCTTTGTTTGCCTGAACCGGTATCGATGAGTTTACGCATTGACGAATGAATTAGCTTTCCTATTATACACGCAGCTTGCCAGATATCGAGAATGTAGACTCCAGGTAAGTACTTGACAAACTTCTTGTCTTTTTGCTGGAACGACTGGGTGTGATTAATAAGAGTTATTGCAGCATTGAAGAGTTTTATGAGACCACTTTGGAGTTCAAATTGAGACATTAACGACGAGTCCATGAAGTAGTAAGTAAGTAGATGAACTCGAGCAGAATAAAGCTGGAACCTTCTGAACCCGTCGTCAGGAGAAAGCTCAAGGTTCATATTGATTTCAATTTCATTGAGTCTTCGAAGTAGAAGTTTGAGAATCGGTAATCTTTCTGCAGAATTGATAAGCCCGTACGGATCCATGGGGTTGGTATTAAGGGTTTTGGCGACCTGGTCTTCGAAATTAGCGATTTCCATCATATACTTGACGGTTGGAGGAAGCTTGTAGATAGAAGAGGTGCTGGTGGTCCAAATAGAAGTGTCGAATTGGACAAAAGCCGGGAATCCAAACGACGTGGCGATGGTTTGGCACACTATATTACAAAGAATCCACGTTTTGGAGTTTTCCTGGACAAGGGAATCTTCACTTTGGTTGGTAGACAAGCCAGGAGAGTGGAGACCTATACGAATAGCCTGGAACAAAGCGTTTCCTATGGTGTTGTACGACGAATCAGCACTCAAAGAAGACGTTATAGGAGGCCAGAACGAATAGAGAAGGAAAGCTTGGACGGAATAAACCGACAAGGCATTGAAGATCGGTTCGTCTTCTTCCACAGGGTTATATCTGGATATCGGAGAGATCATGATTTCTGCCAAAACCCCTTTGACTAGAGGAGATAACTGGAGAAGAAGCGACTTTTCCGAGTCTTCATTGTATCTCCTTAAAGACACAAACATAATTACCCAGAATAAAGCAGGACATAACTTGTAGATCCGTTCGGGGCCCAAAGAAATGTCCACCACCGGCAATATCTGGTGGTATCTCTCAATATACTCTATATACAACAGTTTTATTGTTTCCAGAGACAAGCTTACGGAGTCTAGGGCCTTTTCTTCACATACAAAGGAATAGTTTGGGATCTGGAGGGGATTTACTGGTCGCAGCGACTCGTCGAGAGGACGATGTATCGAGGGAGTATTGGGTATAGAAGTGTGGGAAGAATTGGACATACGAGGAGAATTGGCGGGGAAATTGGCTCCTAGATGGTCATGAAGCATCTGAGGCTGTCCCATATAATGCTGCTGGTGACTATTCTGATTTGCTCCTTGTATGTATTGCGGGTAGGCTAGTGGGGAATAAGCCTGTCGTATCGGGATCCGCGCCCCAGGCGAGCCTGCACCCGAGCCTAGTGAGGGATTGCCTAGTGAGGGATTGCCTAGTGAGGGATTGCCTAGTGGGGGATTGCCTAGTGGGGGATTGCCTAGTGGAACCGTGGAAGAGTTTAATGAGGGATTGCCTAGGGTAGTATTAAGGGTAGAATTTTCTAAGGAGCCTACTGTTCCTAGAGAACCTACTGAACTTCCTAGCGAAGGAACTTTGTTGAATAGCTCAGCGGCCTGGGCCGAAGTCAATGTTTTTTTGAGCTCCGTAAACTCTCGTTCGATCTGGGCGATCCGCGCCCGCTTATAGGTCCTCTTGTAGTCACTCTTCAAGTCACACAGAAGCCCTTTTTTGGAGCACCGAGTGCATGGCTCGGGGTGTTTTTCGTGGGCATCGCATCGACTTTTTTGCTGCCGACACTCCACACACGCCATTCGCTTGATTTTGCCTGATTTGTTGTATGAAGGTGGTGGAGTAGAGCTGTTCGATGCTCCTCCAGTAGTACTTAACCCTCCACTGGTGTTGTGGGTGGAGGGAGACGCCTCTGCGGCCTCGTCTTTAAGCTGCTGGTTGAGCACTTGAAGTTCATGTGACATATTGGCAATATGTGCCAAGTTATCTAGAGAGTTCAGGACACCTCCATTACTCATTTTACTCTTAAGCCCTTGTATTCTGGTCTGGTGGTTTGATGTTTGGTGCATCGCAAAAATATCACAGATACTACACAGGAATTCACTAAAACTACACAGGAAATCACTAAAACTACACAGGAAATCACTAAAACTACACAGGAAATCACTAACCGCGAACTACACAGGAATTACCAGCCGCGAACTACACAGGAAATCACGAACCAGAAGTACTCAGAACATCACTATCACTCACTGAAATTCACTATCACTCACTGAAATCACTATCACTCACTGAAATCATTATAACTCACTGAAATCACTATCACTCACTGAAATCATTATCACGCACTGAAATCACTATCACTCACTGAAATCACTAATCTCAACACCCTACCGCACGCTCACTAAACTACACTTTCTCTCATTAGCTATACTTATTTCTCTAGCTATACTATCCTCTCTAGCACTACTTCTCACAGAAAATCACTGACTCGCAATATTTGTCACTAACTCGCACTATTTGTCACTGACTCGCACTATTTATAACTATCACGCTACATTTCTCATTACACTTACAATACTAACCTGTACCTCGAACTCTTGCCAACACACTATCTTTCCCTAACGCGCATACACACCTCTCACTAATCCTAACCCTATTTTCTCCACCATATATCACTACTCTATCTCATCAACTATAACACTCCACCACAACCTTCTCTTCATTAAAGCGATCTTTACTTCTCACTACAAACACCACTATCCTAAATGAATAAAGCTAATTTAACTACAATTATTGATCTCTCTCTATTTCTACTAATCAATCATCGTTAGTCTCGACTACTCACTATTTACTACTGTTTCCGCTATATCATTCAACGCAGTCTACTGGGTTCTTGAGCCGCACAATCTTACTCATCACACTACACCAATGCTGAATACAACATTCTGAACTGAGCTTCAAAGAACTTCTTAAGTCGCAACAATGTAAGTATTGACCGTCAGTTTTAGACTGGACAAATTGATGAAATTTTGGTGAATTCCATCCAAAAATGAAAAAATTCGAAGACAACAAAAAGATATTGTAGAAGAAGACTCGGTAAGTAAACTTTAGGGAAAGGATAGAAGATTAGCAAATTAGAGAAGGTCGAAGAGTATATGGTGGAGGTTGGTTAACATCCGAGAACAGTCACGTGCGCGTCATATTTCCGGTTTGGGTGCAATTTGAGGACCGTCTCCGGCAACGCACACTGGTTCTGCTGCATTCACTATGGCTTCATTGTGGCTGTTATGGTGGTGGTACTCGACCGGCGCCAGTGCAGCTCAATGTAAAGGAGTTTTTGTGCCAATATCAGAGGGGCAATATGTGCCGACCCAGGTGACCGGAAGTCGCTGATGCACGTGCTACCCGGCCGGTTACCACTGGGCCCCAAGTAAAATGAGAACCAAATAGTGGGTATACATGCTCTGTACCTTACTATATACAGCATACGCTACCAGCAAACTATCAATCAACATCATAGGACTCATATTAAAAATCTCGGGAGCTTTCTATTAGTCCAAATACTTACTGCTTTGCCAGTAGTATAGTGACTGCTCTCTACAGATCAGTTGGCTGCAAAATATATTTTTTATAAAGTTTTTGACTAAAACGGTATAAATATTATATTATATAGATCTATCTACATATATGAAATCATATACGAATCGGTTTAAATTTATATCTTATGACACATTGATTCCTTTGCCTTAGTTAGACTTTTGATATTTCAGCTAGCTGCTCATTATTTTTGAAGTTTACACTTTAGACAACTAAAGCACACATCAGAGAGTTGACAGTGCTACTTAGCACCCAGCACTCGTTATTAAGCACAAATCATTGTGACAAACAAAACAATGATTGTAAATATATCTTGATACTGAGTTGGAGAATCTAATCTAATGTACCTTTCACTCAGTGTCAAATCTTGAAATAATCACCGTAGAGAGAAGTGTCTGACCAAGACAATAATTTACATAGAAAAGAGTATTTGGAAAAGCTCATGATTTACATAGATCAGTACCTGACTCCCAATTAAAGACAATTTTCTTGAACGTGCTAATAAACTTTTTTTATTCATTTTTCGATGGACTTTCTAACTTTAGATAGCTAACGCGCTATATATTGTACTCTTTGGATATTCAAAACATTATAACCAACGTTGTGCTAATTCCACGACAACATGGAATTAGCGTTCCAGTCCAAATCAAACTCCGAACTCACCGAGCCAAATTTCTTGAGCATCGGCAAGATCTTGAGTTCCTTGGAAGCATCGGTGATATGATCAACCACAACTTTAGACTTGTCGCCATTTTCTTCATTAAAGTGCTTTGGTAGGTAGTTTAGCAAATAGTCATGAAGAATAGGGCCCGGAACGTCACTGGGCAAATCGTTGGCTGAAACAAACACTTGAGGGTGAGCAAAGTGTCTTTGTTTAGCCACGTAACAGGCCACACTCAAGAGAATATCCAAGTCCTGGAAGTTGTAGCCTCCCAATTCATTCAAACCAGTAAACGACGAGCCTCTGCGGCTTCTTCTACCTCCCATTCCAGTAGGGTCGGCAAGGTAGCCTATGGCTTCAAACTTCATCTCTCCCATGCCCAATATGAACGTATTTCTGTACTGGTAGGTGTGCCAGATAATGTAGTAGGACTTTTGCTGCAACTCGTTGGTGAAAATGGCACCGTTGATATCGTTCCATTCCAATGCCGACTTTGGGTCTTCCGCCTTTTCAGCACTAGCTTCTGTAATCAAGTGATGGCCCCTAAACGTAGTGTAAGAGGGTTTGACTGAAAACTTGGGAATGGTTTCGGTCACTACAGATGAATTACGATTTGGCCCGGCTTCGGATATTGCTGTCAACGACTTGACACTTCCTCTTCTCAAAGCATCGCTCAAGCCTACCAAGGACGAGGACGAACGGCGGTCTCCTTGCAACTCACTGTGTGAGTCCATCTTGTTCAATTCCGTCAAAATCTCCAACTCTTTTCCTTGTAAAACAAACGAAATGAGATCTTGATCTGCTTTACTCGAGCCTCTCAAAAGCTTGAGTCTCTTGCCTGTTGGTGCCAGGGTAGCATCTGGAGAAGTGGCATTGCTCAACAAGTGCTGAACAACCTCCTCTTGAGAGGGGGTGAGGATCGAACCCGGGACCTTATAGAACTCTAAGGGGTATGCGCGAAACCCAAACTTTTCATACCATGTGCCAATTGCAGAGTACAATACCCAAAAGTACTGCTTACTCAAATAGTAATTGGCCAATTGCTTATCTACAACACCGTTTGTGACCACCATATTTTTGAAGCTGTCATTTTTGGAAGCATCGGACGCCTCGATTTTGCGGGTAATGATTTCGGCCTCGGTAAACTCGATCGTTTTCGAGATCAATTCATTAGCCAACCCTTTCTCACGATGTGATTTAAGGGTGAATACATGACCTAGGAGTAGGACCTTGATATTTTTGACCCCGAAAAGACTGGGGTCTGGCACAGATGAAATGGCCAGCGATCTATCGGCATCTTTATATAATCCTTTACATTCTTTTACTGATGTGGAAGCCACAATGGTTCCATCTTGGTCCTGTAAATAAAACACCTGCATGGGATCTCCACTCTCAATGGTAAAGGCATGGCGAGACGTTTCGACCTGACCAAATTGGTCTGCTGTGAGATTGTGGCCCCATTCGGTGCCGCTCACCGCATACACCTGGCGAATTTTCTCGGGATCTTTACTGGTGTGGAAGGTATATGACATGGTTGTTGGCGACCCCAGATTTCCACTCCCCCTCATTTATATAGCAATAGATCGAATGCTCTAGTTCTCTGTGCAGTATCCTATTGAGATATGACATCACAGAAAGTACCTGAAACGAATAGTCACGTCAGCAACAAAGTCAAGCGGCACGGGATTTTGGTCACGGTATAAATTCTATGTCACCACGTGTCAGGGTATAGCGTCAATCATTCACGGGAATAGCCCGTGACCGACTTCCCGTGATTCCTTTGTCCATATCTGTCCTACCGGCCCACTTTCGGCCAACAAAGCTCCTTGCACCTGTCGTCCAGCAACATGGAGCGAGAATGCCTAACCCGCGCCAAGCCTTTGTGCTGGTTCCGGCAGGTAAGGCCGTTAGCGAGAAAAAAATCAACAGAAAAAAGAAACGCACGTCACATTAATGTCAATCTGTGCTTGGTAATGCCTCACGCACTGGAGATGCCGCCTGCACACTATAGGCTGCAAACAGTTCTTTTTCCGCCAACGGCCCTGTTGCATCACTAAATCCTGAATCGGCTACTAACGCAGATGAAGTTCAGGCTTCCGCCGTAAAAGACAATAACGGCAGGAAAATTTTTATATTTGACATCAACTCCGCACAAATCTTTATTCTCCAGTTTATCTTTTCATCATGAATAAGCTGGACGACACATATTCAAAAGAGTCTATACATAGTAGTTCAGATGGCCAGGTAATACTGGCGTCAACGGTGTCGGAGCCTAATGGCAGCAAGCCAGGGATGTGGCAAAACTTTGCAGACTCGTTCAAAAGACAAGAAGGAGGCCAGCTAGGCATCGACGTGGAATCAAACAAGCCTCAACTCAAAAAAGGTCTTAAAAAGAGACAGTTGCAAATGATTGCTCTTGGAGGTTGTGTTGGATCTGGGTTGTTAGTGGCTTCAGGATTGGCATTGCAGAATGGTCCAGGTGCTGTTTTGGTTGCTTGGGCTATTGTTTCAACATTTTTATACTGTACTATGCAATCATTGGCCGAACTTGTGAGTGTTTTTCCGGTCTCGGGATCTTTCGCGACTTATGCGACCAGATTTATTGACCCTTCATGGGGATTTGCCATGGGATGGAACTATGCGCTTTTCTGGGTCATAGTGATGCCATTAGAACTTGTGGCGGCCTCATTAACCATAAATTTCTGGAAATCGTCCATAAACTCCGTCGTATGGGTGGCCGTATTCTATGTACTTATACTTGGATTAAACCTTTGTGGGAACCGAGGATTTGGAGAAGCCGAATTTGTTGCTTCAATTATTAAGCTACTTGGTATTGTAGGGTTCGATATTCTTGCCATTATCTTGATTTGCGGTGGCGGTGACGAAGGATATATCGGTGGAAAATACTGGCACAATCCTGGAGCCTTTACTACTGGATTCAAAGGTGTGGTTTCTGTACTCATCACAGCCACTTATTCGTTAGCAGGTACAGAATTGGTGGGCTTGACGGCTTCAGAGTCCGAAGAAAACCCTAGAAAAATGTTGCCCAGTGCCATCAAACAAGTTTTTTGGAGAATTATCATCTTCTACATGCTTACTCTTACTTTGGTGGGCTTTTTGGTACCTGCCGACTCAACATCACTTGCAGGAGCATCCAATGGTGCATCTGCTTCTCCATTCGTCATTGCTATTAGAGCTGGAGGCATCAAAGTATTGCCTTCGATTTTTAATGTCGTGGTTTTGGTGGCTCTTTTAGCTATCGGAAATTCTGCCGTCTACGGATTTTCTCGTACTGTCTTGGCATTATCAGAACAAGGATTGGCTCCCAAGTTTTTGGGCTACGTCGACCGTAAAGGAAGACCTCTCGGAGGAATTTTGGTTTCGGGCATCATTGGGTTGCTCGCATTTGTTTCAGCATCGCCCAAAGAAGCAGATGTGTTTGCTTGGTTGGTGGCATTATCGGGACTTTCGACCTTGTTCACATGGGGAAGTATCAATGGATCGTTTATTCAGTTCAGAAGAGCCTTGGCTTACCAAGGTAGAGATGTGAGTGAATTACCTTACGTTTCCAACACTGGAGTTCTTGGTGCATACTATGGATTAATCATGAACATTGTAGTTTTATGCTTACAGTTCTGGATCTCCTTGTTCCCCCTCGGCAAGAAACCCGACGCAACCATGTTTTTCCAAAATTATTTGGGTGCTGTTATCATTCTTGTGTTTTACATTGGCCACAAGATCTACTCCAGAAACTTAAAATTCATTATTAAAGCAAGCGAAATTGACATTGATATTGGTAGAAAAGACATTGACCTTGATCTTTTGAAGCAAGAAATCGCAGAGGAAAGGGCCCAGAAAGCTGCCCAACCTTGGTACCTCAAAGTCTACAATTTTTGGTGCTAATTCATGAGGTCTTCACTTAACTCACGTCATTTGCATCCAGTTCGTTGCCCTTGAAGTGGTACGGACTATTTATACGATTACTACGAAACCTTTTTCTTTTACATAAAACAACTAATAAATTACAACTAAGAGAGTCCAGCTAAAGCAGTAAGAGAAGTGAATCTTTCTTGGCACTTAATGTAATCATGTTCGAATTGTACACTTAAGCTGTAGCTGCAAGAAATCAGTGCTTCTAACTTTAATGTTACATGAGGTGATGATATTTTTATGGTTTATAACTCTACAGCATCAAAATCAGAAAACACAAATCAGTGAATCCAGTTGGAAGTAATTGGACTTCCCCATAAATAAAGCAAATGGCTCAAGCCTAACGGAATTGATTTATTGAAAGATAATGAGCCTATTGTAAGTATGGTTATGGGTAAGTTAAAAGACTTGAAACAATCGCTCACAACCTATACAAATATTCCTTCACTTATGTCTAGATTAATGATATACCTCATTTCATATACAAATTATGCAGCATAAAAATTTCGCAGCCATCCTGATATACATTTCAACATAGCTACAGCTCAATTAGGAAATGCTGCTGCATCAAAATAATTGTTGTTGTTAACGTCTGGGTGTTGAGATGGCTAAAGAGGTCGGTTTGCAGTCGAGTGAGCCAAATTGTGACATATCAGTATCTAACAACTACAATGGCAGCTCGAAACACTTTCACTGCTACCAAACCCCAACCCGCTAACAAGATAAACTGCGGCACATCGATAAAAATGGAAATAATCCTGTCTTGTGCACTATTGTCTGAATAATCTACGAAGTACTTTTTAAAGGAAGACAACGAATATATGTCTTTGCTTATGTTCTAAAATACAAGTACTTTGACCAATTCAGTGCAACCTTGTAGATTTTTGGCATTATACACAGTATTCATATATTTGTTTATGTTTAATAATTTTACAATTATATTCAAATGATGGTGAAAATGAAGAAGAGGATTTTTATGTAACGCCAGAGTTCCCGGAATTTATAATTTAGGAATTCCAACAAGAGCTTCGCAAAATAACTAAAACTACTTATAGAACCACTTATTGAAGAGAATGAAAGATCCCACAGCCAATGCAATACACTTGATTTTGAATGCAGAAGAGGTAAAACAATTACTATGTATGGTTACACAGAAAATATATAAATTACTTGTACAATGTGTATCAAGTACTAGCAATAAATATGAATATAAAAAACTTCTAACCAAAAGAAGATTCCTTCCATCTCCGTTACAGAAGTTGGCTTGGGTTATATCACCCACCCCATGTTAGTTCTGGGTAGGTGTAATCATTTTCTCAAAACTATCCTTTGGCCAGTTTGCTTTCTACTTCACACAATGGACACATCATATTATTTTCCAGAGATTTACGGATATCGTACAGCCTGCGTAGCGTAATGGTTAACGCGTTTGACTTCTAATCAAAAGATTCCGAGTTCGACTCTCGGCGTGGGTTCGATTCTTTTTTTGCTTCCTGTCAGGCTTGACAACCAATAAGATCTTTCTTCGGGTAATTTCCGAATCATGTCATTTTTGAATCATATCACAAATGAATCATGTCATTATGAATCATGTTTTTTGTTTTGTGACTCGCAATTAGTATAAAAGAGGAATGTTAAACTTTACTTTTCTCTCTATTGTCTTATCTTCGATGCATTTGGTAAAGTCTTTGAAACAGTCCAATAGTGACATTCGTATTCTATGGAGCTCTGTCTTTTTCAGAATGGCCAGCTATGGGTTGACCAACCAGGTGTTGACGCTCTATTTGGAGGCGTTGCACATTTCGCCTCTGCGAATTGGGTGGTTCATGACGTTGACTCTCGTTGGTGATGCGGTCATCTCGTACTTTTTGACGTGGCATGCAGACAGAATAGGTCGTAGGTTAGTTATGATTATAGGTACCGTAATGATGCTTGGCTCGGGACTAGTATTTGCAGGGTGCTCCAACTACTTTGTTCTCTTGACCGCCGCGGTGCTCGGGGTGATTTCGTCCTCTGGAGATGAAACCGGGCCCTTCAAATCGGTAGAGGAAGCTTCGATTGCGCATTTGACCCCGGACAACCATATGCCCGAGATCTTTGCGTTCCACGGACTCTTTGCTACTGCTGGTGCTGCGTTGGGCTCGTTGGTGAGTGGTGCCTTGGTGGACTTTCTACATCTACGCATGGGTTACTCCATGGTCAAGTGCTATAGGTTTGTGTTTGTGGTGTACTCGGGGTTTGCATTGGTCAAAATGGTGCTCATGCTCTTCTTGTCTGACAAGTGCGAGTTAAAAGAGGTAAACGGATATCAGGAAATCAGTCAAGAGACAAATGGTCAAGAGATAAGTGGTCGAGAGACAATTGGTCAAGAGAATAACGGTCAAGATTTGAATGATGGTACTGAAGATGTTAGATCTAGTGGGGTACTCGGGTCTATTTCTCCACTGACAAAATACTACCTTCCTCGTTTATTGGTTATTTTCATGTTGGATTCATTGGGATACGGATTCATGCCTTCGGCCTGGGTGGTGTACTACTTGAAAAAGAAGTTCGCTCTCAATGCTACTGCATTGGGAGTGTTGTTTTTCTGTGCTAATGGGATCATAGCGGTGTCGTCGCTTCCTTCCGCGTGGGTAGCCAAGGTTTTTGGTCCGGTGAGGGCCATTTTGGGTACGCAGGCACCTTCGGCGATATTTTTCATAACCATTGCATACCTTGATCTGTTTGTGGTGGTGGCAATTTTTTTGTCGCTATACTACATCACCATGGTCATGGACGTGGTGCCTCGTCAGGTGTTGCTAGCGTCGCTCATGCCGAAACAGGACTTGACTAAGGTCATGGGAATCGTCAATATTGGCAAGACCTTTGCCCGGTGTATCGGGCCTGTGTTTACAGGAGAATTGGCGCTGCACGGCCACCTTCGCTACGGATTCGTCATTAACGGTTTGTGTGTTTTGATGGCCGATTTGGTGATGGCCATCAACTTCCTTCCTTTGGACTACGAGATTCTTGAGCGTCAAAAGGTCGACAATGCTATTGACTAGAGTTTATTCATAGAGGTTTTGAGGGGGGGTGTGGGTGTTTCTGCGGGTCCTAGAAAAGCATATCCAAAGTGCAACACACACACAAAGCTGCCATGCACGCCATCAAACAACCTTCTCCGCCCCCCGAGCTTCGATTCTGCTGAACATACATGGGCTGCTGACCTTGTTGCTGATAGTATCCACCTCCGCCGTATCCTTGCTGGTATCCTCCCTGTTGCTGCTGTGGATAACCCCCTTGCTGTTGATATCCGCCGTAACTTTGTGGTGGTGGTTGGTTTCCATAGCCCTGTTGGGGGTAACCTCTCAGCTGTTGCGACTGGTCATAAGATGGTTGTGGTTGTGCGGTATATCCCTGACTCTTGCCTTCTGCTTGCGACCAGCTGGGCGGGGCTCCTGTAGGTGGAGCGTAACTATCACCTCCTTTTTGGTAAGACATGATATGTAAAACTCAGAAGCAATTGGATGTTTTTAAGGTGGTTTTCGAACTTTCTTGGCACTTCGTGTGAATACCAGTGTAGATGATGTAGGTTCAATGAACGTGATGCCGATTGATGATGCGAAACACACAACCCTCTTATAGCATCAGTTGTTAGGAGGGCCCGAATGTGTGACGCAGGCGAAGTAGGCCGTGCGTGGTCATGTGATGGAACTACTCAGACCGACATTACCGAAAAAATTAGGTTGTAGGTAAAGGAAAAAATAATAGTAACTGGTAATTAGTAAAATGAGTAGAACCTACAGAACATGACCATTGGCAGTAGAGCATAGAACATAATAAAGAGTATTGCTGAAGATTTTTTGGCCACAAACGTTAGTTGATAGATTAGTCCTTGCACATTGTTGATCGATATGCATCATGAGGTGAATTGTAGAGCACCCGCTAATTATGGTAGAGAATGCTATAATAATACGGTTCAAGTATAACTGTCGCTGATACTGGTATACCAAACAATCGACTGAAGCATCTCTTATGTAGTTCCATATGAGGGCTGTTATCAAGGGATGTAAATCGAGGTGTTTTCGCACCCAAAACTAAGTCATCCCATCGATCAAAACAAAAATGCTTCAAATCGCATGATGTTAAGGGTCCTCGCATTTTTCTGATCACGTTGCTTCTCATGAGCGAAAATATAAGAATAGCCTCGAGGGACAATAACTGTGGTTTTTGGATGCATTAGGCTCGACAAATGCGTGAGTACATCTGGAAGTAGTTTGCACAAGCAACAATGAAAAGGGTCCAGTGACGAGCTAGACCTATTCACTTTGCAAACTCAAATTCTGTAATTGAAGAGTTGAAAATGTCAAAATCTCTTAATGTACGAAGCCTTACCCACCTTGATTCTACATACTCAACAGCCTAATTCCAAATACGTCTTACAGCTCTGTGGCATGTTCTGCTCATAAGGATCTCTATGTGCTCTATTTTACTCCTGGTATGGTTTTTACATTGCCTATTCGGGCCCATTGGGGCATTTTGTCGATTAGAAATGTCGACGTGCGTCTACCGGTCTCGGGCATGTTCCCATAATTACCCGGTCACGGTATGGCTTTTACATTGCCTAATTGGGCACATTAGGATAATTCGTCGATAGAATATTTCGGCTAATATGCAGGGCGTGATGGACCACATTTGGCATCCGTGGACAAGAATTGTTTAAATGTAGTTGCAAATGGATCTTTATAACCTAGAAGTAACATTCAATGCTTTTAATATCTCTTTACTACATAATTACCAGCTTTCTGCTACTTTACACGTCTCTTACTCGTGTAGTTGGCCATGACAACGAATAATACTGTAGTATCGAGATTTCCTCCGACACATTCGTAGCAAAGATTCCCAAACTGCTACAAATACGTCTTGAAGGCTTCGAATGTATCTTCGTGCATTTCCAGCTGGTTTACATGACCGTAGGGCAGGTAAAGCCCAGCTTCAGCAGACACCTCTTGCGCACGTGACACCAGGCAGGGCTTGCGCCCTGCGACCGCCGCCCAATTAGGAAAGTGTTCTCACATGTTCACTACTAACGGTGAAAAAATCGAAATTTCAGACCGTTATGTCCGGGTAACCGGCGTCTTCGCGACTGCTGAAAATTTTAATTCTGCGAGATCATAACGAAACAGATTTTATTGGCAGCGAAATAAAACTTCTTTTCAATAGAATTTCTAGTCAAAGTAAGCAAACATGTCTGACGTCGAAGAACAATACGTTGAGGAACAACCAGTTGTCCAAGAAGAATTACAATTAGTAGAATTGGCCACTGCCATCCCAGCCGATGTCCAAGCTGCTCAACAAGAAGTCAAATTATTCAACAAATGGTCTTTCGAAGCCGTTGAAATCAACGACATCTCTTTAGTTGACTACATCCAAATCAGACAACCAGTCTTTGTCTCCCACACTGCTGGTAGATACGCTTCCAAGAGATTCAGAAAGGCTCAATGTCCTATCATCGAAAGATTGACCAACTCTTTGATGATGAACGGTAGAAACAACGGTAAGAAATTGAAGGCTGTTAGAATCGTCAAGCACGCTTTGGAAATCATCAACGTTTTGACTGAAGCCAACCCTATCCAAGTTGTTGTCGATGCTATTGTCAACTCTGGTGCCAGAGAAGACTCCACCAGAATCGGTTCTTCCGGTACCGTCAGAAGACAAGCTGTCGATGTCTCTCCATTGAGAAGAGTCAACCAAGCCGTCTCCTTGTTGACCACCGGTGCCAGAGAAGCTGCTTTCAGAAACGTCAAGACCATTGCTGAATGTTTGGCCGAAGAATTAATCAACGCTGCCAAGGGTTCTTCTACTTCTTACGCCATCAAGAAGAAGGACGAATTAGAAAGAGTTGCCAAGTCTAACCGTTAAGAAGCTTTATTCTATTGGGTCATTTGTGTATTTTTATCTCGTCTTTTATAAAACGCACATTAATGTATAAAAGAAATATATAATATCATATAAATCCGTATAAATCTGATGAAAATAAATTGAAAAATAAATTGAAGAATCTGATTATTAGAGCTGCTGGTGTATGTGGTTCTACAGTCAGCTCAATGTAAATGCTCAATGGTTATTTACTAACAAGTTGAGGAAATAACAAGACTAGGCCCTGGATAAATAGACTACAGATTATTGGATATGAATATGTTAATAGACTATACAAATTAATGGAAAGTCAATGTTAATAAATCTTTACATGTTATTGGAAAATCAATGTTAATAAATTTATACATATTATTGGAAAATGATGTTAATAAATTTATACATCTTGATTATTCAAAATGAGATGGTCAGAACTGAGCACGACTGGAGTCGCTGAGAAGATCACAGTAAGCTTCTGAGCAGCTTTAGATGCCTTGAGCCACTTCTGGCTCTGGTTCAACGGGACAGAGTCTGTCTATGTTGTACTGGCGTATTTTGGACGAGTAGACCGGTGTATTTTAACCACTTAGAGCCTTTATTAGATCTTGGTATGACAGCAGTCAGACCTTAGTCCATAAAGTTGATCAGCTAACCGATGAAGCAATATGTTTTCTGTAACATACACAGTGAAATTAGTACACTCATATCTTCCAGTCTACCCTTGTAGCCACATACATTAAGCTAGCTCGTCCTCAACTATCTGGGCACTACAAGTTTTTGCACCCAATCCTGCACGTAACTTGACAATTCGCATATAAATGGCGCGATCCCAAGTGTTGCAAATAATTTGTAGTCAGATAAAGTCACTGATTATATCCATTGACTCTGAGCTATCTGTACTGAGCCTGGGAGATGGCCATGCAGATTCTAATAGCGCTGGTTTACATTTCAGTGGCACGAGTAACAAGCTATGATCTCTTATTAGTAATGGCTGAATCATAACCTGATGGATGGGACTGATTGCTGAATGTCTGGATGACGCTTAGCTCGTGCCCAATGCGCTAATTCCGGCATCCCCTTGGTATTCTTTGGTATTCTTTGGTATCCTTGGTAGCTGTTGTAACTTCTTGTTGTTGGCTATCTAGATGTGGGGGCGATTGTGCCGCGCACGACCTCGAATATCAACTTTAACAGAGCTGATAGATAATACAATAAAGGTAAATGTCTGGCTCTTCGGATTTCCTTACCAAGGGTATAGACTTGGTGCAAAAGGCGATCGACTCGGATACAGCCACAAGATACGAAGAAGCATACAAACTTTACTATAATGGATTGGACTATCTTATGTTGGCATTGAAGTATGAGAAGAATCAGAAATCAAAAGAGTTGATCAAATCGAAATTCACCGAATATTTGACCCGAGCCGAGCAGCTTAAAGAACATTTGGAAAAACTGCAATCTTCTGGTGGAGAGAACCCTAGTGGGAACGGCTCTACCAAGTCCAAGAAATCCGGAACTGGTTCTGGAGATGGCGATGAAGATGATTCAGATACAAAGAAGTTACGAGGAGCGTTGGCCGGAGCCATTTTATCCGAAAAACCCAACATTCAATGGTCCGATATAGCCGGTTTGGAATCGGCAAAGGAGGCATTGAAGGAGGCGGTGATCTTGCCCGTGAAATTCCCCCAATTGTTCACCGGAAACAGAAAACCTACTTCCGGTATACTATTATACGGTCCCCCAGGTACCGGTAAGTCATATCTCGCCAAAGCGGTTGCCACAGAAGCCAACTCAACGTTCTTCTCCGTCTCGTCATCTGATCTTGTATCGAAATGGATGGGAGAATCAGAAAGATTGGTCAAGCAATTGTTCACCATGGCCAGAGAAAACAAACCGTCCATCATTTTCATTGACGAAGTAGATGCATTGTGCGGCCCCAGAGGCGAAGGAGAAAGCGAAGCATCCAGAAGAATCAAAACTGAATTGTTGGTGCAGATGAATGGGGTGGGGAACGATTCAGCAGGGGTTTTGGTATTGGGAGCCACCAACATTCCCTGGCAATTGGATGCAGCCATTAGAAGAAGATTCGAAAAAAGAATTTACATACCATTGCCCGAATTGGAAGCCAGAACCAGGATGTTTGAGATCAATATAGGCGACACCGCGTGTGATTGTACCAGTCGAGACCTCAAAGTGTTAGCTGAGATGACAGATGGATACTCGGGGCACGATGTTGCGGTTGTAGTTAGAGATGCCTTGATGCAGCCTATCCGGAAGATTCAGCAAGCCACCCATTTCAAGCCGGTGAAGGACGAAAACGGAGCCGAAAAACTCACGCCGTGTTCTCCTGGAGATAGTGAGGCCGTAGAAATGAGTTGGATGGATATTGAAACTGACCAGCTCAAGGAACCGGACTTGATCATTAACGATTTTATCAAGGCCATCAAAAGCAATAGACCAACCGTCAACGACAGCGATATTGCCAACCATATCAAGTTTACTGATGATTTCGGCCAAGAGGGAAATTAACATAACCTACCAACTGTTAATTATTAAACTCACTAACTCTGTTAATTATTAAACTCACTAACTCTGTTAATTATTAAACTCACTAACTCTGTTAATCATTAAACGTACTAACTCTGTAAATTTAAACTTTAATTTTGTTATTCTACACAATTATAACTGTTGATAATACAGGATACTGTGTTATCTACACTAACACAAATTTAACTTGATTATACACACAATGATCTGTCAGTAGAATTACATTGTACACGCAGCTCTGAATTCTTAATTAATTATACAGTCAAATAAATTAATTCTGTGTTTCAATTATCAGTCATATAATTCTGTTAATCCTACATTTAATTACTCTGTTGATATATCTGACATACATACAATTCTGACAACTCGTTCTTGTTAGGTATTCTACTCATTAATTGAAACAAATTAGTTAAGCTAAGCTGCTCGATAGGAAATCTAGCTAGAAAAGAAATGTAGGCATATTTTATTCGCTTGGAACCGTGAAAGGGCAACGATTGTAAGGTTCCATTTAGATTTCTTATCAGTTATTACAAAAAGTCTTATCGATTGCAAAGCTTATTATATCAATGATTCTTAGCGATTGCTACCTACCTACATGGCTGCAAAAGTCGTACAATTTCAACAAGAAGGTCATTGACTTCAATATATGCTATTGTTGCAATTGGTTGCAAAAATCACTCAACCTTGATAAATTGATTGCAAAATTGTTATGAATAGTAGTAAGGCTCATAAGAATATGGTCTTGAGCATTCAGTACCTTCGATACCTTGCAGCTGTCTTCATTCTCTTATTACTGATTTCTAATAATCTACAGATCTATTGTACATTTAGGCAATTCTAATACTCTATTATAAACTCAACTTTGTTTATAATCATGCAAAATTGTTCAACTGTTAATCAACAATAAGTTCTATCACTCTTGACATGTGCTAGTTGCGCACTGATTTCAATCATAATTGAAGCATACATTCACTTTCGATTACAACTCTCACGTAATTCCTACATATTGCTGATCTTTTTAATCATACATTATTATTTTATTCAATGAGATCTATTGTACATCTTTTAGTCCAACCGCATGGGTGACCGTGATCTGTCTCTCATGCGATCCGCAAAAAGATCTTCCTCTTCGTCCTTACCCTTGAGCTTAAAAGCAAAGAGATCCTCTTCATCGTCCTTGTTTGGAGAATTTTCGCGAGTGCGTCTATTTTTTCTGTTTCCGCCTCTTCCAGATCTCCCAGACCTTTCAGGTCTCCCTGATCTTTCAGGCCTCGACGACCTCTCAGATCTTTCAGGTCTCTCACGGTCGTACCTCTTTGGTTCTCCATGTAACAAGTAATATCTAGAATACGACTTGGCATTTTTCACCTTTTTATCGGACTCAAATGCTTGTCTTACATACAAAATTATCGAAGATTCGTCTTCGTCCATACTAGTGGAATTTTCAGCCTGTTCTATGCCAAGACCTAATCGGGTAGACAAGTCTTGGTGCTTGCGGAAGGCCAAAATGGGGGTATACGGTTTTGCCTGGCGTTTAATATGACTATTTTCAATACTAAGACCCTCTTCTGGAGTTTCGGCTACAATCAGATTGAGAGTTTTGACCGAGTCTTCAACAGATTCAAACACTACGTTGACCGAAGTGTCGTTGATCCATTGGATTTTAAACTTGATCTGCTCATCAATTGGATATGGAGTATAGGCGATCCGCAGCTCGCCATCCACTTCCTCGGTCGCAACCTCAAAATTTTGGTAGTAGTCCACAAATGCCTTGATATCCTCGGTCGACAAGGTGTCTACACCTTCAATATGGAGGGCTTCGGGTCGGGTAGTTTCCGTGAGTCCGTCGACTTCCACATTTTTGGAAAACTCCTCGATCTTGGCATCTCTCTCTTTTTCTACTTCCAACGTACGCGTCATAAGGCCCCCATAGGGTGCTACTACCGGCTCAGACATGCCTTTGCACTATCATCTATTCAACAAGAATGTCTAATATGGATGAAAGCACGTGACCACGCGAATACGGCTGCTCCAGTAGAGGGAATGGCAAAGCACCATCAGCAATTACTCTAGAAGTAACATTATTGAGCTAAACACTATTGTAATCTCACCAACTTAGTCTTTCACCGTCAGTTTTATTACCAATTTAACAATTGTACATAATCTCTTTCACGTACTAAGTTCCACCTACCCAATTGCAGCTATTTTGCAAATATCATACAAATTGTTAATAATATTTAACAAGTACTGATAACACATAGATTCTCTTGTTCTTCTTCTGTTCTTCTTCTGTTCTTCTTTTGAGATTCTTCTTCTTCTTCTTCTTCCTAAGATTAACTGTAGTTGGGTTTACATAAGCCGCTAAGCCAGACAGGTGCTAAAAACATGTGTGACCTTTCGCTAGCTGGTGAGTATATCGGTGTATTATATCGATGGTTGAGTAAATTCTAGTCATTTCTCGTTGTTCTGCCGAGCATCTACACTCGCGCATTTCACTCCTCATTTCACTCCTCATTTCACACCTCATTTCACACCTCTTTCACACCTCATTTTCTTGTACAATCTCTACTACGATATCTAATAGTCTGCTTCTATTATTATTGGCTATACTTGATACTATCTAGGCTGTTATTTCGGTGCTTTTTCCGTTCGCTATTTCCCCCTCGCGAATAAACAACACATTGTTGCACCGAATAAATATCTCCCCTATAGACTCCTCTTTGCCCCCTTCCACCTCAACGGTCTCCTCCAACTGAAGATTCATGTAGTTGTCTACCGACACTAGGGTACCCTTGTACTCTGTTCGGTTCCACTTCAACCGTACCACCACGGGCTTATTTATGAGCGTCTTGAGAAACGGCTTGGGATTGATTGGTTGGAACTACACGTTAGTATTATTGTCTCTCCCTTAGGTCTCTCCATACTTACTGACATCGTCGCCTTCCTGGGTGTCTTCCATCGCGCAGTAAATCAAAGTATTTGGAGTGTGTGGTCACGTGGCAGATCTATCAACAACATTGACTAGACGTGTTGCTAGTTTTCTTCCGCTAATACTGCATTAGGTTCGTGTTTTTTCGTTGCTATGAGCAAGTTGGCACAGGTGTTTTTGATTGGGGCCGCATTCCGGTTCCTTCTCCCACTTTTAGTGCCAGAAATACTCGATGTATTGTCGTCGAGTGTCGTGACGTCCACGCCTATAGACTCGTTCAGAGCTCTTCAAGAGGGTTTTTACTACCTTGAGCACAACATGCCGCTCTATGACGGTGGCGTGGTACATCATCCGCCACTTTTGGTGGTAATTTTGCTGCTTATTCACTCGCTAGGTGAAATATCCACGGTTATCTTCCATGCTCTTTGGACCGCTATGGACTTGTATATTGCCTACAGAATTATCGGACTCAACAAGTGGTATAACGAGCGCAGCAGTAAGCGGCTCGGCCGAAAAATTGCTGGGTTCAATGACGATTTAATCGCCAGTTTTTACCTATTTAACCCGCTCTTGGTGCTTACCAACATCCTGCATTCCTCACTAGTATTTTCATTATTGTGCTTAGTTGAGTCGTTACATCAACTTGTGGTGGCTAAAAATGCCTTTAAATCTGCAGTAGCTTTGAGTGGAACCAGTTATTTATACTTACATCTGGTGCTTTTGGTGGTTCCCATGACCGCTCTTTCCTTGGCAGTATCAGAAAATTCGGTAGTTGGAGGAGCATTGAAGTATCTCGGTATGTATTTTGGGGCAGTAGTAGCATTATTGATTGGGTCCTACGCCTCGATTTCGTCGTGGCTGTTCATAAACCTGTGCTACGGAACAGTTTTGTTCTTTGACAAAATCACTCCCAACTTGGGCTTGTGGTGGTACATTTTCACCGAAATGTTTGAGTTCTTCACTCCATTTTACATTGGCTTGTTCAATTTGTACTCATTTATCTTTGTTATACCCATTGTCTTGAGATTATATGAGCCCAAGAACTCGTATCTTGGCGACTCGTTTTTGGCCGTGGTGCTTACGTATTTCTGGATCTCCTTCACCAAATCATATCCCACCATTGGGGATTTGGCATTTGGTCTTTCGCTTGTGCCGATCTTCAGCTCCACCATCTTTCCATACTGTAAATATGCATATGCCAGCGGCTTGGGGTTGTTGGTATCTTTGCTTCTCTCTCCCATCTTTTACTACTGCTGGATCGTATTGGGTAACGGAAATTCCAATTTCTTCTACAGTATCAGTTTGTCATGGGGGGGAGTCCATATTGCCATTTTGATGGACTTGATTTGGGGCAAGTTGACCTCTGATTATGTAGAGGAGAATAAGGTTCCGGAAAACGAAAAGAGTAAACTCAGACTTACCCAAGTATAAATAACCTTCATAAGTCTAAATAAAGAAAATTATATACATCAGTTAACCTCTCTTGCTTGGCACTTCCAGTCAGTATGATCATCCCGGACCAGCTCTCCTCGTATTTTTGGCATTAGACTAATGATTTATTGTCCAAGTCTCACTACTCTCGGTGAATTATACTGCAATTTATACTCAACATACTACAAATAAAATGTACAAAAACTCAAATAAGTACATGAAAGCAGTATTAGAATATATGTACCAAAGCTAACAGTTTTCGCAAAATCATACTAGAGCCGTAGAGCCTGACATATTTTGCGTAGGAAAGGCGAGCTCAAGACGGAAGCTTCAAAGCAAAAACCAGGTGTCTTTATAGAGTCTTTCTTATGACCATTACAATAAATATCTATCAATAATTCTAAAATTTCCACTCTTTTCTATGAAATGCATTATGATTGGATCTCTAAATTCTAGACCATAGCTAATAGAGCGATTTTTGTGAAAGATATGATCTTGCAACATTTTGAGTGGACTTTGAAAATTTTCTGAAAAAGACTGAAATATACAGATCCAAAATAGTAGAGATACCCAAGCCTACAGTGTATACATCTTTTCAAAATAAAGCAATAGAGCAGCTTTGGGTATTATACTCTAATCAAAGAACCTTGCACTTGATTCTATCAATAAGAGTCCACCATGCCAATTCAAAATACTTGACAAAAATTGGTTCAGAGCAACATTTGTAATGATTCGCCTTCTTTAGTTTAGCCTGAACAATACCAAACTACTTGGTTCTTCTAGTATCTCTTATATAATTGGTAGTGTTGGTGGTGGGAGGTCATGTGACTCCGCACACTCTCTACCAATCACATACGCAGAATTTTAAGTCGTAAGTATAACGAAAAATTTCAATCAGTTGACAGGGACTAAACAAAGCTATCAATTATACCACATTATGTTACGTTCCACGCGTTCTTTAAGTACCGTCAAGTTGGCAGCCCGTGATGCTCCAGGCAATTTATCCACGTTATCTGTGGTGGTGAATGGCGCCGGATCCAAAAACGGCAAGTCAGGAGTGGCTCACTTGTTGAGCAAATTCAACTTTTTAAACACCAACTCCAAATCGGCCTTGAGATTCACCCGTGAAAGTGAATTGTTGGGTGGGGTGTTTTCATCGAGCGTTGGCAGAGACGCCACCGTTTTAAAGACTTCTTTCTTGAAGCAAGACTTGCCATATTACGTCGAAGCCTTGGGTAATATTTTGGCCCACACATCTTACCGTCCTCACGAGCTCACCGAAGTTGTCTTACCAACTGCCCACGCTGAATTCCAAGCTGCCACTTCCTCCAATGCTTTCACTGGTTTAGAAGCTTTGCACGAAGTCAGTTTCAGAAGAGGTTTGGGTCAGCCATTATACTACGATGGCACTGCTCCAGTCACTCTTGAAGACATCAAGTCCTTGGCTTCTCAAGCCTACACCTCCTCCAACGTCTCTATCTACGGATCCGGCGTCAACTCCGAAGACTTGGCCAAGTTTGTGGGTGAATCTGCTTTTTCCGCATTGCCTGCAGGCTCTGCTTCTTCTGCCTCGGCTGAATTCTTCAAGGGTAAGGAAACCCGTATCAGAGCCAAGGGTGAATCTGCCGCTTTGATTGGTGTTCCAGTCAAGCCTGCTGACTTTGGCAAGTACGAAGCATTATCCGCTGCTGTTGGTAACGCTTTATTGCCAGGAACCGCCACTCCATTGGCCAAGATCCCAGGTGCCACTTCATTCTTATACAAATACCAAGATGCAGGTTTGTTTGTCGTTTCTGTCACCGGTGCTGCCTCTGATGTTGCCCAAGGTATCAAGGCTGCCAAACAAGCCCTTGGAGTCACCAAGTCGAAATTGTCCGAAGCTGTCAAGGCCGCCGAATTGTCTGTGGCATTGCAATCCACTTTTGAAAACCCACTTTCTATCAAAATCGAAGCTGGCAATGCATCTGTATCTGACTTTAACTACGTTGCTATTGGAGACGTGGATGTGTTACCATACGCCAACGAATTATAATCTGTGCATATAGTACGAATATACTAGAACAAAACTACCGAAATCATATAAAAGTATTACTTTACCAAAAAGTTATGCTGTAAAAAGATAAAATATTTGTTGTAAAAAGAAAGATAAAGGATTCGTTGTAAGATAAAGTATTTGTTGCAAGATAAAAGATTTGTTGTAAAAAAGATAGTGTTATTTTTGGTCGTGCACCGACCGTAGGCGCCGATGATTGATTTTTCACCTGAGATGGCTAAACCTAGTTATTTACACCTACTTACCCACCATGTCTGATTTTGAAGACAACGCATTCACCGAAGGAGCGGAACACTTTGATGACTTCGACCAGCCTGAACATTTTTCCGACGAAGAGTTCCAGGAACCAGAACAACCCACCAACGGTGAGGTCAAAACCGAAGATGGAAAGACAGTGGTGAATGGTGGATTCGGGCCAGAAGACGCAGCTATTGCCGCAGCACCCAGAACCAAGACCACCAAAGAATTGGCCATACCCAAGGAAAACCGCAACACCACTCCATACATGACCAAATATGAGCGTGCCCGTGTGTTGGGAACCAGAGCATTGCAGATTTCGCTCAATGCCCCAGTGTTGGTGGACATCGAGGGAGAAACCGATCCATTGCAAATAGCCATGAAAGAGTTGGCCCAAAGAAAAATTCCTTTGGTGGTCAGACGGTACTTGCCCGACGGGTCTTTTGAGGACTGGGGCTGTGACGAGTTGATTGTCGACAACTAGTCATACCTGGTGTTTACACCGTGGTTATTCGAATCAACTATTACACCTATTGTACATTAATCTATATAAGCATCGAGCCATTTGGAGGCCAATAGTAAACGTCTGCCGTCGGTCTGTTCCTTGACAAAGCCCTCGACTATACGGTCAAATGTAGCACGCAGTAGCCGGTGGTCGCCCGAGCCGATCTCACCCAACTGCACCGAACAACACGCTTCCTTGAGCTGTTCCACGTCAATGATCAAGTCTTCCGAGTACTTGCGGGGATCGGCCGGCTCAGCAAACACCTTGAGGGCATTGTAAATAGTCATTCTGTCTTCAAACTGCAGAAACTCCTTGGCCATGATGTTCAGAAACTGGGTGAAGTTGACCAGTTGCCCGTTGCCCCCGTCGGTGCTCAACATGGTCGTCAACTGTTTGTCCGAGGGCACCGCCATCCCCAACTGGGTGTAAAGATTGACCAAGTCCTGCTTGGTGATGGTGGAGTCGCGGGATTCGCCGTCGATCAACGTGAATGCATTGCGGAGCTGTGCCTTCTGGTTGTTGGAGAGTGTATTGAGTGCCAGCATAATCACAAGTAAACAAACAATCAAATAAAATAAAAATTCAGAATAAATACAAAGTACAAAATCAGAATCTGATCTCTGGTCGCACCTCTCACCTTTCCTCGTAACTCTTTGCCCTTCGCACTTCGCACTGTTGATTTCGCATGCCCAATTCTTTCCCGCCCACACCCATACATCACATCTTCACTTAGTCGCGCTCTTGATTCGCGTTACTTTATGGCTTCTTTACTCGCACTGTTTATTTGACGTCTTTACTCGCACTGTTTGACTTTGGTTGTCTAATCAATATGGACCTTTACAATCAGCCGGTTGTTATAGACAATGGCTCGGGCAACATCAAAGCCGGATTTGCTGGTGAAGATAAACCCAAAGCATACTCGCTGGCAGTGGTGGGCAGGCCCAAATACCACAAGGTGATGGCGGGATCGCTTCTATCTTCTCATCGATCTGCCGACACAAACACCGAATCTGCCAAACCGTCCAAGTATCAAGAAGACACGTTTGTAGGATCGTTGGCACAAGCCAATCGCGGTATACTCAAGCTTCTGTATCCAATCGAACATGGAATTGTAAGAAACTGGAACGACATGGAACACTTGTGGTACCATACGTATACCCAAGAGCTTCGGACCAATGCTGAGGAGCACCCGCTTCTAATCACAGAAGCACCTCTCAATCCAAGAACTAATAGAGACAAAATGTGCCAGGTGTTGTTTGAGCTGTTTAACGTGCCGTGTCTTTATGTATCGATCCAGGCCGTTTTATCTCTCTATTCTTCTGGCAGAACCACTGGGGTTGTTGTAGATAGTGGCGACGGGGTCAGTCATATTGTGCCGGTGTTCGAAGGCTTTTCATTGCCTGCTTCTATCAAAAGAATGGACATGGCCGGGCGTGATATCACCCACCAATTGGCGGCCAACTTACGGGTCATGAATGGAATATCACTTCGTAGCAGCTCAGAGCTTGAAATCGCTCGTTTGATTAAAGAATCGGCGTGTTTTATCTCGAAAGACCCCGTTCGTGACGAGAAACTCTACACAAACTATTACAACGACCACGACTTGTACCTGACATTTAAGCTTCCTGATGGCCATGAAATCAAATTGGGCAGCGAGAGGTTCCGGTCGCCGGAAATCTTGTTCAATCCGTTACTTGTTGGTGACGAATCGCCGGGTCTTCATGAATTAACCAGTATAGCCATAGCCAAAACAGACTTGGACTTGAGGCCTATTTTGTATCAGAACATCATTCTATCAGGAGGAAACACTTTACTCCGAAACTTTGGTGATAGAATGCTCAGCGAGTTGAAAAACCTGCAGTCGATGAACGATACGGCCAGCGTATGGTCGAAAAATGAGGCTTATAATACAAAAATGAAGATCAAGCTCTTTGCACCTCCTGAAAGAAGATACTCTACATGGATAGGTGGGTCTATTTTGGCCGGATTGAGCACGTTCAAGAAGATGTGGGTCACCAGTGCTGAATATAATGAAGACCCGGAGATTGTCCACCGAAAGTACATGTAGATATATTAATAGACATCTAAGACCAGAAAAAGAACAAAACACCAGGTTAAACAACTAATATTATCTAGAAACACCAGCTCAAACAACTGATAATGATCATCTCCCTTTTTGCAGCTCAATAATGAATATTATCGAGAGAAAAACACCTAGCTTAAACAACTAGTATTTATCTAGAATTACACCTTTTTGCAGCTCACTAATAATCATTATCTAGAACAAAACTTCTACAGCTTAAACACTAATAATTATCGTGCGAGTCAGTGGACTCTCACTAATTTTCTGGTGCGAGTCAGTGATTTTAGACTACATTAAGTTGTCAGCACCTATTGGCTCTCCTAGATCTGATCGGTAGTTTTCTACTTGGTATTATCTCAGTTTTAGTTAGTTTCTATTGGGTTTCTACTTGGCATCGTTTTACTGGTTTTAGTTAGTTTCAAATATTCTACTTGGATTCTACCTGATTTCTACTGGTGGATTTACTTGTTTACTTGGCTTACTTAATTTACTTGATTTACTTGGTTTGTACTTGTAGTTCTAAATACAGTAGTAACGGTCGCCAAAATCACCAAGGCCAGGAACTATGTACTTGTCTTCATCCAACTTCTCGTCAATTCCACCAGTAATAATCTTTACCTGGGGGTACTTGTCATGAAAAGCCTTGATTCCTTCAGGAGCTGCCAACAAGTTCAAGAAGAAAATACGGTCCATTTGAACGCCTCTCGACAACAACACTTCTACAGCCATCATGGCACTACCTCCAGTAGCCAACATCGGGTCCAACAAAAACACATAACGCTCGCTGATATCTTCAGGCAACTTTTCGTAGAAAAGCTTGGGTAACGCCGTTTCCTCATCTCTTTGAATCAAAATCTTTCCGATTCTCACAGATCTACAACAGTCCCTCAATCCCATTTCCATAGACTCTCCTGCTCTGACAATAGACACCCCACAGATCTTGCCCAAAAACTTGGCCCCCTGGTATTTGTGGCCCCCATGACAGCTGACTTGGGTGGTTTCGACCGGCAATTGGTTCAAGCCTTCTTCGACTAGTAACCGGATGATTCTGTCGGAATAAAAGACAAAGTCGCCTCTTTTGGTGTTCTGGTCACGGATGATCGAGTACAATCCAATGAGTTGGTTCGTTTGCTTAAGGGTAATGACGTTGTCGGACATGCTGATGAGAAGAGAGATAAACTTTGTGCGCGGCGAAATTCCCGATCATAGAAATAGATGTGATTGAGTAGAGATAATAGAGAGAGTATAAAACTCCGGTTACTTTAGTCTGTCAAGGACTGGTAGTGGTGATCGATTACTTGTATACTGCACATCTCATAAAGATCATCTGGAATTCGACTATTATGACATCTCGTCCTTCACCTGATTCCTACCGATCTTATCCCCTCTTTTTTCGGTCACTCTTAGTTATTTACGGCAGTTTTCTTCTGGCTTACATTTGTGGAGATTTTTGCTCACACTTGATTACTCTAGTTGATTACTCTAGTTGATTACTCTAATTGATTTTCTTGTTTATTTGTACTTTTTGGTAATCTATAATACACTACTCTTGAGGAGGCGCAAACGGATTGTCTATGACTTCACTGCCATGGACGGGGGAAATCGTCAACAACGATGTGCATCTCACAACAACCAATCCCAAGTCTCTGGTTTGGCCTGTCAAAACACTGTCATCTTCGGGGTCTATATAGTTAGTATCCATCATAAGTTGGGCTGCCTAAGGTACTTACCTCTTAAATCTTCCTTTACGTTTTCTAATACCAAGTTCATCAATTGATCAAACCCTTTCAACACTCCTTCGATTTGTCTCCCGCCAATAAAATTCACTCTGATCAACTCATCCTTGTACTTGTTGAGGTCCAAGATCGCATCTCTCTTGGGCCCTTCTTGCTTGCTATTATTGTTGTGCCTTCTACGGTTATTGTGTTGGTTTCTCTATACCGTTAGTACTATACTCCATCATACTATGAAGTAAATCATTAGTTTCATTGGTCGCCACATACCTCACTCATCTTGTTCGTTGCCAGTCGTTCAAGTTTGCAATTCATTTTTATGTTCGCGGGCGTGCGAATTAGTGAAAAATTAGAGCGCCTGGAGGTACTGCTAATTGAGGTGGCTCACGGATAGTCACCAGTGGAACTAGAGAGCTAAAGTCGTACCTAAAGTAGCTGCTTAACTAGGTGGCTACTTGGTGGCTACTTGGTGGCTACTTAAATTGATATTTGATAATTATATACATATTCTAAAACTCGCCTCTTAACCAGAGCTGGGTTCTTCTCTTCATCTCTGATCTTCTCTCGATCTGTCTCTCATTAAGTCCTGCTTCTGGGTCTACCTTGGCTTCACCCTTCAATATACCAGAAAAAACATTAATTTTCTTGGGGTCTATATTAAACTCTTGACTTAATTTGCTTATGGTCCATTTTTTGGGATCTTGGTTTCTTAATGCGATGATTTTTTCCACTACTTCTGGGGTTACTTCATAGCTTCTATTACTTTGCGCTTCGTACCGGTTGATTATGGGGTAGTTTTCCAATTGTTCTCTACTTATTTGGTTGTGGGATGCAAGATTTCTTCTGGGATCGTTCTGTGGTAAAAATGCTTTGGCGGTTTTAATCGATGGTTTGGTAATAGCCGCCGGTGGGTTGTAAACCAATCCTTGGGTCTTCTTGGGCTTGATATTGAACGCGGATCTGGATGGATTGTATAAATTGATAGGTACTGGCTCATATGCTATGCTGCTGCTTTTGCTCGACACATTTCTCAAACAGGTCTTCCACATCTTGCCATCCAAAATAACCCTCTGCCGTTTGGTACGAAAACTTTTCATTTTTGAGCACACGAATGATCGAGCCGGTCACGTGACGGGTTTATATGGTCCTTGGTGAATCTCCTCATGATTGAGCGACGAAAGCTTTCTTGCGTGGCCGGCACTGAGTGCGACATGCTGTCGACTCTTTCCTCACTAGACCAACATTATACACCTCACCAAGAAATATGTACAAAAAAGTTTGTGGAATGTTGAACTCGTGATCCAACATAATGTCACATTGTAGTTACTATCTGCTCTTGTTGAAGAATCACATATCATACCCATACATTCTATAGAAGAATGTCAATTTTGAAGGATTTGTCCTTGCAGCTATCGACTCGCTTAACCACCTCTCTGTTTAGGCTGAACTTTGATTTTTGCGAAAATTAGTTTGTGCGCCTTGTGGCGCGGGGAGGGTTACATTGCAACTTAATGCTGTCGCCATGTAGTCGTATATTTCGACATTTCGGATGCGTGGCACCAACTAGAGTTTGCTGCATCAAGTTATGGTTAATATTGCGCTCACGGCGCTTCAAGCGACGGAAACGGCGAACTGACATCCTGAAAGCTTGGCTGTTTTACATGTATCAGAAAAATTATGTTCATCAAACGTACTTGCATATATTAGACCCGTGGTATCATAAGTAGAGTCACAATATCCGGTACGAAAGCTTAACCACTCATACATACTACCCATAATTTTGCTTGAGCTACTTCGTGATGAATTTAGCTTTTGTCTAATTATTACTTGAAAAAGTTCCGCTTTATAGTTTATGCACTTGATTAAAAATTAGCCCAAGAGCGATTGAGGTACAGACAACATTCGTGCTCCACCGTTTTATTGATTCAAAATTATTTTATATTTCGCTGTGAAGGCCAAAAGCTATTGTCAAAAAGACTAACGGTTCGCCTATACCTCGAGAAAACTCCATTTGTAACTCATTTTAACCGGTATAGGTGCTGAGATCTGGCTGGTGATTATTTAACTTTACCAGATATTCTACTGTGACATTACTCAGTCGGTGTCATACCTATTTCGAAATGTGAAATTATTTGGTCGTACTATAAGATACTAATTTGCCCCAGATTGACTTAAAGAAGTCGACCTACTTATGAAAATCTATCTTCAACATGCTCTTTAGTGAACTATTTTCAACGGGTAGACTCTTTCCGTCGCTTACTGAATCTCTCATAGCTACAAAACTCTGTCTCAACTTACCAAGTCTAGGTAACCATAGTTATGACGCTCGTCTAACTGTAACCACACCGACCGTGTAGTCATTGAGTTTATTTTTGCAGCTCGGTAGTCCTAATTTATATACCTGTCTCGGTATCACCTTTCGAAATTGTCTACAGACTCATTCATAAGCGTTAAACATGAATTTTTAATTAAAGAGTCCGATATAGTGTAACGGCTAGCACGGTTCGCTTTCACCGAGCAGACCCGGGTTCGACTCCCGGTATCGGAAAATATTTTTGATGATGTATGCGGTTTATTTTTGCAAGTCTTGTCGTTTACGATAAATTTTTTTAATGAAGGACTTATGCCGAAGTTGGAGGTTTGAGGATCTGACCATAATGCTTCGATTTTTCGCCGAAACAGGAGCATAGGCTGTAAAATGCTTCGATTCTTGACTGAAACAAAGCATTGGGATGTATAGAGATGACGGCACGTCTCGTATAATAATATTGTATCTACTACGAAAACATGCGCGTACAAGATCAGCGATAACTCCAGCTCCTATAATTATAATCATTCGGCGATTCAATTTCTTTTCAGTCTTTTAAATTGTGACATCATGCAGCGGGTTTATTCAAACCAATGATAGGAGCATTGCGCATGAACCTGAAATTGAGTTTGCTAAAACGAGAGCATTGACTGATACATAATATTTCAACCCAACGCCGTGAGCAATTTGTCAAATAGATCTTATTGTGATCAGAAAATATTTTTCCGTAAAAATTGTTCTGGTTGACAGTCGCGTGGCAGAAAAGGGATAAAAAAATAGCCTAAGCTATTGTCTACTGATGGCGATAAATTACAGATAGGTACTCAAACGCCACACAACTTCTATTTATGAAACGTTATCACATTCCAAGCTAGCAAGCAAGGTCTCGACCAGTCTTGGTAATGCTTGAAGTTCTGATAGAATGCTTGGGATGCGGTCTGGTGCAGAAAACTTTAATTGTAAGCCACTAGCCTCATAGCCGATTCGGATCCACCGTGAGCAGTGTTTCATCGGAAGGCTGAGTGACAAAGAGATATTTTTTTGGCCCTGATTTTTCGGATTTTTTTTTTCTCTCTCTCGTATGTCAGCTATTGAGGGAAGCTCTACCAGTCGAATGGTGAGGTCAATGGACATGATGCACCTGCTCCAGGTTGTAGCTCAGAACAAATCGTATATGTATGGTCGTTCGGGTGCATAACATGTAAAGCAAATGAAGAAGTAATCAAAGCTTGTACACCTATCTTATGGCAACCAACCTGTAAGTACACGTTAAAGAATGCCCTAATTACGTTCGTATCCAAATGCGCTTAGATTTCCTCGAACCCCAATCCTCGGCGGATTGTCTTTTTCTAGAACGGTAGAGTTATCGTTAAGGTACCGCAATAAGGCCCTATTGCATAATTATGACACAAAAGGAAGTGTGTAAGTTGACTTGCATCCATGTAATACATAAACTTTAAACCATGCAGCCTCTTTATTGTTATTAGACGATCAAAATATTAGTTACTGAATGGCAGGCATAGTCGTTCTTAATTGGACAGCCTAGCAGTTATGCAGGCTTTGGTTCATATCTGATGGGCATTTTTTTTATCCGATCTAATTTCTATTTGAAAATTTTCAGGCCAATTTCCAAGCAAGTCTTCACCTTTTGGTACCCCTGATGCAGTTTGTGGCACATATTTGCAAAGCGATAGAACCGCTTGAACAGATTTTTTTTGACCATATATAACAATTGGTTTTTCGCGGCAATAATCAAAAGATACCAGAAATATTCATCTGAGCTGCTCGGAGCCTGAAAATTAAGTGAGCTCTGCTATATCTCAACTTCTAATACCTTTTGATATTGCTGAATACAATTGAACATGGCTGCGTTCTTACTTATTCTGGGTGATTCTCAAGTTAAGAGAATCGAAAGAGAAAAGAAGGTTCAGGTTAGAGTAAGAAGACCAAAGAAGTCGACCGACTCAAAATCAGTGCATTCCTCGTCATCCAACGACTCAGGCCAAAGATCGTCGAATTTAAGATCAAGATCTTCCAAAACAACCTCTACCGCCTCTTCAATATTGTCCAAAAACAGTGCAAATTCCCTACCCAGACCTTCGAGCCCGAACAGCGAAGAAACTTATGTTCCTTTGCGCGAGCGCAAAAAGAAACTATTCGATCTTGACACCGACAGTTATGTTCTCAAGCCAATTCCATTGCTGCCTCTTGTTCAAAAAATAAGTGAATATGAAAGAGAATTCGAAGAGTTGGCAAACAAGAGTAAATATCAGAAACTGAATGAATTCATGAACAAATATAGAAAGGAATCAGGCGAGTTATTGTTCAGCATACGAAATCTTAATATCTTGAGATATTCATACTTTGAAGAGTTTACAAGCGACTATCAATTTATCCAACTAAAAGCCAGTCAGCATAGAAAAATCGGAGTTCACAAGCTCAAATACATGCGGAAAATTGCAAAAATTACCCTGGCAGCTAAACAAGTCAACGGGCTCCCGTCCATGCTTACCCCCATGTCTTTGGAAGATACCTCTGAGATCAAGACCGACTCCGACGAAGAAGAAGAGACCGATGACGAAATAGATATGCTCTACAGGCTCAACAAGTTCAGTTTGACGGACTCTAAAAGAAAAAGTAGCAATCTGTCGGATCCGAAGACTGTCAATGTGAGACAGCTCATCAAGTCTACTCAACTATGGAACAATGTTTATCAGGATATAAAATTCCAGTCAATCGAGATGCAATCAGGAATCAACTACTTTGAAAAGTTGCCATCAATAAATCAATCCAAAAATTTTTATGGTGAGCTCGTAGACTATTTATTGTACAATTTGTTCACTTTATCAGGAGATCCTACCAATTTAAGTTCTGCCATTGATGTACAAACCATTCAAAATTATAACTTTTTTTACTTCCAGGATTTTAGTTACGAGTACATTAACTTGATAAGAGAAGAGCATTTCAAGATGTACAACCATCAATCGGCAATCAACAATTCATTCAAAAGTTCGGTTAGTGGAAAGTTTGGATCGTTCGAGGAAAAATTCAATTCGCAGCCATTTTCGGCTGCATCGCGCGAATTTAACCGCGCTGATTGGGAGACACATACAGCTTTGATCAATAAGATTATCGATACGATAATAGAAAACTTGAAGAGTTTTACAAGCATCAGTCAATCAGATTCGAGATTAAACAACTTTAATGATTTGTTTGATTTATGGCGGAACTTGCTAAAGTTTATCATGATCGAACTTATCATCAACGGCAGAAGTGTGGATGAAGAAAATCCAAAACCAAGTCTTGTGATGTCCAAAGAGAAAGAGCCGATACAATCTGTTCCAGGAAGTCCAAGAGGGGATAAATCCCCAACTTCATTTAGCTCGCGCGGCGAAAAAATCCATAAAGTTTTGATGAGAAGTTCTCCCCGAGCATCTCCAACGAAATCTTCAGTAGTAGATATCGAGGGCTGCGACGAGAGCTTCGAGGAGGACGACGAGAACAGTATTCTCAAATACTATGAAAGCATTGGAGCGAAATCCAAGGCCAATAAGATATCGCGGAACGAGAGCATCTGTTCCAAGAGCACTTATCAATCGATCATGTCAGGACATAGAATTGGTTCAATGGCCTCCAGTGTAAGCTCAGGTGGATTGTCACACAAAACCCCCAACGGCGAATTGCACAATCTCTTGGCTAATCGTCACTTGGGTGGATTGCATGAAGGTGTCGATTACGGTGACTTCAAAACTACAAGATTGGCCTCCCCTTCTACTACCGACTACAACATAGGCAGCCCCCTGCTTCAGCGCTCTAGTTTGCTTTCGCCCAAACATCCCAGCTTCAGCCAATTTCCACCACCAGGTCCTCCACATACTGGTGGTGGTTATCCGTCAGGTGCCAACAGTAGCCCCGTCAGTATCAGCGAAGTCCCTAGTTCTCCTCCTGAAAAGAAACCAAAGAGGCTGATATTTACCAAATTCAAGAATTCTGAGAAGTAAAAATGATTTGGACAGCTTTGCCTACTATCACTTGGTAGTGTATAGCATTAGATAGCATGCAATTTCCGAAATATTTTTCAGCACCCATTTAGCATTGTGCCGCGTTTACAAAACAATTTTCAATTGTTAATCTGTTTGTGGTTCCAAACCAAACCAGTTGAAGTTTAATTCCAATTTATAGATTCAGTTCTTTCAATCCAGGTAATGTTTATTCCATTACAAACCGTTTTTCATGTAGCGTAACAAAGGATACCAACCGTCGTGCTTTTACGTTAAATCCGAAAAATTTGTGCAGAACGGTAGGGACATTATGTATGCACTTGAGGTCAAATGCAATCAGACATTTGATTGATGGTTGGACGCACCTAACGGATGTAATTAATTTGAGTCTGTATTGGGAACATTCATAACATTCTAAATATACTGAAAAAATTTTCTCGGACATTCCAGGGGGAAGAGAAGAAAAAAAGAATAAAGCCTTGCATGCACTCTGATAAGTGGTCTGTTACCGCGGTGATTCCATAAGATGAAACTAAGCGAAGGTACCAGTGAGCTTAGTACAATCAAATCGTCACAGCCTATTGTGAATTTGTCTTAACGCTTGAGAAAACAATCGGTAGTAACAATCTGCTCTAAATCGTATTTCGGGGCTTAGTTAGCAAGTCCTAATCCGTCACTTTGTAGCCTCAACTGTCTGATTTTTTCGCAATGTTGAGACTCTAATCTTGATTACCAGTAACGTCATAGTACACAGGGCCTATATGCACTCCTTGAGCCTCTGTTTTTCTTTCTATTTTTGTACAGATAATTGATGAGCAATGGCAAGCTATTAAATGTGGTATATATCCAGCGAGTTTTCCTATGTCGTTCACCCAATAGAATAACTTTATCTCACAACACACAACACACTCGCTCACAATGGTTCCTTTACCTACGTCAGATGCTGCCTTGTTAGGGGAGCATGCCTTCTACGACACCGGAAACTTAAAGCACGTGATACCTTTCATGAAGTTCCTGAGCTACGACTTGGTTCTCAAAAGATACAACCACGGTTATGCACACTCCAGCGGCGAACTGAGCGTACCATCGATACTATTGATGGTATTGGGCGCTTTCTCATTATTTGCCATTAGTATTTATATCAGCAAATGGAGGCCCCTTCGTAATCATCAAAAGCAGGAGCACATGGTATAGGGGAATTTTTCTTTTGTCCTCGTTTGGTGACCGCACACTGCCGGTCGATTCTACTGGAACGAACATGGCATTAATCTTGCAGCCAACACATTTCGAACTAAGTCACGGTCTAAACCCCAATTGTCATTTCACATAATATCTTAGACCTTCGAAGACGAGTTTATCGTCGGGCCATCTACTTGCATATTTTTCATTCTTCACGTTTCGCCACTAATTCTTTATTTCTATCCCATATTTGCATACCTTTTTTCGTCTATTCGGGGTGACACCGAAAAGTCACACCAAATTGATCTCAATTTGAGGTTGAGATTCAACCATTACATCGTCGCATTATTATTCTGCATACTATTATTTCTAATAAATTAACTAATACATTTAACTAACCTTATTAAAATCTCCCAATTTGCTTAATTCAATCTCCCAAATGACCCATTCGAACCATAATACCGTCGGGAACATGGTGAAGAGATGCCAAATGCTATGAGCATCGATGAGTCGGAATATAGGCTCAAAATCCATCAACTCAAACAGCATTCCCAACATCAACCAAAAATTAAAAAATATTGGCAATAGAGGAATTAGCTTGGCTCTCGATAAAGAAAGCACGTTTAGTCTTGAAAGAATTTTTGTCTCGAATGGCAACAACTGAATTGAATTGTTGTAGTAAATATAATTTTCTTTGTATTTGCGATAAGTGTTGACAGCGTGAGCATTCCACAACACTATGGCTGCCACCCCAAATACCGAATTAACAAAAGTATTGTAGCCATAATCCCAGCTTAATTTGAGCCGCACACAATGTGACACATACACTATGATTATGAAAGCCTGCCATATCCTCAATTTGCGCGGGTTCTTGAAAAGCTCGAAATACCGGACGGCAATGCAATGAAAATTGGATAAAACAAGTGCAAATGCCCCGTAGTAATCCAAGGTTTCCGAGATCGCATTATCTCGCGTGTGGAACAACGTACTGAAACTCCATGCAAATAGCGAGACTATAATGAAATTGATGAATTGCCGGTAGAGCACATGGTATGTATCGTTGGGATCCTTGCAGTTTTTGTTGTATTGTTGCACAAGCTTCGGTAAACTGACTAAATTGACGTAAAAGTTCCCAATGGAAAATAACACCGAGAATAATTCTTGGGTGAAGAGCACGCGGGTAAAGGGCCATTTGCCAAAAAACTGCACCATTGGCAAATGATTGGCCTTGCGAAGGTCTGTGATCATTTGTTGGCATTTATAGTTGCAATCATCATGACAGTTCCAGAAGACCCTGAACAAGGGCGATATCAGGTTTTTATGGAAATCTACCGTTGATGTGTCAAACGCAGGCGAAACTACATCCGAACTCACCACGTCACGCCTACTCCTCCTGAAGATTTGTTCCCCTTCGACACGAATCTGTTCGAATACGTTTACACAATGCATGTCCGATAGACAATTCTGCACACATTTTTGGTACTCAGGAAAATATTCCCCCTGTGATGCACCTGTGAACGCGTGAAGGCTAGCCAACACTAATATGGGGGCAACCTTCATGACGAGTGTGCTAAGGAGAGTTACCAATCGAAACCTGAGTTATACCTTTATTTGTAGTCACGTGGGATACGACAAGGCCTTTCGCGTTCAGGAATCTGACCACTGCGAGTGGAGGCGACTATGGTATAACCGGCGACTACGAATGGTACAACGACCGACTACAGATAACAAGTCACCACTTACAGGTCTAGAATATAATATAAAACGTAGTCTATGAGGGGCAGCGCGCATGCGGGTGGTTCCCTCCGGGTTTGTCCCTGCGGGGAACCAGTTTCTCTTTTGCAGCCAATTTATCAAATAAACGCGCAACCAGTAGCGCCAACAGTAGCCACTGGGATCACATTCAAATAAGACTTATTATTGAGCGGACTGCACATTCCGCTTATTTTTGTTGAAGTGTCTTGCTTGGATTCTGACGTAGGTCACCGTACCGAAACCAATCACTGCAGTTGATGCAACTAATATAGCGTTGATTGGAAGAGGGTTCATCTTGAAAGTACTGTGGGTCAATCTATCCAAGATGCTTTGACCAAAGTTGAAGATACCCGAAAAAGTAATGATGGTTCCATAAACCGTGCCAAACGTGTCGAATCCAAATACTTTCGCGCAATAATCGCTCACCACCGTGTAGAACAAAGGTCTATACACCACAAACAAGCACACGTTCAAAATACCCGTGACGTAGTGGGCGAACAAGTTTAGGATTCCAATTGACAACGAGATCACCAACGTAGAATCGAGCACAAACACAGACGAACAGGTATCCAAAAACACACCCACGAAAGGGACCGAGACCAAACCACCAAGAGGTAACGCGATGTCAAAAAAGTGGTTCAATTGCTGGGCTTTTTCGACCGACCCAAACAAGTAAGTGTACTGACTGCCAATGGTGGCCACAAAGTAATTTAATCTCAACATCAGGATGGTGGTGAATAGAGCCATCAAGAAGAACCAAGGGGTTTTGAGCTGCGCCTTGGCCGACAAACCGTGAAGAACACCAAAAACTCCTCCCGAGTGTTCCACAAGGTACTCTTCCCCTTCCTCATCGTAGTGTTGTCTGATGGCATTGCCGATAGAGTCTCTTCTCTTAGCGACCGGAGCATCAACTACTGCATCGGGAGCCAACAATGGAGTGTTTTCGGTGGTGGTAACCTCAGCCGAAGGAGCTCTATAACTTTCGCTCGGCATTACAAGCACCTGGGCCAAAGTGATGAACGTTGGTACCAAGAGATACAATTGGAAGAACTTGGCGATGGTAAACGAACCCAGGAAACTGTAGTAAAACGACTTGTAGATCAAAAAGATGGCCAGCGATGCATCAAATGCTCCGGTGATCAATGCAAGCAATATGCCACTGTTCTGAGGAAAGGCGTTAGACAACTGGAACGAAGAAATAAATGCAAACGGACCCCCCAACGCCAAACAAGCATACCCCAAGAGGTACGGATCGAGCGGAGAATGGAGTGAGATGGACTTGGCATAGATAAATACAAGGGACCCCAAGTACATGAATGCTGCACCGATCAAGCCACATACTTTGGGACCATAGCTATCCAAGATCCGACCAATCAACAACGCAGACGCATTAGTTACCACGGCTGCAATGGTGAAGATCATATTGAGTTTCAAGTCTTGGTTGGTGCACTTGGCCGTGGAGTCCGACTGGACGTTGGTGAATGAGGTCAATGCCTTCATTGTAGCCAATGAGGGAGGGTTTATGGTCATGTCACACGAATCTTCATAGACATGTTCGGCAATCAAGATGGGTTTCAATGCCGCAAAGCCGAAGATAATTCCTCCTGACAACAAGCACCAGGTGATGGCACAGATACATTGCGCCAAACGGCGCGAGTAAGCAACTTCCGACATGTAGGTGAATAAATCGAGTAGACAAAAAAGCCAGTATACCAAGGAACTCAGATTAAAGTCAAGTAGACAAAAAACAAAGGAACTTATGTGTTTCTGGAAGAGGGGGACTTGCTTGTCGAAGTTATGCAAAGAAGATTCTAACTTTTGTGACTGGTCCTTATCTGGCAAAACGTTTTGTGTTACGTAATAAGATGAGAAGAGAAAAAGATAATAAGTAAATTTTAGCGAAGGATATTATTCTATTAGTCTTTATATGCACAACGAACTATTAAAATTCTATTAGTCTAAACGGATTTTTTGATGGGGTCATCGACGGACCCATAGGAGGACTCGACCTCCGAATGCTCAGTCTCAACTACCTCAGTTCTGTCCAACGCAGTAAATGGCTTTGAGGTGATACGCGAGTACGCGTATTCAGCACCGATTCTCAATATGCACGCAGCAAACGTGATCACCAATCCCCCAAAAGGTGCAATTACAAACGCACCAAATGGGCCCCAATCTGCACTGTCGTAGATTCCATTCCACACCAACAACAACTTTCCACCCTCTCTTGCACTGTGGTAGTAGACAGCTCCAAACACAAATACTGCGAGCAATCCACCCAAACCTCCGCACATCACATCGAATCCTCTGAGAAACCAAAACCACGAGTCGCTCAATCCCAAAAATACCGATGGGATGATTGCAGCCGAAACCAAATCGGCGATCAAGTAAATTTGTAGAATGTTGTCGGCTACTTTGATGGCCAACACCACAATGGGTACCATGATCAACACAACCAAGCCTCTGGTGTAGAGAATATTCAACTTGTTGCGGAACAAATCGTTGGAGATTGTCGAAACCATCGCCGATTGCAACGAATCAAACGTGCATGTGGACAATGCAATGCAAAAGATCAATACGAATGCGATGATCCAGTTGGGCATTTTATCTAACAAAATAAAAAACGCATTCGCACCGTTTTCGTCCCCCACTGTCAAGTCGCCTGACCACACTGCGAGAAACCCAGTGGTACCAACCAAAGTGCAGATAACGAAGGTGACCACAGTGGCAATTGAGCATCCAATAAGCAAATCCTTGTTTGTTTTACTGGCAAATGTTCTCAACCAAAACCCTGCCATGAAACAGTCATTGGTGACAATGGCAACGGTCAAGATATACACCAACTGCCAGCCTAGTTTGTTGGCCTTGAGAAGACCACTTGGGCCCACCTTGGAAGGATCGATATGTATATACGAGCCCATTCCTGCAGCACATATAATCACCAATAATAATACGAGCGCGCCTTGGAAATTATCGGTGATAAAACTGACCTTGAATCCCCCCGCCGCAGTATAAATCGTGGTGACTACACATTCCACAATCACTGCACCTAATGCACTCATTCCCGTCAAGGTTTCAATGGCTCCACGTATAGCAGACAACTCTCCGACCATGAACAAAAACATGGTCAAACATGTAAAGAACGACAAGTAGAGCGCAGTGACGGGCCCGTATCTTTGGCGGATCCATTCAGTGAAAATGAATCCCTCAGGGCACTTTTTACGAATTATTGGACCCACCAATGCGAACCCTAATATGGGGATGGATCCTGATATGGTATAGACCAATAGTCCATGTAACCCTGCCAAATTCCCGATTTGGGCATAGGTTGTCAATATTCCTACCCCCATCGCTATTTGTTAGTAAAGGCGACAACTCAAAAGGACATGAATCAGGCACACTGGTTGAACCATAAAATCAAGGTCAGACACTAATTATATTCATTCATGGATTCAACCATAAATACATCGTAAACTAGTATATGACCATTTCAGGGACCGGTGTACCCAACCGTGCGACCTTTTGTGGTGATCCTGGCTTGGTGTTAACAATCCTCACGCAAGTATTAACTTGATCGAGTTCAGACGGTATATTCTCAGTCTAATAACTTCTAAGAAGAAATCAAAAGACACCCGCTAGTTAACTGCTTACATGTCCAGTCTCTCACCAATATCTTACATACCTGAAGCGATAAAATTAAGTGACAAAGGGATGGCTCGCTGCGTTCCGTTGGACGATAAGAACGATGTCTTGCTTGCGTACCTCCATGCAAGGTATAGTCCAGTGAACAACAAAAAGGCATATGAAAGGTATATAATGGCATTATAGCCTTGAGATGATAGCTGTCCCATTTTTGTTATAATATTGTTTAGAATATTACAAGTATCGTCAGAATAACCCTTTCTATATAGCTTTTTTTACGGCAGTAATAAATTAATTTTGCATACAGATGTTATTACGGCAATATAATAAATTAATTTTTTTTGGCTGCCTGAATATGCGCTTAGAGGTGCTTGTGATATTGTAAGGCGTCAGCACAAAAAAAAAGGAATGGAAAAAAAGATGCTCCACGGCAGGTTCGAACTGTCGACCTTCAGATGACACAACAAATGCTATGAGACTGACGCTCTGCCAACTGAGCTAGTGAAGCTTCTCCTTATGTTCGATCAACGCCGAATCAAATATGACAGAATTGCTACGAATATATGGTGAGCAAGTGTTCAACATTTTAGCAGGAAACCGCTATGACCTATTTCATAAGCCTTTCCAGAGACCAGAAACCCATATTGTCCTACTGAATTTAGACGATGTTTGTGAAAAAGGGACCGTAATAATAATCTTTTTAGTGTCCTATACTCTTTTCCAATTTCTGATAATTTTGCTAATGAGACGAAGTTGCTCGCATGTCTGGTTTATCTGAATTAACAGAAGCTCAATTCAGATTAAATAAGCTAGTCTGTAGATATACGATGTCGAAGTAGCCTTAATTAGATGGACCTAGTTTCTTTTTATGTAGTTGAAGCTTTGAAAATTTCTATATTCTGACTGGCTGCAAATTATGTCTTGAAAATTATATACGAAAGTTGAAAGGTACCAGAGTAACTAGGAATGCTCGAGACCCGATTATGCCACGCTACAACAAAACCTACAACAAACAGTAATTTAATGCTCTCATTTTAATAAAATCTAGCAAGTGGCTTAGCTAAACTTAACAGGCTACTGAGTATGATACCTAACTGAAGTGGTATAAAGGTACAACATTTATCTTCAAAGTAATTGAGAGTCCTTGGTTTATCAACAAGATAACGTATCGTATTATTACTGATGCTTGTAGTCCATCATTATCCTGTAGTGCTTTTCTGCAGTAACTCTTCTGTGGTACTGAGGATAATTGACGTGAAGTTGGCGAGAATTAGCTATAGATATTAGTGGCTTGAAAGTTAGTAGATAGTGTAATTAGCGAGGAAATGCATAATGAAAGTAGTGATGGTGAGAAATATGGTGAATGGCAGGTGTTGGTGAGATAGTGTAGATCTCCAGGGTAGATATTAGCAAGGAATAAATAGCTATGACACTTTAGGAATCCCTGCAATAGTGTAAGTAAGTTCCTGTGTACTTCTGTAGTCTACGTTCTACACTTTGTATAGTGAATTTGGCCTATGAGTATATTTATAAAGTTCATGTCTCTAGAAATGGCACGAACGTTTGGCTAATCGCCAGACAAGAATTGAATTCTAGAATCCACAGGTCATGTCTCTAATTTTATCTACTTCTTCTTGTAAAGCTTTTAAGTCGTCAAGAATGTTGGCTGTGCTTCCATTATTACTTTCTCCATGATTGCTGTAAGGGTTGTTTGAGCCAGCTTGCTGTACCACTTTGGGAGGCAATGGAGGAGGATTGCTTGTAGAGGTATTTCTTCTTCGTGAAGGAGGTGGAGGAGGAGGTACTTTTTGTACGGGGCTTGAAGGAAAAGAGGAGTTTTGAAAACTGGTGGAGGGGCTCCCAAAGTTACTTGATAATGGAGACCGAGGAGGCATATTTGGAGGCTGGGGGAGACTCAAGTTGTCATTAGAAGGCATTCTTGGAGTAGGCGACGAAAACGATCTGGTTCTACGGTTATTTGGTACTGGAGGTGGTGGTAACGGTCTGTTTAGATTAGACGAATTGGAGGGGGGCAGGTGGTCCTGTCCAGCGTTTTGGAGGGTATTTGCCATTGTGTTTCCTGTCATTTGACTAGTAAAAGACTGAAGAGAGATTTTGGGGGTATTGGGCAGGTGGTATTGGACATCGTTCTGACTGGAAGGAGCAAAGATACGTGCCATATCGGCAGGCCCAGTGACATTAGGCTGCAAGGAGTTGAGCTCGTCCCGAAGAGCAGGATCCGAGCTAAAGTATTGTTTCATTTGGGCAGGCCCAGTCATATTCGGTTTCAACAATTCGGGCTCGGGCGATGGGCTGAATCGCTGAGACATTTGTGCTGGACCAGTCATGTTGGGACGAAGCAACTCGTTGTGGCTATATGAATCGATATTTGCAGGCACGCCATTTATGGAAGCCGTATCGACCGAATGCAAGTTTTGAAAGTGGTTTATTTGGGGCTCCATTTCCTCTAGAACTTGCCTGTCTTCTTCATCTACTTTCTGTGGCTGTTGTTTCATCTTCAAGAGCTGGTCCATGGGAAGAGAATAGTCGAGTTCGGGTAATGGCGATTCTAGTGGGCTATTGACAAACGACTCTTCGTGGATATCAGTGACAATCTGGTCGGAAAACTTGACAGACTTCAGCTTTTTGGACCGTTTTTTCTTGGGGATTTCATCGGGACGTTCGCCAGTAAGCATAAACTGGGTAAAACTATCCAAATCAAGCGGTTTCGCCTCAGACAGAGTAGGAGCCACAGCGGAAAAGTTCGCACTCTTTTCCAGATCAGAATCTTCCGTATCGTTATCATCGTTCTGGCGCTTTTTGGAGAGAATTGAGGGTGGTGTAGGCACCGGAGCCTGGACTTTTAACAACTTACGCTGGGGATCATACCCATTTAAGGTATGACTTATAAGTCTTAGCAACGCAAAAAACTCGCCAATATTGATAGAATATAGTAGTTTGTGAAAGATACGCTGTATTTTCTCCTTGACACTCGAGGGGATCTTGAAGTTGTGGAGAAAGTTGAACACGTCATTCATGGTAATTGTTCTACTATTTGTTCTGGCTAGTATATCGCTGTACCAGCGCATATAAGTCTTTGATTCTTGAAGAGTGAGTTCGCGTGCCGTCAATGAAAGAGGAATACCGTATTCGTCGTCATGATTACTTTGGTCGCTCACTAAACTGTCTACACTAACCGCACCAATAGCAGGAATAGAACTATGTGAGCTGGTAGGATTCTGATAGTAGGAGTGCAGCAGCGTCGGGTGATGCCTAGAAGGTACTGGGGGGGCAATTGACAGGGCATGAGGTTGCTGACTAGACGTAGACCGGGGCGGTAAAAGGGGTTGAGAATGGAAGTTTTCGGGCGCCTGACCCACACTGAACGACACTGTCGGTAAAGGAGATACAGAGCCACCATTGTTACCAGTAGGATTTGTGGAATTGTTGGCGTAAGTGGCAAAAGAGCCCAAATTGTCGTTGGATTGGGATGCTCCATGGTTGGAGGCATTACCCCCGTTCAGGCCGGGGGTATTTAGCCAATCGAACCCGGGCCCATTCATGATGCAGCGATGACCTTGTAGAAGATGGTTGCGATGATGGATCCGATCCTGCTATGCTATCACTACTTGTCGCAAGATACCCTTTGAATCTTATCCGATTGCTCGTGGCGTCTTTTTGATCGCACCAATTTTTGTGCGCACAAGAATCAAAGACTAGAGAAATGACAGATAAGTGGGAGATGTAGATGATAGTCGGAGAGAAGTAGAGGTGAAAGGAAACTCTTAGCAATCATGTACGGGAGGCAAAAGTATAAGCTTAGATAACAGGAGAAAGAGAACGACGGAAATGTAGATATGGAAAAGGAGAAAGAGACGACAGAAATGTAAAACACGAGATAGGACAGAAATGTAGATGCGAATATGAACATCGAGCACAAATCAAAGTGGTGGATTAAACAGTAACATGCAACGCCTGACCCTAGCCCTACTCTAATCCAGTGAAGTAAGCTCTTAATGACACTCGCAATATTAGAGAAGTGAGCTCTAAATGACACTTTTAGTATTAGAGAAGTAGGCCCTCAAATGACACTCAATATTAAAGTACTAAGCCCTACAATAACATTTTCCAGATCCAGACCAGTATAATCATTACGTGTTTTGCAGTTTTTTTGCAAATATCATACAATTTGTATATTGTTGATTTTGTTTGGTGAATTAGTTGAGTGAATATCTACTTATTTAGAATTGAATATACACCACTCAATAAGAGGATTGGTCAATATACATTATCAAGACTCATCTTAGCATTCTAATATCCGTAAGAGTATTTATATTGGAGAACGAGTGAAGAGAGTTAATAACCGCTACTAAACATTGCAAGCACTCGGCAACTCTCTATCCAGAACTCTCTTTCGATAGAGGACGAGAGACTATTATTAGGTATACTTCGAAAGCGATGAATGTGGAATTAAAATAATGGAATTAGTTTATACACTGAAATAATGAAATTAGAGAAATGGAATTTAAAGAAAGAACTTATTTCATGGCCTCCTGTAGTCCTACAGTATCAATAATATGTTTGGAGGAGTGAATTCCTGTTGGCTGGGACGAGCTAGGGCCACCAGCAGCCCAGTCGTTGTTTTCATCCAAGTCGGCAATCTTTTCCTTACCGGTCTCACCAATATTGGACGAGATTCTTTCCACTTCTTGTGCAGAAGGCATGAAAATAACTCTGGTACCTGGACTTTTGGCCATGTTCTGAATAGCATCCAAGTATCTGATTTGCATAGCTGGTTTGGATGCCAAGATATCGGCAGCTTTTCTCATCAACTTGGCACTTTCGACTTCGGCCTTGGCATTGATAATCTTACCTTCACCAATTCTCTTGGCTTCTGCAGCCATTGATAAAGAGCTTTGCACCTTATCAGGTAATGTCAAGTCTTTGATCAAGATCGACTCGATATTTACCCCCCAGTCGAAAGCTGTTTTGGCAATAATGGCCTCGATACTTTCAGCAATCTCCTCACGTTTTTCAACCACATCTTGCAACACTCTGCATCCAATGACGTCACGCAACGTCGTTTGGGTTCTTTCGATAATGGCTTCGTGGATATTGGAGATAGAGTAAATGGCCTTTTGTGGGTCAATGATGTTGTAGTATACCACCGAGGTGATCACTACACTCACGTTGTCACGAGTGAAACAGCTTTGGGCTGGGATTTCCCTGATATTAATCTTGACACTGACCTTGGTCAACTTCTCACTCCATGTGTTTACGTAAGACAATCCGGGCTCAACTGTACGCGACAACGCACCAAAAGTCTGGACCAAACCAACCTCACCTTGGTCAATTGTTTTGTACGGATTTTCACATAAGCAGCAAAATATACCACAAGAACCAAAAAGAGATCCTGAACTACTAATGAAGTTCTGGTACGAATTGGGTTTAGGCGTGTCGTATTCTCTGGCGAAATTCTTCAACACCATCTCAGGCTTAACATGAGGCTCCTTAATAATTGAAGCAGATTCAGACATGATACCAGTTAATTGTTCTGCTCGATGGTATTTGATCTCATATCGGCGGGGATCGACAATTTATAGATAAATGACTCGAAAACTTGATGCATTGTAACCCTGAATGGTTAGGGCCTAAACGAGATAAGTACGCTGCGCGGCTTATATCCGCATAATTACGAAAATAAGTGACTGTTTTTCAGCACTCATATGAAAACATTGTGACGTGCTTACCCCTCAGTTGGAAACGTAACCGCTTCGCCTACTCAACTCTAAGTCTATTCTATTATTCCTCGTTCTTTGTAATCTACTTGTTGGTCAGGGTCGTAGGCAAAAATAGCTTTTACCGCGAAATGCACGGCAGTATGGGGTGCGCAGCCGCGACTAGCTGGGTCGCTCTTGGCAGTGCAGGGCTACAAACATTAACCAAATTGTACCATTCATAACTCATTAGATAAATTATATACAGTGTCAGTTCAAAATTTGGTCAGCCCAGTTTGGCAACACAAATGCAGCCTCGTGGATTCTTTTGTTGTAATACTTCAAGTTCTTGGCCACAAACTCGTCGGACCAGTCAAATCTCAAGGGCTTGGTGACAACAGCGTTGGGGTCTTTGGAACACACCATGAATCCAATTGATCCAGATGGGTAGGTTGGAATCATAGTGTAACCGTACTCAGCAACTGGAAAGATTTCCCTACAATCTTGCTTGAGCTTGGAAATGATTTTCATGTGTAACCACATGTTTTCGGCCTGGGTACTGATCACACCTTTTTCGGTTAAGGCGCCCTTTAACAATTCAAAGTATGGTTTTTGGAAAAGAGATTCTGCAGGACCTTCTGGGTCAGAAGAATCGGTGATGATAACGTCGAATTGGTTGACGTATTCGGCCAAAAACTTGAACCCGTCTCCAATATGAACCTTGGTTCTAGGATCGTTGTAGGATTTGGACATTTCTGGCAAATATTTTTTCGATACTTCAATAACGGCCTCGTCAATGTCGCACAACCATGCTTCCTCAATTGACTCGTGTTTCAAGATTTCACGCAAAACACCACCGTCACCTCCTCCAATGACCAAGGCCTTTTTAGGGTTAGGGTGCGAGTTCAATGCCAAGTGGGCAATCATTTCTTGGTACGAGAACTCATCACGTTCAGTCACTTGGATACAGTTGTCCAAAACCAACACATTGCCGTAGTCGGTGGACTTGAAAACCAAGACATCTTGGTACTTGGATTTTTCAGCGTGTAACACTTCTTCCACTTTTAATGACATGGCTTGACCCGGCCACATGGTGTCGGAGACTTCGGCAAACCAGCCGTCCTTGATAGAAGGGTGAGTTAATTTAGACATAGTTGATTTGATCTAGTTCAGTGCACTGTCAAAAGTGATCCTCACTGGCTTGCTTTTATATTGCAAATATTGGAGGAAAATTTTTTCCGCGGCCGCATTCAGTTTTCAATTTGGCATTATTAGCCGCTATTACCAGAAAAAAATAGATCTCGCAAAAAGGTCGTGTTATCGTGAGTATTTTGTATTGTATGAAGATACCATGTGGTTGCAAAAGGCGAATGAACGTGGGAAGAGCATTATTGTTCGCGGTGCTAACAATAAAGCGAGAAGCATAGATGGCCAGCAGCATTTAAGAGACTTTTAGCTAGCTATTCAAATTCAAAGAATTTCTAGCCTGCTGTTTTCCAGCTGGATGTCTCAGAACAATAAAGTAAAAGTACAATAATCCCAGCACGTGTATGACGCACTAATGCAAAACCAATGGTTCCATGTTTGTATTAGATCCATTGCGACAAGTAAATGGCGTATGCTCGTTTCGGCCGTATATACTCACAGTAAAGCCTAGTGTCGTGTAATGTACCTTTCAGATAGCTGGCGAAATCAGGTACGTTCTGATTCATTTACTTAGCTAGGCCTAATTAGGCAAAAGTCTCCCACTCCACGATCGAGCTACAATTTTATAGATTAGCTGAGGACCTTCTCAACAGCCTGCCTTTAACAGTAACGCCTTTCTATACTCAATCACCCGAGTAAACATACCAACTTAGTGAACGCAGCGTGAGATGCTCCTTTCAACTCGCAAAGTTCAATTGGCCCATCTAAACAATTGAGTACTCTGGCCACTTCCATTAATCACTTTGGCTATATGAAGCTTATGGAGTCTCAAAATATACTCAGTTATCCGACTTTAGCACCTTTTATGATCTTAGCTTATTATGATAATCGGGATCGCGCGAAGTTTTCCGGACGGGAACTCGGGGTTTGTGAATGGACCCTGAGAGCCAAATTAGGAAGTTATATGTGTCAGTTGCGAAACCGTCAAATTCTACGAAATAAAGGCGGTATTAATAAAATATAAGCATCAATAACGCGAATCAAAAACCTGCTTTTTCGCATTCAGGGATTAAACGTAGAAAGAGATGGTCCAAAAACCCTCTTCATAACCTTTAGAATTGAAATTCGGAACGAGCTTCTGACTCTTGTTTCCTGTCAACAAGGCACGCTCCAGGTACATAGTCCGGGGGCTGGCCTCAGACCTCGAATCGATATTGATAACTTTTCACTCACTTTCATGATCCAAAGATTTAACAAGAGAGTTATCAGGGTGCCCAACCTCGCCAGCAACTTTGAGTTTGTCTTGAGCGTTTCTTCATGTAATGCGTATTAGTTAAATTGGCAGTAATAATGACTCTGGCTTGGGCAGGTACAGCCTCAAGTCCGCTCATTTTTTTTGTACTAGTCTCTTCAGATTGCTGTGCAGCACCTGCTTGACAAAGTGAAACAGGCCAAAGCTTTTATTTTACCACGACTGAGAAGTTACAAGTATTCAGCCTTCTGGGGTAATGCCCTGTACGGTAACCCAATCAAGATCATGGCACAAAGCAAATACAAAATCATCAAAACTCCGGTGATTTGACAATACCATGATCTCCGTATCTTTACTACAGCATCTCACCACATAAAATATCTATGTACAACTAATCACGGTACTTGTCCTACTTTCGGGAGTATACTGGCAACACTTTGTTCCCGAAAGGCTAATTTCTTGTCAGGTATTTGTAACGATTATGGTGGGTTAGCCAGATCTTACCATCCCCGCAATTGCGCCGTTTTTTAGCCTCTTGGCGAGGTCCCCTCGATGAATGAGGGTTTGCAGAAGCAAATCTTGGGCTCGCAGATGGCGCACGCATGTAGGGCTGAAATAGGTAGATAGGTTGTAATGTATCTGCAAACAACAGTCGTGATTTAGGATTTTGAACCACGAGGGTATCACGAGCGTTGGCCCAGCACTTGACGCTAGCGGTAGGCGGGTTTTACTCTTGCGGTCTTGCCTGGTCTACTTGTTGGGACCAATTCAAATTACGGCATATGTCCTCGAGAGTTTGGTATGTTACCGATTAGGGAAAGATTAACGGCCTAAGCTTTCGCAAAAGGCAGAGATTGTGGGGTACAAAGCTAAAATTGCATTGTGACCGCGCGGCCGAATTTGCAGCAATTTATCAAAGGTACGGCACTCCGAACAACTCATAACAGCTCAGAACTGTAAGAAGGGAAGCTCTACATTCTTTACATTCTGTAATAAAATAGCTTGAGACTTGTTCAATTTCCATTGAGCAAGTCCCTTATGCTCTGGGTTCGTGGTATTCGTGATGTAAATTATTATGGCTACTAGAAGATGTATTCAAAAGCGGAACTCTGAGTGGTCATCCACACGTTTAGATATCGGGTACGGTGGTTTTGCAGTACTTCGTTTTTCGAAACGAGACCCCTCGTCATCGGTGGGGACATCCACATCGACAAAGTTCCAGTCGTCCAGCGTCGAGCCGTCATCAGCCAAGTTGAAAGTGTGCTTTTCATGGTCTTGCTGGTGCTGATGTTCGTATTCGTCATAATGATCTTTGTCCTCGGAAGTCTCGTCTTCTGATTGGTAATTTGTTTGGTCCGCAGTGATAACATTCCGCACTCTTTTTGGAAGTATATCTGGCTGGTAAAAGCGAAGATCGGCCCTGCCGATAAGGTACATGAGGTTGATGATTACCTCCAATAATCCCCACAATATGTACATTGCCACTGGATTGCATAGAACCGACAGGTTTCTTTGCTGTCTATCCTGAAAGTCTGTGATTGATCTGATTAATGAACCCACAAATAGGAAAAGCGTACTTACACAGAGCAAGACGATGGAGAAGTTATGCTTGAGGTCACCTCTCTGATTAGACAAGCCTTCAACCATGTTGTGGTGGTGCATTGTCGCAGCAATGACTCTTACTGCGTGACGATGGTTATGATTTCTTTTCATAAATGTTTCTGCGGCTTCTTGTGGCGCGCCCTTTTTAACATAGTAGAAAGGACTAAAGCTTTCAATCCACCACGGTTGGTAGGTGTACAAGTTTTCATCCTTTTTCGTAGGTGACCAATATGATAAGCCAAGCAAACTTATCGACGTTAAAGAGTACAATACAACGAGGACAGATGTGAACTGCACAACGTGCTTATACGACATGTATGCCAGTTCGCTCACGTAGTTTATATAAGGTGTAAAGGCACCCAAAATCGTGACTCCCACCAAAGCGACCACAAACAAGTACATGCCGATCATTGTGTAAAGGAAAAGTCTTCTGGAACCTCCAACAGGATGTCTCCACGAAAAAAGTCTTTGCGCGAGAATTAAATTGAAAGAGACCACCATAATGGTTGGAACAATTAGGAACACCTCACTAGTCAAGCCAGTGTTCACCATTGTAAGGTTGGTGGCCCATTGTGCCCTCAAGGCAAATCCTATCACTCTACAACAACAATAGAATACCCATCCAATTGAAAGGAAAAAATGGTGGCCTCTCGAGTAATTCATGAGAAAGATGCCTAGATGCGCGAGGGCGAGCACCAAAAATACCACTGCGAATATTATGCTCGGAGCAATATCTTTGTGACGAGGATAATCTCCAAACAAATTGACTTGAAGGGATACTGCGTAATCAGTAATTGAAGCAGGAACCTTGTTGCCCAACAAATTCGAGCAAAACGCCACTAGTGTTAAGATTCCAGTACCTGTAGCTCCACCACCCGACAATATCACACCCAAGTTGTAAATACCCTCATCTAGGGTGTAATTTTGATCTGCCATGTTGAATGTGACAATAAAAGTAGTGAATGAAACAGCTTAGACCGTTCGATGTTCCTTAGTATATATATGTATATATGTATCACGACCCTCCAGTCGCTTAGTGTATTGTTGTGCATAGTAGCCTTAACAAGAATTTCCGGATTAAGGAGACAGTTCGATAAAAGACGATTGTGTACGCGCATATGATATAGGCTAGGCAGACTTAGCGTATTATAATGCTCCAGGGGAAGATGTTTTTTTTTGCGGCAAAGGTTCCCCGCGCATAAAAATTACCCAATTAGGAAATGATGTGGAGTCTAATTTATAGATGAGCCTGCCTGGTTTGGCTATTAGCCTCGCTATGAAGATATGATGGTAAGATCTGCAGCCTAGATATACTATTTTAAACAACACCTTGAATATACCAATAAATCGCGTGTCCACTTTTGTAAGTCTAGACATTCCATATAAACAAGCACAAATTCTAAGTACTTGTCTCCGCGGTAGCGAAAATTGACATTTCTCATGCGAACCATTTTTGGGCCTTATTTTGAATAAGTTCATTCCACCCAAAATATGCATTCGATAGTTTTTTCAAAAGCGGAGTAGATGCTAAACTATTTTGATTGCGACTGTGCGCCCGTAAAAAAAAAGTTATCGTAGAGGAGGATTTATTTTACCCCATAAAGATAATTGATCTCTCCTTTGCTGTGGTACAGACTCGCCGACTTTTCTGAGTTTGTTGCAAAAAGGGATATCCTCAATCTCGGTGGGGCTTATTGTCAATTGATCGTAAGTAGTTAATTGCAGATATAGTGAAAACGCGCAAAATACATCACTCTGTGTATCTCAAATAGAGTTTACAGAAATGGTAGCATAGTGAAAATATTTTGAGTTTTGAGTACCTTTCACACGCTCAACTGTAAGCGGTTCGGAGTTCAAAGAAGTTGTGCACACCAGGTGCCAATCCAATTGCAACTAACATCCCAACAAATGGCAAATTGATAAATAGCAGACTATGGTCGGTATTCAAAGGGTTAGTTTGAGGCGCACCTACTGAAATTTTTCTATATTTCTTTCAGTAGGATAGATGTTACGAGAAGTTTTGCAGTGACGGTGAGTATTTCCGGGTGGAGTGGTGGGTGAGCGTTCTCCAGTATACTTCTGTAGTGAAGTAAGGTGTGTTTAATTCTCAGTTACTCTGTGTCCACTAGACCTTCAAACCAAACTAATTTGTCTTGCGCATCATTTGCTCAGTTGGAATTCATTCGTTATATTATGATTTTTCTGGTATATTATTACAACATATTCTAATACATTAAATAGGAGGTACAGATAAAACTAGGGGCTGTGATGAAGCCGACCCAACAGATAACATTCCCCAAGATTTTGTGTTGGCTCATGAACTTTGTTCTAGACAACATAATAGCAGGAATTTGAGTCATTTGTAGGAAAAGCAAGTAACCTCTGATGTTATTGAAAATGACATACATCACGAGTTCATGAACAATGGACGATATTAAGAAGGTCACCAACGCAGCCAGCGCTTTATTCAACTTGAAAGTTGATATTGAAGAATGATAGACGTGACGCAACAAGAATTTATACACTGGTTTATTCCAGATTCTGCTAAACTCGGACCAATCTGAACAGGACCACCAAGGACCATAAAAGTCTCTTTCAGAATAACGAGTCAATTCAGCCAATGAATTCAAGATTACATCCCAAATCATGAAAAACGTCAAGAGATATTCAAGGAGGAATGGCGGTATGATATCAAGACTCAACATGAGATACTTGAATAGCTTATCCGAGCCTTTAAGGTTACGAGCCTCGATACATTGAATAATAAGTGGAAACATCAATTTTTGAGCAATCGTTATCATGAGAAACAAGATTCCAAATATTCCACACACTTTTTCAAATACATACCACCATCTGATTTTGGGAGTTCGAGGATAGTTTAGGGTATAGACCACCGTAGGAAACATTGAATATTCAAAATAGTTGAAAAGGGTGATATTCTTGGGAAACTCAACCGCATTGCTTGGTCTATAGACCTCACCATTTTCGTCTACATTCTCTACATAGGCTTGTGAGGCCAATTCAAACACACAGAATGCAACACTTTCTTCCAAAGCGCGGGTGATTTTGGCTTCGTCGCGGTCTTTGCCGATCAGCTCGCCATCAGCAAGTTTCTTCAAGTACGTCTTGCTGAAAGTCAATTCACGGTAGATCTTCCAGAGATAACCATTGTAGAATCCGTACGAGTGCATCTTCATGATGAAAACCAAGCTGTGAAGGACCAAAAACACCTTTCCGATCCATGGGAATTTCATGAATCGCGCGAACCAAAGAAAAAAGGAAAAAAACCCCAAACTGTATACCGCCTGCAAGGCCCAGCCGACTCTGAGCCAAGTGAACCACTTCTTGTAGATCATTAGCTGGATGAAAAATACTCCATAGCTACTCAAGTACATGGTCAAATCAGTAAGGGCCACCTTGACCAAGTCACGACGAAGAATTCGCAAAATGGGCCAATCCCAGATGGGAACGTGCACCTTTTCGCCGACGTAGTAGTGGCAGAGACCACTAAATATAAAGAAACCTATCCCCATCCAGAACAATATGTACACACCGTAGACATCGGACTCTTTGAAGGACTGGGCATCAAAAATGGTGCTTGTCACCATATTGAACTTGAGATCTCCAAACTTGGAGATGTAGGTATCTTGGGCCAGCTTATTATCGGCAGTTTCCGACGACTTTCCTGGTCTCCTTTTTCTGGTGGCGACAACTTCGGTCAAGTTCTCGAGTGCTGTATCGACATCTACCCATGACGATATAGACTTGTACGACGAGGTTTGGGCTGTTTGCAGGTCGTTGTCAATGTTCTCTGCAGATTCTTTTGGTTTGTCAATGGCAATATCTGCTTCAGATTTGTCACTGATCTCTTCGAACGAAGAATCTTCGATGAGAAGCGACCGTCTTTTGCCGCCGGCATGTTTTCTCAGGATGACATCAAGCTGATCGTCGGTGTTGGTTCGTCTATGCATTTTCAGCAATTCCAATGGAGCTAGCTAAATATATGCAATTGAGTGCCTCTCTATAATATATAGTAATGTAGAGTGAGTGCCATCCGCATCTTCCGATTCTTATAGTTGCGATTCGCACAATCCGAGACCGAAAATGACAGGTGAGTTCAGGAGAGGCGTTGAGGCGTTGAGGCGTTGAGGCGTTGAGGCGTTGAGAGGGCCCATAATGCACCATCGTAAATAACGAAAGCGGATGCTTCGGACCTTTAGTTGCTGCTATCCTTCCAACTCATTAGCGCACTCTTTGGCAATCATTAGCGCACTCTTTGGCAATCATTAGCGCACTCTTGGCAATAATTAGTGCACTCTTGGCAATCATTTTCGCAGCTAATAACTACGTCATTGGAGGATGGCTACATCCTGATTTAGATTACTGCATTTATCTATGTACAATTGAGTATGACTAGTCTACTAGCCTCGATAATTCTTTTTTGGTTCCTATTGGATTACTTGTAGATTCGTTCAAAGGGACGGGTGTCGTTGAAGCAAGAGTTCCATACGGTGCTCACCACCTTTTCTGCTTCTTCCTTATCTTTGCAATTGGGGTTGGCACTCACCGATAGAACGGCTCTACGGCGAATACACAGCTGGAACTTCTTGCCAAAGTTGCCTAGACCAGTTTTTTGGATTTCGTTGAGCATGCGGCATTCTCCACTCAACATCGATGCTCTGATTTCGGTACACGCATGATGCTTCAAGTCCTTGAGGTTGATATCGAACTTTAGGTAGTCGTAGGCATGCACCAATTCGTGGGTCATAATGTCTTCTAATTGCCACTTGTTACGAATCCAATTGGAGCAGAGCAAGATTCCTACGTCCGGGTGAAACCCTCCGCCTTTCATGTCATCGCACACATCACAAATGATGTTGTCTTTGGTGATGACCGAAGGGCTTTTGCTGAGTTTCTGGATGTGCTCCATCATAAAGTTCACCAGCGGTGAGTATTTCAACATCCAGTCTCGGTTTTCGATACACAGCGCACAACGTTCGGGTGCCATCTTGGCCTGGAAATCCACCTCAAACTGCTTTTTCTCGTGGTCGTCCAACCCCAAGCCTGTCCGGTACTGAAGTGATCTTCTCCACCACTCGAACCCGGAGGTTTTCTCTGAGGGCGATACCTGAATTTTTTCAGCAATCTCGTCTTGCGCCATCCTCTAAATTCGCACTTTTTCTAAACGCACTTTATGTAAATACTTTGGTATTTCTTTTTAGGATGCTTTGATGGGTTTCTTGGTGATGGTTGTAATTTTTGATACGCACAGAATTTTTTTAATCGAATCCATTCGATGCTATCACTTTGAGCCTACAAGATGAGTTCTAATATATGGGTGGCAGCAGCCGACAACCAAAGAGCGATAGTTGAGAAGCTTGTGAGTTCAGGCGAGTTTGCCGCAGATGCCAAAGATCCAAATGGGTACACCCCTATTCACGCCGCAGCCTCATACGGACATTTGGAATTGGTGGAATACTTGGTAGGGGCCAAGGGAGATATCAATGTTCAAGATAATGAAGGCGACACTCCGCTTCATCACGTAGAGGATGTCAAAACCGCACAGTTCTTGGTGGAAAAACTCGGTGCTGACTACAAGATCAAGAACTCTGACGGATTGACGGCCACAGAGTATATCGAAGAAGAAGATGAGTTTCCTGAAGTGGTGGAGTATTTAAGAAGTTTGGCCCACAGAGGTATTGACAACTCCCTGGTGGAACAGACAAACGATTTTGTAGCATCTTTGCCAGCACCCGGGGTCATTGACGGTCACGAAATCAGGTACACCATGGAAAACGATCCATCTAAAACCGATGCGGAAGAGCTTTCTCCAGAAGAGTTGGAAGAAAGGAGAAAAAAGGTCGAGGCTATATTGAACAGTGAGAATCCTGAGGAGGGGTTGAGAGATCTTGTGAGAAACGCGGTGCAAGAAGGAATGGCCAACTTTGAGGCGGAATCCGTCGAGCAGCCATCCAAAAAGAGAAGGTAATAGAATAGGTGTAAAGGATACATAGAAGAGTGAAGTAAATGTGTATAATAAACAAAAACTTACCAGGATGCGTTCACTTTATATAATCTATAACACACCTGGAGAAAAAATAAGGTGACATGGCAACCAGAGTAACTCAGACGAATCATACCATGCTTTATCAAGTGACTGAGCAGTACTATCTCAAGAAAAAATTGAGACTAGTGTTATTATTCTGCTTCTACATGTAGCTCTATTATACCTTAAGTCTACTTATCTAATTATCCAGTCCTCGACTTAGTAATTTACAACCAATAGTGCCAAAAAACGAGGTCAGGAACTGAGGAAAATAGGAATAGTAGAAAATAGAGGTACTTAGAATTGTTTTAGGTCAGTCAAGGATAAGGCTGAGCCAATAGCAGCGCCAGATAGTGCATAAAATTGCAGAATAAAATCAAACCATAAAAATCTCAGCCGTCTATTTACCATTTACTGCTAAAACACAATTATTAGCTTATCTCGATGAGCTAGTCAAATTTTTGTCTCTGTATACATCTTCTATTATGGAATAACATCTTTATCTTTTGATCTATAATTTTAAGATCTGATTTTTTTAGGTACTAGAGTAATTTATTGGCGAGTCTTTTATTATCCCCGCTGGCTGCTCCGCGCCGTTCGTACTTTGTGGCGATCTCACTTTTTCGACGTTGAATTTTTCAGTACCACCACTAATAGAACCCATAGAATGATCTTGTCCGTGGCAGCATCGTTGTTGTTGATCTCGAAAGCTTTTGCTGAGACGTAAGTGAACCGAAATCTTGCACTCAATTTCTGAATTTTACTAACTTTTTAGTACCAGAAGATATGCTGATTACTCGGTTGAAGAATTGACCGAACTCACTATTTTTCAGAGATTGGCATTATATGAATGGAAAATCGAAGCATTCACTTTAGCCCTCTGTACGTTATTCGTCTTTGCTTTCAAACTAGGTGACTTGTACAACAAGTCTTTGGTGACCAAGTACCTCAAGGGCATTGAAACGGCTTTTACTAAGAACTTCTACCAGTTCGGAGTTTCCAGCAATGAGCTTTATATCAAGGATTCGTCAGAAAATTACTCGTCTTATGCCACTGGCAGAGCCAATGTTGCCAAAGTCAACTTCACCTTCAAATTGAAACCAAGACAAAACGTCTTTGTATGGGGGTTGGAAGTGGCCATGTCGTTCTTCACGGAGTCGGTGAAATATCCTACTGATAAGGTAGAAATTGTTATTAGTCCTTCTAAAGATGGCCACTACGAAAATTTCATCGCCGCAATCGTCTCGAAAATCGGCATGAATGACCACAGAAAGGCCAACTACTACTTGTCATTGACCAAAACTTCTGATTCGGCCAACTTGCCTAACTCGTTCGTGTATATGGGAGAAGTCAATGAGTTCCAAGAAAAGATCACTACTGCAGAATTGAAAAGTCACTTGGACGTCAACACCTCTTCGTACTTGAACTATATTACCTTCACTGACCAGCCTGCAGAGAGACCAGAGAGCTTGAATGACATGATTCCAAGAAGAAAAATCATCATTTCCACCGACGCCACCACCAACAAGGACCACTTGAAGCAATTGAATGCTATTTTGGAATCTGTGTTCAATTTGGTTGATAAATTGGCTGCCAAAGAAATCACTTTCAAGCCAGAAGCCTTGAAGAAAGTGGTCAAGACCAGAGAAGTCGAATTGGCCAAGTTCAACAAGATCATGGATGACATCAAGCAGGAAGAATTGGCTGCTGAAAAGGCCAAGTTAAGAAAGGAAGAGAGGGCTAAGTTGAGAAACTTGTCGTCTGAAGAACAAGCCAAATTGGAGAAGAAGGCTATGGAAAAGAAGCAGAAGAAGCAGCAAAGAAAGCAAAGAGTGAAGATGTAAGTATTATCATACATGTCTCTGCTAATTCTTCAAGACTATTAGTTATAATTCAGACAACTAGAATTGTATTTACTAGTATAATCTATAATTGTAACTGGCAAATGCACACTTGTCGCACTGTCTATAGCACCTCTATACTCTTTAATGCTCTTTCGCGATTTTCGATCTGGAACTTGGCGCTTTAAATTCTTTTCGCTAAAGTCTTTCGCAATAGTCTTTCGCAACTCCTTTGCAACATTCTTTTGCTACATTGTTTTCGCAACAGTTTTCGCAACAGTTTTCGCAACTCTTTTGCAACATTCTTTTCGCATTATTGCCTTAAAGCTACTCGCACCTTTATCTACAACCGTAGCGTATATCAAGACCGTCAACCAAAGTTACACATATTCTATCCTTACTACTAACCCTTTCAGTTTTTATTGAGTTATTCTATTTATACCTTTCCAGTTAATCTCCATCCGCGACCTACAGGAGTATTAAACACCTCGATGAGCCCCACGCCGAGAGCATCCGCAAGTATCCAACTGAGATCGTACCCATAGAAGGGCGCGCGAAAATTGTTCATCTTGCACACGCCGTTGAAATTTGTCCCTTCCCACTTATTCATAATTTGTTCTTCCAAGCTTTCCTTGTACTTATTTTTGCTGAGCAACTTGACGAGCCAAACGCGACCAGAATTAATGAGCTTGAGAAACGTTCCACAGGCTGGATACGAAATAGAGTACTGGTGAGACTCGATCTCATTGAGGTGGTTCGACGTCAACGTCACCAAACCGTACGAAACCAAAGTGGATATCTCTTCTGTTCCCAATTCACTATCATTTGTGCTCACAAATAGAGCAGTAGGATTATTTTTGACATACCTAACAAACTTTTCTAGACTTTGGATTTGACCAAGTTTCTTGTGTTTGTTCTGCTCACTAATAGCAGTGCCGTGAGCTTCGATTTCCGCTTCTACTCCGTGTATCTTTTGTTTTATCACATCATAATAACTTTCTGCTTTTGCGAGCACCTCTACATTTTCAAACCCATACGTGACTCTGCCGTTTTGAAACTGCTGGGGCGAACTCAGAATCACCGGCGCGGCATTTGTGATCACAAACTTTCTCAAAATCCCTTTTCGTATTTGAATCTCTACGTTTTTGTCTACGAAGGTGGGGCCCTGCTGCTCGTACATCGAGTACAATTGGGCAGTGGTGATCAAGCTGGATGAGAATTTCTGCGTACGATACTTCATGATTTCGGCCTTTACTGACATAGAAAGACCCTTGAGCCCAAACACCAATGTCTCCATCGATTGGCCATCTTTTTCGTCGTTAGTATAGTATCTTTTGTTCAATCGCGACGACTCGCTCCACAGATTGTCCAAGATTGTAGAAATCCCCTGTATTATATCATCTTTTCGAGATAGCTGGTAATCAAGCTGCACATTGTAGTCTTGTACCACCAAGGGATCATTGTTGGCGGTTATTTTTTTTTGAAATGGCGATGTCAATGTGGTTGTCTTTTTGCCATCGCTGCCTGCCAAGCTCTGCGTACGAACAAACTGGGTTTGCGGCCTAGAGAATCCCTTGAGACCTTTCAGTAGCTTCTTTATTGGAGAGCCTAGAGCCGGCTTCTTAGAGATCTTGGACGATTTGGCTGCCGTATACGTAAGGTCGCCCATATATAGTATAATCAAGTATTGATAAGTGAGTGATGAGAATGAGATCAAAGAGTGAGTGAGTAATGAGAATGGGATAAAAGATCCAGTGAGTGAGTAACGGAATAAAAGATCGAGTGAGTGGGTAATGAGAAACTTTAGAGTGAGAAACAAATAGATCAGATCGAGCGACAAAAGAAATGAGCTAACGTGACTACTAGGAAGTTAACTTACAGGTTTGTGGATATTTGTATATACAGTATGTACAGGCTAGTTGACAGTCAAGGAGACGGTGAAGGACGCTTTTTCAGCAGGCGACGATATTATCCAGTTGTAGTTTCCGGCCTGGGAAATTTCCGATACAAATGATTTGTCTTGACCCAACTTTATGGCTGAAAGTGGAACTTGGTTTCCCGACAAGTTGAAAATGACTGAGGCCAAGTATTCCTTGGTGACAGGGAACTCGCCCTTGATGACGTATGGGTTTGGAACCAATTCTTTCAATTCAGATAACGTGTAGTTTACATCACTGGCACCAGTGGCGAACGACTGCTCTACATTGACATTGGTCTTGCTTCTCTTATTTTTCATGGTGTTGAAAAGACTGGACAATTCGTCCAAAGACATGGCTCCGGCATTGGTTGGTGGAGCCACTTCCGAGACCGGGGTTGGGGCCGAGACCTCCACTTCTTTGGTTTCCACTACTTGAACCACTTCTCTTTCTACTACAGGAAGAGGAGGCGTTTGTCCCTTGAGAATATAGGCCGCCTTATTGTTCATATGTAAGAAGTTTCTCATGTAGGCTGGTCTGACTCTAAGGATTTCTCCAGCTGCACCGACGCCAGGCACATTTTTCAACAATTGTACCGGTATTTTTTCTGGTATTGTGATTCTGGTTTTTTTGGTTCTAACCAAAGAAGGTCCTGCCTGGGAGAGACGTCCAATACTGCGGTTAAACATCGTGGTCTATGATGGATGTCTTGAGACGGTCAATCAGATTTTTTTGAGGCCCTGATTTTTCAGCCCGTGATATACGCAGCCCGTGTAAGTTTCGGTCTGGCCCTGCTAGATCGAGGCCATCGCCTAAAGGTCATCGCCATACCATCGCTAGCCGTAGACCCAAGGCAATGGAAACGGAAAAAGGGTTGTGTTCGATATGTCACATAAACCAGTACAAGTATACGTGTCCCGCTTGCAAAACCAATACGTGTTCTATTACGTGTGTACGAAGACACAAGCAACAGACTGAATGCACCGGGTTAGTTGACCAGACTAAGTTTGTGCCGCGAAACGAGTTTGGTGGAGATTCGACCCATTTAAACAGGGACTACAATTTTTTGCTCAATGTAGACAGACTGATACAGTTAGGCAAGAGTGACGTCAAGAGTCAAGCCCGCAATGTATTCAAGCATGGCCTTGGAAATGCACAGCACAACTCCGGTAACAAGAGATTCAAGCCTAACAATACCGAGGATGCGCGACTCAAGACTGTCAATGCCGTTCTTCCACACCAACCCTCCACATTTGTCAAAAGAGAAAATACCTTGGTAATACAGCTACCAGCAGGCATGTTAAGGGCCTCTTCCAACAAGACCGGGTACGATAAAAAAGCCAAAGCGTTTATATGGACCGTGGAGTGGGTTTTTTTGGGAAAAGGCGGAAAGGAGTTGTCGCGTTTTTTGAGTTACCGGCTCAAAGAACATTTAATACTCAAAGAAGCGGTACCGATGAACATAGTTAGCGGACTTGGCCAACTGGATGTAGAGAAGCTTAGCTTTCATTTGGAGAACGTACTCAGTCGTAACAAAGCGCAATTGTCACTAATACCATTAGACCATACACTTCCGATATCACAAGTGTTGAAGGACAAGGTGGTTTTGGAGTACCCCACAATTTACATTTCGAGTGAAGACATTAAAGATTACGAGGTAGACCAATATGAGGCGTATGGAATAGCAGATGATTCCAGTCTGGATTCGGATACTGATTCTAGCCTGGACTCAGACTCCAGCGACGACGACAGTGATAGTGCACCAGAGGAATCGTCGTCAAAAGCAGTGGATAAGCCCGCACTTGATGCTGGAACTGAACCAGACTCTCAGCCTTACGTAGCTACTGCTGAGGCAGACCAAACCACTACCACAGGCACCGACTCTATCGATTTGCACCCAAACGAAATAAATAATGTAGATTAATACACGCACGACCGCGAAGAGCATCACTTGAGACCAGCGGCGGCAGAGAACAGACACTACACCATGACTAGTGTATTTAGAAGACTACAGGATTCCGAGAGGAACCAGCAAGCGACGCTATACTTTGGAAACTTGGGTCCTGAGGTGACGGAGATCTTGATGTACGAGCTCTTTGTCCAATTCGGACCGGTCCGGTCGCTCAACATGCCTAAGGACAGGCTTTTGAAAACACACCAAGGATTTGGGTTTGTCGAGTTTCTGACGGTTGAGGACGCCGGGTATACTGCTGACATATTACGAGGAGTCCGGCTATACGGTAAAACCCTTAAGATCAAAAAAACCGAAGGTCCAAAGAGTAGTGGTCCTGTGGCCCGGGCCGGACCGGACTCGAACAGCGGATACATCGACGTGGGAGCCAAACTCTTCATTAGTAATCTCAACTCGCTCATCGACGAGCAATTTCTCCACACTACATTTTCCAAGTTCGGTACATTGATCAAGCCACCTGCCATCCAGCGAGATTCCGAAGGTAATTCCAAAGGATATGGGTTTTTGGTATTTGATGACTTCAGCACCAGTGACAAAGTAATTGAGAAAATGGACGGGTCTATTCTAATGAACTCGCCCGTCAATATCGGCTATGCCTACAAAGAAGATCCTTCTGGTCACCAGCAGAAAGTACGACATGGTGACAAGGTGGAGCGGTTGTTGGCGGAAAATGCCAAAGCCAACAATGTTTTGAGGAAAAAAAATAATAGAAAGTAATAGGCTGTTTTTGACCTGTTATTCCATCATGATGGCTTGCTGCTGGAGCGACCTTCTCGCTTAACCGCCGATTCTTCTGGTTCGCCAATGTTTTCTTCCCGCTGCTTATCACTCAGCTTATTGAGGACGGCAAATGGCACGTGACCCACACCCCCACTTACTGTGGATCTGCTTAATTATAAATAATGTGGATTACCGCAAATATGATCACTAATCAATTTTATCACCATGTCTATTCCAAAAACTCAAAAAGTCATTCTTGCTGAAAAGGTCGGCGAAGGCTACGATGTCATCAAGTACACCGACCAAGAAATCAGTCCTCTTGGACCAAACGAAGTTTTGATCAAAAACAAGTATGCTGGTATCAATTTCATTGAGGCATACTTCAGAAAGGGTGTTTATCCAGCCAAATTTCCATTTGTATTCGGTCGTGAGGCCAGTGGTGTTGTTCATACAATTGGTGAGAACGTCAAAAACTACAAAGTGGGTGACAAAGTCGGATACATTGCGGGTGCGACTTTTGCTCAGTATACCAAAATCAACGACTCGCACTTGCATATCGTGAAACTCGAGCCAGAAGCCTCTGACGAAAAGCTCAAGCTTTGGGGCTCTATTTTCATTGCGGGATTGACAGCAGTGGCATTGGCTGTTGAGTCCTACGAAGTTAAGAAGGGAGACCACGTTTTGGTGTGGGCCGCTTCTGGTGGTGTAGGTAGATTGTTAGTTCAGATTTGTGCTAGTAAAGGAGCACACGTCATTGCTATTGCCTCAACTGAAGAGAAATTGGACATAGCTAAAAAGTTGGGAGCTGAATTCACCATCAATTCCCAAAAAGACGATTTAGTTGCCAAAGTCAAGGAGTTCACCAATGGAGAAGGTGTGCAAGCTGTCTACGACTCAATTGGTAAAGACACCTTTGAAACATCGCTCACTTCAGTGGCTAGAAAGGGTACTTTTGTCAGTTACGGTAACGCTTCAGGTGTAGTTCCGCCAGTCGCACTTACTCGATTGTCGCCAAAAGCCATTAAAATCGTGCGTCCTACGTTGTTTGCGTACATTGCCACCAAAGAGGAATGGGACCACTGGGTCAAAGAGTTGGCCGATCAAATCGAATCGGGCCAATTGGACTTTGACATCTCGAAAACTTACAAGTTAGAAGACTACGCTAAGGCTACGGAGGCATTGGAATCTCGTAAAACAACCGGTAAATTAGTATTGGAGATTCCTCAGTAAACAATCTATAGTTATATTTTTTATGGGTATTCGCAATTAATCTATAATTTTATAAACGCGGCCTCGAATTTTCGTATCTCATTAGATCTTCTGGCGTAGCTACTCCGTAGACAAAGTGATCGTCTTTGTTGGCGATGATGGCGAAATATTGGCCCAGATTGAAGAACTTGGCCAAATCCTCGAGAGGACTTGCCGGTGTGAGCTCATGGTACTTTTTTCCCGAGCCCATTTTAGGTTTCATTATAGTTGAGTGCACTGGTGCGTGGCGGTGGTCCTGAGACAACTCTGCTTCATACCTGAGTTTGGCCTTGTGATTGAACCAGATCATGTAGTATTGAGTCAACGGCTTCAACGAGCTTGTGCTTATCTTACTGGGATCCTTTTTAAGATGCCCTACGTTCAAAACACCCAAAAGTTTTCTGTTGGTTTCATGAATGACTGGCAAATGGGTGAATTCGTTCTCGAACGCTATTTCTAACGCCTGCAGCAAATGCGTGGTGGGGGTGATGGAGATGGCTGGTTTTATATCCAAGTCTTCGATGGTAGCACCACGATAGTCTCTATAGTGAAATAATGTTATGTTGGAGCTCATCAGTGAATCAATATGGAAAGGCGCCTAATTATGAAATTTGCAGATGCGAAAAAGTATTTGTAGATAAATTAATATACAGAATAAAGTATCGAATGATAGATACAAAAAAGTATCTAATGACAGATACAGAATTGCGATTTGATAGAGAAATTAGATAATCTTGAGAGATGGCTTGGAAGCTTGAAATGATAAGCCGTTATCTACTTGATATTATATAGTTTAGACAGATATGATTAGACATTTTGTTAGTGTTACTAATTCGCGCGGAAACTAATTGCGAATCTAACGTACATTTCATATACAACAGACTGATGATGCTACAGGCCATAAAGATCATAACACCTATCGATAAAACTGATGGCGTATGTAAATTTATAAATAAAATTCTCTAGTTAATCCATTACTTTCTGTTGATTGTCATGATTCCGAAAGGCGATAGTAATAATTATAAGTTCTGAAAAACGCAGCTGATGTACTAAAAGCAGAAGATACCATACACATAAGGGTGGTACAACCTTTGGGTTCAATAGCTTCACAGATATAGATATGAAACTAAGATATTAGAAGAAGAAATGTGACCCCTATTAAAGAATTAAATAGCCATTGATATGATATCGAATGTATCTCGGATCTACTAGTAATATCTGGTGAAGAAAATAGATCATTAATCTGAATAATATTGACCATATAATTCATAAGTGTAGTTTGAAGTTTAGTAGTAGATTAAGTTTAAAGGAGGGTTGAGAAGCTTTGCCTATAGTTTCAAATGAAATAAGTTAATTAAGAATTAAAACCAGTTTACCTCTAAATATTTATCTGATTCATTGATCAATACTGATCGTGTCAATAAAAAAAAAGGTATATTTCTTACTGATGAATAGATTTTTGGAATATTGAAGAAAGTAGGTATGATTTGAAGCTGGGTATCGTTGTATATTAGTTGATAGACTAGATTAGTGATTATTCTTCTTATGCTGCTTCAGCGGTATGGTGCTGCATATTCTGACGCCTATCCAGATCCTTCTGGCCTCCTTCTTCCTTGGCCACTCTTCCCCACACTTCTTCATTATTACCCACATCAAGAACGCCAATACGCATGGTGGCTAGAAGGTTGATGGCTGCAGTCAGATGACCGTAAACACCACCGTAAAAAGCCTTGGTGGCATCTTTGCCATGTGAAGCCTTTATAAGTGGCACTCCACCAGGATGCTGATCCATGAAAGGAGTGATATCGTGAATAATGTTCTGGATTACAATGTAGATACGATCTTTATTTGTTGAAGACGAAATAATTCGTTTAAAGCCATTGGGGGTAATGAGCGGAAGCTTGGATATAGGCGTTCCCCAATTGAGCTGACTTTTCATGCGGTTGATGACCTCCTGTTGCTGCTGGATAAGGAGCTGGGCAATGAGGTTTTCGGGTGTTCTACAGAGCTCGTCAACAAGACCAAGTTTTTCCAAAGTCCAGATAAACCACTTGGTGGGATCGAAGGCAAGAGCGGATGAAGAACCACGGTAATCGTGAGGAAACTCGTGGTGATAATTCTGGTATGCCTGGCCATATGTAAGAAGAGATACGAGTGGGTTTCCACAGTTTTGGGACGAGTTTTTATCGTTGAACGGCTGGGTGGGAAAGGAAACGTGGATTTTAGAGAGATGGCAGACCGACTCGGTGCTAAGAGACGTTTGCTGTGCCACAAGCATGCGGAGAATTCCGGGATAAAGAAGACCGTCTATAACAGAATCGCCAAGAAGAACCGTCACGGAAACAGGAATGACCACCGAGGTGAGTAGCCAGAGAATATCATAATACTTTTCTTGCCATATAAGCAATTGCTGGATACGCTGGTCATAATTGTTACGGGTAAGGTCCTTCTGGTAAGACTCATTTTCATTGTCATCCACCACATCAACTTCATTATAAACCTCATTGATCTCGTTGAACAGCAGCTCATCCACAGAGGTCGGCACCTGGGAATATTTCGGAAACTCCTGTTCCATAAACTCCTTATAATAAGTGACAATCTTGGGCTTTTTGATCAACCAGCCCCAGTGGGCCCACACAAAGCCCCGCTTTATCGAGTATGGGTCGCGTTCTGTATCGTCGGTGTTGTGGTGATGCGCGCGGTGGAACGACGCCCACCACCTGATAGAGCCTAAACCTATACTAGTGCCAAAAACCGCAAAAAAATACTGCACTATTGGATGCTTGACTTTGAATGAATTATGAGCAAAATACTTATGGTAGCCCGAGGTGAAGGCTAGAAGGGTGAAATGGAAGTAGAAGAACGTGAAGTAGAGTGTGGACGACTTGGCCGGAATCACAGGTTCTCCTCTTTGTAGCAAATATAGAACCGCTATTGCGGGGAACACTGCCACTGTCATGGCATGGCTGTAATTGATGCGGTTAAAAAAGTCCCGTTTGCGTTTCCTCATTTCGTTCATGTGGGTATTTTTGAGTTGTGCGGCATGATTGATAATATTGGTATCGCCGCGTCGTTTGTGCACTTTGGTAGAAGTGGCCGCACTGGTAGTACCTGTAGATGTACCCGTAGATGGACCACCCGCTGATGATGTGGCTACTGGCGCCACCTCAGGAGAGCTGGTTCGCAGAAACGTGCCCGATTCTACCAAACTCTCTGATTTTTTTGTTTCTGGTTGAAAGCCTGACTCCTCAAGACGGTTCCCCAGCATAACATCCGGCGTCGATGGTGGTGTTGCTCCAAACGATGAATTCATGCTGTCTTCTTTCCCTAATGGTGTGGCAGTTTATATGTGGGCGGTCACGTGACGCACGCTACACCTGAAAAACCAAACTTCAAGGTAAGTTTAACTAAACAACATGCCCCAAATACCAACAGGACAAGCTGGAGGGCAAAACAAAGTGAGACCTCAGCCTGCGGCCACGCCTGTGGTCTCTTATACACCCACTGAAACCATAATTCCTCCTTCCTTATACCACAAGGTGCCCAGCCTCGACACCTACAAGAAACTCAAAGCGGCTGAGCGAGACGTTGATATTTTAATATCGAGAAAAGCATTGGATTTCCAAGCAATTCAACAAAAGACCATTCATCCTCTGAACTTCAAGGGCGAAACAGGAATTCTTAGAGTGTTTATTTACAACACTTGTGAAAATCAGCCATGGCAAAAACAGCTCCAGAAAGAGAAGCAACTTCCGTTGGATGAACACGCCGAGCCTTCGTGGACCTTACGCGTTGAAGGAAGATATTTGAGTGATAATAAAGAAGAGAACGAAGCCAACGAAGCATTTAAATTCAGCTCTACTTTGTCTGCCATCTCCATTGATTTGATTCCCAACCAGGACTATCCAGCTTTGCAAAATTCCCAGTCCAACATCATTGAATGGAGAAATGACCCGACCGATATTTCGCGTAACCTCAACAGTGCTTCGTTCGACGGGTTGGACATCAAAAGAAACGGGATCTTCAACATCTCCACCAAGATTGCGTTGTTGGTAAAGAGCCATTCTTCCAGTCTCAAACTTAGTGACGAAATGGCCCAGTTCACAGGAAAGCACGAGTCCACCCAGCAGGAATTGATCTACTTGATCTGGCAGTACGTTTTATATAAGAACTTGATCAAAAAGAACGACTCGTTAACAAAGGTGCCTGTAGTATCTGCGCCTGGTTTGAACGAAGGGGTCACAATGAACTCACTTGATGACAACGAAAACGAAATTTTGACCATAGTCGAGGGTGACAATGTCTTGAAGAGTTTGTTCAAGGTCGACACCTTCAAATTCACCGATCTTTACAAGTTGTTGCAGTCCCATTTCAAGCCACGAACCCCGATTTTGGTCGATTACGAAGTCAATACTCGAGTATCCAGTACTTTGGGCCAAGTGGTGTTGGACATTCCTATTGAATTGCCTTTGAATTTGTCCAAAATCCAAAAGGATTTGCTTAATTTCAACAAGGTTGCGTTCGACAATCTCACCAAAGCCGACTCCCAGATTCAAAAACTCAATGCCAAAATTGCGTTGGGTATAGTGGCTCTTCGAAACGCTAACTTAAGAGAAAGCTTTTACAGAGAATTGAGTGATGACCCTGTCAAGTTTATAGAAAACTGGCTAGAAAGCCAGGCAGAGACTCTTAAGGCTTTGAAGAGCGATGAGGGTTACGATGAAGAGGTGGTTAGAAGAGCAAAGTACTTTGAAGACAACGAACATTTGATCAAGGATAAGATCGATTTGTTGCTCAACTCCAACCGCATTTAAGTTCCTCCTGTATTACTATATGTTTTAATAAATTACATTTTACATCAACTATAGTCGGTCGGCCATACACGGAACCAAGCGAGTATAGACATGAACGAAATGCTAGATAAAAGCTAGAATGAAAGTGCTAGAATAAAACCAATGCTAGATAGAGAAAACTTCCAGTTGTAGAAAAAAGTGCTACTCACTTTCAGATGAATAAAAGAGCGCAGAAGTGGTACTGAAATAGAGAAATACTAGAGTCATAATGGGCATCTGCTAGACGGTATTGGGATGGAAGTAATAAACTTTGGGCTTTTCCGAAATTTTATCAAAATAAAAGAATAGAGAGACAATAATGAAGATCTTTAGTACCTCTATATCCTCGAGTGTAGTGTTCTGGCAGACACGGAAGTGTACTAATTGTACTAATTTGTCACCAGTACAGAGACTAATATGATATCTTGACTAATTATCTAATCTACATGTCAGACTAATCATCTCTTGACTAACTATTCAAACATTACAGACTAATAATTATAATCAATCTGTTCTACAGGTCAGACTAATAGTTCCTGACTAATTATTTGATCTACATGTCGGACTAATAATTAACCAATCTGTTCTACGTGTCAGACTATCTATTGTAATGTCCATAAGCGAGCTCTCTATTGTCTATAGGCTAATAATGTACAGGTGAGTTTATTCTAGATCTTCTGATACTAGTCAAAATACTCATCATCTTCTTCGTGTTCTTTTACCTCTTCGTGTTTATAATCTTCCTCGTCATCGTCATCATACTCTTCCTCTTCTAAATCTTCTTCCTCAAAGTACTGACTGTTTTTTCTGTCACTATAATTTATGTCTTTCTGCCTGGACGCCCGTCCGTCTTTGTTGCTGTATGCTTCTATAGTTTCCTGCTTGATGAGTAATGGAAGTAGCCCTGATAGATAGCCATACAAGTACATCACGGGCTTGTATACAGTGGACGTCATGGGTATCACATCATCATCATTAGTTCCAGTAATCCCCAATCTTTGTGATAAGAAATTGACAAAGCCGGCCAATTCCTGAACAGTCGATGCGACTTCGTACCAATTGTCATAGCCATCTTCAAAATTAGACACTTCACTTTGGTCATAGTCCTGGCTACTCAACGATTGAACCAACATGCTATGTACATCTTGAACATAGAGCTTGAAATCAGAGGCAGGTTCAGTTACAGCAGGCCCTGACCATGTGGAAACCATCTTTTTCACCGACGTCAACCCTCCATTATACTTGTTGGCCATTCTACAAAGGTAAAACCGTCCAACATGGAACCCTATATCACCAGCCAACTGTTCATGTAATCTAATTCGGAAGCAGTGGTCCAATGGGTCTGAAGTGGGGTCGATATACTTGACATCGATTTCTCTTTTGTTAAGCTTGGTTTCGGCCTCTATCTTGGCATCAGATGTATTTTTTAGTCCTTTCAAAACACTTCGAGCTGCATAGTATGTTTCTTTATCTCCTGGAATATCGATCTTTTGTGATATCTGGGTGATATGACCCTTTATAACATCGGATGTAGATAATGACCATTGTATGAGAATACGTAATGTGACAAGCCTTTCGATAGGCTCGAGTGCTGCTAATCCTTTCTGCTCAAACAGCAGCATTGTAAACGGATTGAACTTGATTTTAGAGTCTTGCAGAAACACTCGAGTGAAGCCAGCATCGACAGCAACACTTGGATCCACTGGGGACCCCGGAGTATCAGTATTCTCTTCTTCATCCAAGGTTTCTCTCCATTCTACTGGAAAGCCCAAAGACACGCTATTTGATTTCAACTCCATTATAGCACTGGATTGTGAGGTGACTTCTCTTTTACGATTAAGTACCAATCCCATTAACTTTAGGAACAACTGCTTCATTTTGGGAGAGACAAAGTCATTAGAGGTATTAGGCTCTTGAACCTCTTTAGGCTCTTGAGGTTCTTTAGGCTCATTATACTCTTTAGGTTCTTTAGGCTCATTATACTCTTTAGGCTCTTCAGATTCATCGAACTCGTTAGACTCCTTAGACTCTGGTTTGATGGATGGTAGACTTAAACCGATTTCTATATCTTGAGGTCCAATATAGTCGAAGTCTATAACTTCATTAAACTTATTGAGATACTCGATAATAAATAGAATATCCGAAGCATAAGGTGACTTTCTTACAGGATATCCAAGAGCCACTGGTTCTGCTGCAGCCTTGGCGTTTTGGCTAGCTTCAATCACATTATCGTCATATAAATCATAAAATAAACCAACTAGCGGGCCTGGCAATTGACGCGATATTTTGTGACCGGTATTCAAGACAGTGGTTCTGCTGGTTGATACTAGCTTTGAAGACTTGAGTTTTTTGACACCATTGGTATCGGCTGGTTTGGCCCGTTTCTTGTTGCCATTTGCAGGTTTTTTTTCAGGTTTATTTTCAGTTTTCTTTTCAGCTTTCTTTTCAGTTTTCTTTTCAGCTTTCTTTCCAGCTTTCTTCGTTACCTTTTTCGGAGCGGACTCCTCGATAACTTCTTTGACAACAGGTTTTCTAACCCTTTTGGGCCTCAGAGAAAATTTACTCTTCTCTTCTTTCACTACTTCTTCTTTTTCATTTGGCTCTTCGCTTTCTATTTCTTGCTCTTTTTCTATTTCTTGCTCTTCTTCTTTTCCTTGCTCTTCTTCTTTTTCTTGCTCTTCCCCTTTTTCTGTAGTTACTTCGGGGATTGTCTGGCTATCTATAACTACTTCTGGTCCATTACTATAACTCTCCTCCTTTTTCTCTTTTATAGCATGGGGCCCAAACGGCAACGTCGATTGTCTCTTCATATCTACAATTTTTCCTCGGGGTATGCTTCGTATAGACTTGCCTCCACGGGATCCAGGTCCTTCTAATGGTTGATTGTCGAACCTAAACTTGGATGTTATGGCCCTTTTGAGGTTGTGGGTTGACGAATCAGAGGGTGACGGAAGGTTTTGCTGGTGTTTTCGCGGTCTCCCAAGACGTCGTGGTTTCGCGCCTGGCTTATATTGGCTGAAGCGCGTGGATTTATTTGAAACACCCGAATTAAGAGAAGTGACGGATGGAACCTGTGTTCTTGAATGCAGACTATTTGATGGGAAGTCTATAGATGTAGTGATGGGAAGATGGCTCGAGATGGTTTCGGTGGGAGGATCAACAAATTCGTTGAGGTGGAATACGTTGTTGATTTGCAGAGGGTCTAGTTCAACTGTTTCTTTCGATCCCAATCTTTCAAAAAGCTCGTGTTCGCTTATTGAACTATCTATGTTTGGATCCATACCGTGTCTGGAGTCTCATACTGTGAGAAGTTGATGTATAGTGAGAGTTACCCGGCTTACATACATACTATATATATCACTTCCGTTAACAAGAAGTATAAGGTGTGTCTTATCAGTGGAGAATGTAGAGAGTGTTGGTCTATTGCAGACTTGAAAGGTATGCTCCGAAAGTTCACTTGTTGTTTTGGTTTAAAGTATTCGGTAGGTACGATCCACAGCAATATTTTACTTGCCGCGGCTGCAAAATCTAGAGATTCTTAAGTATCGGTAAAAATTCAATGTTCGACGAATACCTACAGAGTCAATAGTGACCAATAGTCGTGTTTATTTTTTTTGACTAGGTTAGACTGTTCTAGGATTACAGTCAGTACGTGAAGGTCAAGTAGTTGACAGTCTACATCGTAGCAAATGTATACATATCAGGGCCTTGAAGACGCGTATGTTGTGAGCTGCATATAACTCCCCTACTTTTTCTCCCTGGCTAGAATCTATGATCTCGCGACTCTAGCGAGACCCTATACTGGGGCAATCTCGCTACGCTAAGCAGTGAAGTCACCACCAATTACTGTACCGAGATAAAAGTAACTTCTTTTTGGAATTTAGTGTAAAAGGTAGAATGCTATGAGAAAACAAGTTGAAATTGTTGAAAGATGTAGTCTAAATGGAGCCTGATGCAGTGGCCTACATTCACATAAAGTATCTAGCATGTGCAAGACATACAAACGATACCATAAGAAGATATACTGAGAAACTCATATATACTGGCTACTTGGTATAAGTACTTTTCCAATTGAATCTTTAGTAAACTCAGTATAAATACTTTTGAATTGAATCTCGAAAAACTTTTGTATAGTATTTTTCGAAATCTCCAACCTTGTTATCCCTGGTCGATTCTGGCCAATATATATGGCGACTCAATTCTCTCGTCTAATACTAGCAAGTAACTTTACTGATTGTAACTAAAACCCATAATCATAATAATTTCATTTTGTATAAGATTTATTTGTTGAATATTCCCGTAAATAACTTTTGGAAATTGTACATTATCCAATCAGTATATTAAATAAGAACACAGCTTATTTTTATCATACAGATCAAACCACCTGTGAAATCCAATACTCCAGTACTATGGTATTTAGTCTACTTTACATAGTCCAGACTAACCCAGTAGTCTAGTCATTACTTCACTATATGGGTATTCCCATATCTCTTAAATCGTCCATGATTTCCTCATCAGTGGCTTTCTTCAACAACAATTCGGCACTGGAAACAGCAGGCACCTCTTGCAAAGAGGTATTTATAGCACATGGAAATCCATGGAATTGCACCAATCCGTTAAGCACACCCAACTGGTGATTCCTATTGTTTTGCTGCTGTACCAATTCTACCAAAGTATTTTGCTTTATAGCCTTTTTAGTAAGAGGATGTGATTGTTCGTGACCGTTTTGATCGTAGCCATTGGGGTGGTTTTCTTCAATCAGAGGAATGGCCGAATAACTGTAGTCAGGAACAATCTGGTCCAATTGATTCCTTTCTTTATTGATCTTGTACCATAGAGAGGTTGTTTCAGTGATCATATCATTCTTAGAGTCCATCAAATTCTTCAAAAAGTCTTGGTGTATCGATGTTCTGGTAGCAATGGTTTCCTTATCAATACACTTGAGTTTATACGATAAGTTGAAGTTGGCAAGCTTCAAGCTTTCCTGATAGAAACCATTGACTTTATGGTAGATTTTGGAGAGTTCTGAATGAGATCCTTCCAAGCAAAGTTGGAGTTCTCTTTCGAGCAAGCTGAGTTTATCTTGGTATAGTTTGTCTCGCAAGCTAGCAAACAATTCTTCTATATGAATAAGATCTTCAATAGCCAATTTACGCTGTTCATTAAGATTCACATCCTCTTCTTCCTCCTCCTCTTCTTCCTCCTCATCTTCCTCCTCTTCTTCTCTTTGCTCTACGTTTTCGTTCTCCTCCACCTCATCCTCTTCGTTCTCCTCCACATCCTCTTCTTCAGCATCTTCCTCGGCATCTTCTTCAGCGTCTTCCTCTTCAGCATCTCCTTCTTCAGGCTCTCTCTGTATTGCTTGTTCGACTTTCACCAGTTTTTTCTCTGATTGTTTGGCTCTTTCAACTTCGACTTCATCTTCTTTGCCAGCTTCCTCACCTAAATCGTCATTGTCTTTGACGTTCTCTTCTTTTTCTTGTTCTTGATCTTGTTCTTGATCTTTTTCATTCTCCTCTATTTCTTGATCTATATCTATTTCTTGATCTTTTTCTGGTTCTTCTTCTAATTTTCCCTCTTCAAAATCCTCTTCGATCTCTTTACTTTCTACATCACCTTCTCCTTCCTCGTCTTTTGGACTGGTCTTTTGCTTCTTGGCTTCAGGTTCATCTGAAAGATCCAAACCACGTTTACTATTTTTAAAAGCATCTTTTGGTTGATTTTCCTCTAGTATTCCTAATTCCTTCTTATTGAGATCTTCATCAAAATCGTCTGAATCTACATCTTTCAACCTTGCCAACTCAGTAAGCTCCGATAACGCTAGCAAGTCCGAAACAGGCTCATTGTTCTCGGTGTTTTCTTCCAAAAAACTCATTTTGTCTGTCTCAGCTTCAGATCCTTCGTCGCCCAAATCACTCAACTCTGAGCTCTCATAACTATCTCTATTGGTACTTTTTGGAGCATTTAAGTCTTCATTTGAATGATTTTGCCTGTATCTGATAAAGTCTAGTGATGGAGGAGACGTGGCTATATCAGTAAGAGGTGATTCTTTGGACCGGTAAATAGACTTTTCATCTTTTGATTCTGACTTATCTTCGTTTTCTTCCTTATCAAAACCATTTTTGTTAGATTCACTGGGATCAAACTTATAAGATTGACTAAACTTGTTCAAAAAGCCATTTTCTTCGATATCATTAGGTTCTTGTTCACTCATACTGTTGTGACTGATATTGGCCGATTTGGGGATTTACTCGAAATTGTCTAACTTTTGGTAATTTTGTGATGAACGGTTTCGATTAGATTGGAAAAGTTATAATAATTACTTGAATTCCTCTCAATTTAGTTATGTTTACTTCAAGATTAATTGGTTGGATGGGTATTAATGATTTGGATAAGTTTGTAGTTTGATGGTTTTTGGTGGTTTTTTTGTGGTAAATTTGATCGCTCGACCTTAATTATGGTAATAATGTGTCAAAATTGGTGATTATTGGGTTGTGTGTAGGATAATGGCACTGTCTTTAGTTTAGTTCTGTATTGACTTGAGCGCTCCGTAAATGGGGCGGCCGGTACTGGCGTCACGTGCCGCGTGTCTGCAGGACGGGAAATTTTCACTCATCGCTATTTGCGGGATGAGATGAGAAGGAAAGAAGTGTAGTGGTATCAAAGAAGTTGTAGTTGTATCATGTCATTTGCAGGATTATTTGGTAGTAGCAAGGTCGACAGTGGTGTTGCGAACTTATTCTCTGGTTCGTCGGCTGGACCTGTGACCAAGGACCAATTGAGAAGTACCCGTAGTGAAATTAAGATTGCAAAGGAGAAGAAAGAGAGAGATGAGCAGGAGAATAAAGATGAAGAAGACGAAGAAGATGAGGAGGTTGAAGATGATGAAGATGATGAAGAATCAGATGAAGAAGAAGAGAGAGTTGTAAAGAAACCGAAGAAGAATGACATGAGACACGATGATTTGGAAGCAAGATATTTCAATAAGATTCTCAAGGAAAAAAAGGAAGACGTCAAAGAAGGTGAAAAAGACGTTGGTGCTGAAAAAGATGCTGAAAAAGATGCCGAAAAAGATGCTGAGATCAAAGATGGTGAAAAGGGAGGTAAAAGTGGGGAAGCCAAGACTCTTGATCTTAAAGAAAGTGAAATGGAAAAGGCTGAGAAAACAGTCTTTGTTGGTAATGTCACATCCAATGTAATTACTTCCAGACAAGTAGCCAAGAAGTTCAAGAACTTATTTTCTGAATTTGGCAAGGTTGAGTCTATAAGATACAGATCGATTGCATTTGACGAGGCGCTTCCTAGAAAGGTTGCGTTTGCCAAGAAAACATTGCACAAGGCTAGAGATACCATCAATGCGTATGTTGTTTTTACCGAGAAAGAAGCTTCGTTGAAAAGTCAGAAGTTAAACGCCACTGTTTTCGAAGGGTTTCATATTAGGGTTGACCATGTGGCCCATCCTTCGCCCAAGGACAACAAGCGGACCATATTTGTGGGTAACTTGGACTTTGAAGAAAAGGAAGAAACCTTGTGGCAATACTTTAATGAAAAGATCGATAATGATGTTGAGTCTGTGCGTGTTATTCGTGACGCAAAGACCAATGTGGGTAAGGGGTTTGCATTGGTACAGTTCAAGGATACGCTTTCTGTGAACCGTGCTGTTCTCTTGAACGACAAGCCTATGGGAGAGAAAGGACGGAAGTTGAGGGTGTCGCGAGCCAAGTCGTACGCCAAACCATCGATTCTTTCACCCAACCATATCGATAATTCCAAAAAAGCATTTGCAGCCAAAAAAGCCATGAGCGAACAACAAAAAACCAAGTTGGGCAGAGCGCAGCGAGTTTTGGGAAAAGCCGACCGTGCGACGGTGGGCCAAACCAAATTGAATGAGGGGCAGCGCGCCAGTAAGGGATCGCGCATTGCGGGGATCAAGGGGTTAAAGGGCAACAAGGGGGTAAAGAAGCCTCGGATAAGAGAGAGATCGAGCAAGTTCAAGCAGGAGCGGGACCAGATCAAAAAGGATTTCAACCCTAAGGAAAGCTCTAAGGAAAAGAAGCCTAGACATCCCAAGGAAAAGAAATGAGTGTATAGTAGATAGAGAAGACTAAAAGTAGTAGAGTGAGAGCAGATTAAAAGTAGTAGAGTGAGAGTAGAACAAAAGTAACACTTAGTGAGTAGAGTGAAAAAAGTAGGGGATAAGGGGGTGATTGTGCAAATGAGTAGATGATACAGACGAAAAACATACATGAGAGATTCAAATGAGTTTATACTATCTATCATAGTGTATATATCACCATTTATACAGTTGTCATCTGTGTGTTGTCGCCATATCAACTCTTATCTTTTATCTACCGCAGTAGTTCCTGCCACAGTCCTTATTGTTCGCATTATTGTCGCACTGTGGTTCTTATCGTAGATCCTCTTCCCCCTACGGCTCTACCCTAAGCCCCTGTAACGACCAGGGTGTTAGTCTCTAATATATATAAAGAGAACTATATCCCTATAAGTCTTGGAATGGATTATAAACCGACTGCTACAATATCTATCATGGGCTCCTTAAACTCCAAGCCCGTCAAACCAGCGGTCGCTACAGCAGCACCCGCACCCGCACCTAGCGACGAAGAAAGCACTTACAACGAGAAGCACGATGCCACAACCGACGACTTGGCCCAGTACTTGGCCAATGTGAATATCACACCTGGCAATGGGACTTTCAACCCCATTACTACAGAATCCTTGGATGACTGGCAGCACGAACTTGAGGCGGACCCAAAAAATGTATTGGCCCAAAACGCATTGGGCGCAAATTCCATCGCCGCCATTACCGAGAAAACTGATAGCGCCACCAAGTTGCACACGCGCTACACGTTCAACACCGCCGTGGACGTGGTGGGCTCGCCATCATACAATGGCAACCAGAAATCTGCCGGTACATGCTGGATTTACGCCACCTCCAACGTATTGCGTGCCCACGTCATTAAAAAATACAATCTTCCCGAAGACAAGTTTCAGGTTTCGCAGCCATATCTCTACTTCTACGACAAGCTCGAAAAAGCCAACTACTTTTTGGACCAGGTTATCGACACCGCCGCGCAACCCATCGACTCGCGCTTGGTACTGTTTTTGCTCCGCGACCCCGTGGGCGACGGCGGCCAGTGGGACATGATCATCAACCTTGTGGAGAAGTACGGCATAATCCCACACGAGTTTTTCGCGGGGAATTTCCAGTCGAGCGCGTCTGCAGCCTTGAACAGCTTCTTGGCGCAGAAGTTGAGGGAGTATGCGTTGGTGTTGAGAAAATTGGTGGATAAGGGGGTGCCTGCGGCTGTAATCAGTGGTGTCAAGGCGTCTTTCAACAAAGAAATATATCGTATCGTAGCTATTGCGTTTGGATCCGCGCCAAAACCCACAGACTCGTTTGTGTGGGAATTCTTTGATAAAGACGGCAAGTACCACTACTTCAAAACCACACCAGTAGAATTCTACAAGAAGCACGTTGGGTACGATGCCGCCTCCCACTTCTCCATCATCAACGACCCAAGAAACGACTACGATAAGCTCTACACCGTTGCGCGTCTTAACAACATGGTGGGCGGAAAAAAGATCGAGTACGTAAACACTGAAATTAGCGAGGTTAAGGCAATCGCCATACGCCAGTTGAAAGACAACGAGCCCATTTTCTTTGGGTCGGACGTGGGCAAGTTCAGCAACTCCAAGTCAGGGGTGTTGGACCCCGACGCCTGGGACTACACGTTGGCTTTCAACACCTCTCTTTCTGTAGGCAAGGCCGAGCGTATCACTCTTGGCTCGTCTGTGCCTTCGCACGCCATGGTAATCACCGCGGTGCATATTGATCCTATCACTAACGAGCCTGTGAGATGGAAGATTGAGAACTCCTGGGGCGACGAAGTGGGTGACAAGGGGTTCTTTGTGATGTCCGACAAGTGGTTTTCCGAGTACGTGTTCCAGATTGTCACCAGTAAGAAGTATGTTAGTAGAAAGACGTGGGATGTTTACAAGAGCGGAGACTTTAACGTGTTGCCATACTATGATCCGTTAGGGACATTAGCACAATAACAAGTTCTCCACCGAACACTATCTATTCCAGTCTACAATAAACACAATCTAGATTAGGGATCCTAAGTATGCGATATATACCTAAGTTTGATGAGATTGTAATTCAGTAACTACATTTGCTCCAATCATTGCAACCGTCGGATGAACATTGTGCACCGTCTTTGATGTCATCACAGAAGCCATCAATACCTTCTTATGTGTTGATTTAGAGTTCACCTTGAAATGCGTTCCCCGCAATTTGATCATAATCACTATCAGGGTTAGGATTAACTGCGGCTGCCCAGCAGTACTTCAACCGTAGTTATTGTCAAAGAAATAAAAAAGATTTAAGTCATGATCCTCCTCTGAGAAGTCTCTGTCTCCAGCCACTACTCTGGCTAAATCTCTATTGACATCATTGTACAAACAACTAGTCCGGTCGTTGAAGATTTTCCATCTTTTCTACAGAGTGTTAGAGTGTCTTTAAATAAGGGATTAGTCGTTGACACCAAAGTAGGCGTTCATACAATTCAAAGCTTCGTATCAAGACTAAAGTACTTGATCGCTGCGTAAGTAATAACCAGTGATGTTACAATGACTGCCGCACTACTGCAAAATTCTGCGTCCTTCTTCAGAATAGATAACATCTGATAACTTATTGTTAGGTTTTATAGAATCTATTTCGATAGTGATACCAAAGTTACTTGCAGGTCAAATTAGGCGAGAGAATTTTGCAACTATTTATACCCGCCAGGGGCCTTTGCCACGAGGGGTATCCCACGAGGTGGCCTGATTGCAACGACGCGGAATGGTCTCAAGCATTCATATTACCGAGGTACACCTTACATTCCCCCTTGCTTGGAAAGGCTATTCTGTAAGCAGATATGACAATAAGTCAAACCCTGGCTCGTAAAGAAGTAGCTGCTGCAATTACGGTTGTCGCCGCAGGGACATCACCCAGGGAAGGATCTCACCTATCCTTTTTGGCACTAGGGAGTAGCGACAGTGAGAGTGGCCGTACTAGCTCGAGTGGCAGTGAGGGGTTAGTAATTACCGCGGCTATAATAGCCTCTTCTGTCGATATATGTTTTTCCTGTTTTTCGCCCAAAATCTATAAAATCACCACTCATCAGATTCATAGTGAAGTGAGATAAGAGCAGCTTTTGCCAGCACCGATTTATGACTGTAGGTGTGATCGATATCAGTTCGGAGCCTAAGCAATGAATTCTACAGCATCTCCCATAAATCCGACTAAGAATTTTTATCACACACACACCTAGCTACTCTTGATTTTCTAATTCTCGTATTTTCTCACTTTACCACGTTTTCTCTACACTTCCCCACTCTCAATTTTCTCACCACATTCTGTTGATGTTGACCAAGGCACTTTGGCAGCACTCTACAAACACTCTGACCTATAAAATTTCCCTCTTCATATTTAGCACTTTGAACCGAAAAACCAAAGCACTCTTTAACACCCTATCACTCAACACCAAATCACTCTTTACCAACACACTTCAGCACCACTTCACTCTCTATTCTAGCATCTTGACATCTACAAATCCTCACCATTCCTCTCAACATCCAGTGAACTAAACAGTGCACTTAACAGTTCACTAAACATCAACAACTCTATTTTCACTACAATCGCGCTTCAAATCTTTTTTCTCTATCTCAAATCTTATCTATTTTTCACATTCTCGCTTTTCATTCTTCATCATGCTACAGGCGGTACCACAGGAATTGGACTCCCAATTAGACTCGTCCCTCCACAACATCATCCATGACTACCAATCATCCACAAGCCCCAAAGAGCTCATCCAATTGATCGAAAATATCGACCATGAAACCTTCAAACTCGACACCGCTATTCACAATTACGTGGCGCTTCAACGAAAGTCCCACGAAAAAAACCTTTCAAATCTCGAATTCAAAAGGGCTACACGCCTAGCCACCACCATAACCTCCTCATCTAACCTCTCAGACATCTTCCAAGTCGCCAACTCCCTTGGCCATGCCTTAACTATCAAAATCAAGTCGTTGGACGACGAAATCGCGAACGTAGATTCGACTCTCCAGTACGTAACACACATCCACGATTTGAAATCGGACTTGAGCAGGGCCCACTACGCCTTGGATCATGGCCAGCTAGATGTGGCTGCCAAATGTATTGCCTCTATAAGGACAAATGTACCTCCTGCCTTGATCGATGGCCAGTTTGCTTCGGCCGTTATACCGTCCACAGACTTGCCAGATCTTCCTGGGGTGGTACTTGAAAACTGGACGAGCCAACTTACTCAGACGTTCACAGAAAAGTTCAATGAAGCTGCTAAAAATCGAGATGTCGAGCTGTTGACCAAGTACTTCCAGTTATTTCCCCTTATTGGGCAGCACGAAGTCGGTTTGGCATGCTATAGTCGGTTTATCTGTGACATTATAGCCGATACAGCCAAGTCTTTGCTCTCAAAGGTTAGTACTGAATCGAACCCAGGCGTTTTTGCTACTGTAGCTGTTCTGTTGTTTGAGAGCATTTCGGTAATGATCTCTCAACACGAGCCGTTGATCAAGAGATATTATGCAAAGACCCATCCAGAAGCCATGGCTAATATCATTACACGGATCCAGTCTGAAATAGACTCCCAAATCGGCGTAATATGTGATACTTTGTATGATGTCAGACGTCTAGATAAGTTGAATCAGGACATAAAAATGTACCAATTTCCGTTACTTTCCCACTCAAATGATGGTGAAAATGCGGCTGAGCTTCCCACTGATGAAGATGAAGTGGTGTCAATTTTACAGGTAGGAGATGTTGTCAATGAACTTGCAGTGTTGTTTCACCACTGGTCGCTCTACTGCCATTTTGTCAGTGCCAGATACTTACAGAGCAGTAATAGTAATAGTAACAGTACTAGTAATGGCTTGACTATTCCCCTGGTAATTTCCAACTCAAACTTTACACGCAAAATCTCCGTTAAATTCCTTCCGAAGTTCGAAGCATTATACACTTTCTACTTCAGGAGGTCGCTTGAAAAAGCCTTGGCGATTGAAGAAGTTCCATCGCTCGAACCGTTCCTCGTGGAGGGGATTTCTTCGCCAGAACCTCACCTAATCTGCTCTTCCGTCATTGAAGACATTACTCTAGTCCTCAACACAAGTCTTCGTAGCGTTCTCCAGACTTCAGTGGCTTCGACAGTTAAGAAATATGTGACTGAAACCACCCAAATTCTTCAAACTGACTTGGTCAATGGCTTCTATATCCGTAACTTGAACCATAACCAGCCTAGATACAACCAGACACTCACATTAGTCAGCGAGTCAGCACCTTCTGGATCTTCTACTAATGGCAATATCACTCCTGCTACAAGAAGTAATACTCCCGAAGTCAATACTATGAGCTTCTTCAAAGGAGCTTCAACAGCATTGGGAAACGTCGTAGGAGGTTCCGCCACTGGTACACAACCTTCTTTGGCCAGCACCCTTAGATCAGGCGCAAATCCACCTAGATTATTGGCATTTATTGTCTACTTGAATACCATTTCGTTGGGCCACGAATATTTCGCCAAGATCGTCTCCAATATCGTAAAAACCCCAAACTTCATATCCTCGTCGTTTCCATATAATAACGATGCTGAAAAGGTGGAGCAGTGGCTCAATAACGACTTGTTAGGGCCTTTTGTAGCCATGTGTAACAAGATCATCAACGATAGTTTGATCAACTTGTACAACCAGTCGTCCAAAACAAGATTAATAACCCTTATAAACGACCTTGTACCTGAATTTCCAGATACTTATTTGGTTCAAGACGATATTCATGACGACTCTTCAAGCTCCGACTCCCGTCTTGTCCATTTCTCTCTTGCCTGGCTGTCGTTGATCAAACCCTACAAACAAACCATGCATTCTCCATTATTCCAAAAGTTTCTTCGTCTTTTGATCCTTAACTTGATCAACCTCTTGGAAAAACGACTCCACCTCGTGCTCAAGAAGTTTGGTATCAACGACTTGGGTTCAATACGACTCGAAAAGGATATCTCGTTCTTGATCAACGCTATTTGTGAAGACAACTACCAGTTAAGAGAGAAGTTTGTACGTATTACTCAGATGGTGTTGTTGGTGGATATGGACGAAGACGAATACCAAGAGAGCTTGGCCCATGCAAATCAAGCCCAGGGTGATGAGGTAGAGACAGACGAATACCACCTTGGGATAAATTGGGTGCTTACGCCGCAAGAGAGAAAGCAGGTGAGGTCCTACAAAAAGAATTAGAATCACAAAGAATATACAATTTATCGGATGTAACCCTTAAACAAAAGCCACGTTTGACCTATTATTTTATTGATTATCGATTCTAATTCTATAGGATTAATTCAAATAACTCATCAGTGAAATACTCCTGTTTTTCGTAATCACTTTCTCCTTTCAAGATCCATATTACCTGATAAGATTATCTTAATTGATGTGATGGAGCCAGAAATTGAGCTAAAACGGAACCCCCGAACGGGTATAGAATAAATTTCAGTATTGATTACACGAGCCTCAACTGCTTGTTTCAGTAGTTCGTGAGATATTGGATACAAAACTTGGACTTGAATAAAAAGTTTGAAAACTTATCAATTGAGAATCACTCGATAAGATAATGCCATTGCCCGACAATGGTCTTTGTGTGACACTATCACATTATTGCGGTCTATATTAGAATGTAGATATCTTCTGAAAAAGAAACAGCTAGGGATGAGTATAAACGCTCAGATACTAAGTAAAGCTACGACTAAAAATTCAAACACTTACGTTGATTATTATCGTTGATAATTCTACAAAATGCAATTTTTTACTAATTTTCTTCATCAAATTACAATAAATGAATACTCTGTATGTGAGTAACAACTTCTAATCTATTCAATTTTTATTAACTGGTTACTTAGTAGATCATAGGCTTCAAAAGTCTATCATATTGCTAAATTGGTATTCAATTCAACCATTGATCACTCGCTATTTCAGAGTCTAACTCTTTCGGCGAGTTCTTTATCATATTCAATATATCGTCTAATTCTTGATTATCTTGCATAAAGAGCCTGTATCTATATAAGTACTTGTATAATTGAATTATGTATTATGCTCTATTTTATGGGAATTTAAGGACTTATACTGTCATTCCGTTCATTGTAAGTGTGGGATTCATGTAAAAGCTTTATTTTCATGCTCTTCCGAAGAGCTTCTCTGCTTTTCAGCGTACATCTTAGCCGACGCATTCGCTATACTATCTTTTTTCTCTGCCAATAATTTGGCCGCCAACGCATCCTCGTCACGCTCTGCGGCTGTTCTATCAGGCCTTATCCTCATTCTGTTGATTATAGCTTCGAATTTCGGATGGGTATATTCACATTCAGGCCCTTTGGGACAGAACCCACTTAAGTACATTGGACACATATGTCTACGTATATGTCTTCTTACACACTGAGGGCCATCGGGACAGAACCCTTTGGAGTAGTTCTGACACTCTGGAATTTTCAGTTGGGGATCTACATGCAAATAAAGACACTCAGGCGTCTGAGTACAGAAACCGTTCTTGGAGTAGAAGAGACACTCGGGCATCTTCCGGAGGTTGTACTCATGTAAAAATTCGCAGTGATCATTTTTTTTGCAAAGCCCTCGGAGCCAATGCTTGCACACGATTTTGTTGTTGTACATTGACGCCACATGTTTGTTAGGACATCGGTTGCCGTTGGGACACGAGTTGTGGGGTTTCTGGGGGTTAAAGTACTGGCATACGGGCCGATCGGGATCAAGCCCAAAGTTGTATTCGCTCCGAAGAAACGGCTCGAACTTGAAATATTTGTTTCTGGTGTCGGGATGTATGGTTTGGTTGAGGTGTAACATGATGATTATAAATAAAACCAATCACTTCAATCACTCGTTTGTATGTTAGTCGGGTGCCGAAATGCACGTGAGGAGGAAGGAGGAACAGAGAAGAGAACAAAGGAGAAGAGAGAAGAGAGGGAAGAAGGTCACGTGTAGTAAGTGGAAGAGATAAGGCAGAGAAGCCCGGAATGGGTTAGTGCGAAGAGAAGAATAACTAGTGGCCACGGTAATCGTAACCCACAGAAATTGGGTAATGCAGTAGCTTTGTTAGTTTGTGTAGAGACTTTTGGTGAAAAGGGTACTGGGAAGGTGAAATGCAGAGTGTACTTGGTATTGGTGAGAATGTAGAGTAATTGGTGAGAATCAGTGAGAATTAGTGAGGATTAGTTAAATTAGTTTGAGAGTAGCGAGAACTAGCGCGAATTATCGAAAATTAGCGAGTGTATTGAGTAAGAAAATAATTAGCGAAAGAATGGGAACGTGAGTTCTCTGCAACTATACTTGAGTGAGTCAAATGTAGTGGATTTGTGAGAGTATGCGTAGAAAAAAAGTGGCGAGAATCAGGAAGGCGGTCAGCCATAGTTGGTGAGAAGTGGTGAGAAGTCGTGAGAGTGAGAATCAGGGAGGGTCAGTGATAGTGAGGGTCAGTCATATACTGCTACGTCATACTTATTTTACATGATGCCTATTCTAGTTCATTAATAAGATTGTGTATTATCAAGTTCAATTAATATACAAAGAACCCAATTAGACGTATGAAATATACTTGTTTAATTTAACTTAATAAATCTAGATGAATCCTTATTAGACAATAAGTTTAGGGATGGTTGGTGTTGACTTAGATGTTGGATGGGTACAACATGATTCTGACAGAAGCACCAAAGGTCTTGGCTGGTAAGTTCTTTCTGAAGTTGGCTCTAACGACACCGTTGCTACCGTGAGTTCTGGTGACTTTTCCCCAGATGACTCTGATCTTGGAGCCTCTGACTTCCTTGGAAGCTCTGTAGACGTAGGCGATTCTCTTACCCAAGTAGAACTTGGCGTCGTTGGTGTTACCGACGTTTTCGATTTGAATCAAAGAAACGCTTGGGTTGTTGACGTTCTTGGAACGTTGGTATGACAAGTGCTTACCCTTAACGTATACTAGAAAGTTAGTAGTGCTCAAAAAGCGAGAAAAACGACAAAAAATGACAAAAAAACGACTTGACTAGAATAGTAGTGGAACTTCATAGTGACTCATAATTTTCACTTGACCTGTTGAAACTCAGATCAGATACATATCTAGATGAAAATGCCTTCATCTGATACCCTTATTTATGCTAGGTAGTCTCGAGTATGTTGGTAAAGTCTTTTGTTCAATTCTCACGGTGAAAAAAATCAAGTTTACCAGTCATTGGTTGGTGCTCGAGACTCTTTGACAGTATGATGTACTGGATGTATCCAGTGTTGTTCCACTATTATTCATAGCATATTTGTGGTCTTATCGTTTCATATTCCTTATTGTAAACATACATCTGTGTGATTCAGCCATTTCGTATAGTTCTATCGATGCTATTAAGAAGAAGAAATGATTTTTCAACTTTTTTTTTGACCCGATGAATTTTGGTGCGTAGGAAAAATTTGCTATGAGTTGGTGGAGGGTTACAGGTTAGGCCCAGGGCCAGAGTATGGTGGTGACCGCAAACTGTAAATGGAGGAGTGTATGAGCGCGGCCTGCATAGGCGGGGTGCGGGTTACCATATCATATGAGCGCGAGTGCCCGGAAAGCCCTAACCGGATGCACGTGAGAAGCCCTAAAGACAAAATGCCAGGACGATGTCCGAGCACGTGTTTACCCCATACCCCGGATTTCAGTTATGGCTAGCGACACTAAGCATAACTAGTCCATATGGTTGATGGTGATAGGTTTAAATGCACCGAACTTAGATAAGAGAAACCAGTAATAATTACAATTTAGGGGAAGGCTAGCCAAGGTAAATATGAAAATGTAGTATTCGATATTCTACGTTACTCATTAGTAGCAGGGTGGCTATACTTGTGCTGCTTAAAATAATGGTAAATATATCTTTATGATAATTCATAAACAATCCATTATTAATTATTCGTGGTGTCAAGTTGAAGCATTTTAACTGATCTCTCTTTGGCTTACTTGGTGCAAATGGGTAATAAATGAGTGCTTAATTATGCTTACCATTAGTATGCTCTCTGATTAAAACAAATTAGTTGAGCTGCGCTGCTTATTAGAATTTTTAACTAGAGGAGAAATGTAGGCGTACTTATTTGCTGTGGAGTCGTTCAAGAGCTACGATTGTATAAGGTTCGATATGGGGTTCTTATCAGTTATTGAAATGAGTCTTGTGATTGCTAGGAGACTTATTGGTATCATTGATTCTTATCGATTGCTACCAACCTACATGGCTGCAAAAAGTCGTACAATTTCGATAAGAGGGTCATTGACGTCAATAAGTTCTATTGTTGCAATTGGTTGCAAAAATCACTCAACCTGATGAAGGTCATGGATTGAAATAGTGATATCGATAGTAGTAAGAAGAGGTTCTCAAGCATTCCCAATACCTCTGGTGCTTTGCAAGATGATTGAAATATTATAGAGCATAATCTAGAGCCCGACTAGTACATAGTCCATCGTGGAGAATAAACAGTAGAATATTAGTATAGTAAGCACTAAATAATATATGAGTAATATTTGAGTAAACGGCCATAATTGTATACTTTAAATTTAGATAGATCACCAAATTGACAAACTTCAAGGACTTAAACTTTAGAGTAATGATTGACACATAATGAATGGGATGATGTTATGTTATATTACTATAAACTAGTCAGGAAAGCTCTGTTCCACTAGAGGTTAAAAGATATTTTCTGTAGTTAGCTTTCAAAGCTTGATTTCTTTCTCCTCCTTCCATTTGTCAAAGTTGACTCTCCAGTGCTTGGCAGTCCTATTGTCATACTTCGAGGCTTTGGCGGAGCCCGAAGGAGCGTTGTGGAGCGACAAGTTGGCCAAGTTGGTCAAGTTGGAGAAGCTGTCGTGGATGGTATTGGCATAATCTACGTTGTCGAACCATCTGGTCTGCCACACGGCCCCTGTGTCTTGTTCCTTTTTACGGAGTTCTCGTTGTTTGTTCTCAATTAGGGACTTTTGCTGGTGAATCGCATCATAATTGGCCTCTTTGATAGCTTCGGCCACTTTCAACCACGCTTTCCTCGACTCCAACTCGTGCTGCTCTTCAATGGGCTTGACCTGCAACTTTTCAGGGGTCGAAGCCATTGCATCGTAGAACAATTCATCGGCCTTTGAAGGAGAAGAAGCGCCTTTGGCAATGTAGGACTTTTCGGACCATTGACCGCTAATTGTCACAATGGCATTCTCTTTATGGGCAGATGATAACTGGTCACGATAAATTCTGGCCTTATAAGTATGTTTTTTGCCCGAAAAGTAGCCTCTCCCGGAGTATTCAATCACTACAAGATACCCGTTGGAGGCTTGAATATACGAAGTTCCGTCCAACTCTACAAATGGCGATGCCGTGATCAACCCCTCGATGTGCAATGGCGGAAGTGTGATCAAATACGACTCGTTCAAGCCCTTATGGTCCAAGATAGCGTGGCCATATTGCTTGACCAGCATCGAAGCCTTGGAAATAGTGGCCTTGACGCTATTGTATCCTTGCAACACAGTGTCGGTCTTGGCATTGGCGATTGCGTAAGCAGTGACCGGTGGGTGGTGGCTCACTTGCTCGGACAAAAGGATAGTCTCACCCACCTTTTGGTCCTCCCATTTTCCCACAAAAGTCTCACCCAAAAATGGGTTGAGCGGTTTTTTTTCCAGGCCTGCCAGCTCGTTACGCAGGCAATACTGCAGTCTCAAAGTTGATATAAACCAGCGGGTAACGGCGATAACTCTCTTGAGAGCCATGGCGTCAATTTCATCAGCACTTGCATTTTCAGATGCCAGCAAGTTATTGGCTTCTACAAGCAAGTTAGGGTGTTCGGCCCAGTACTGCGAGAACTCCACGAGGGAGGTGGATGATAAAATGAATGGTGGCGCGGTGAGGGTGGACAAGTCGCCGTTGAACGAGGTGATGGACTTAAGGAAGGAAGTCCACGACGACAGTTGAGAATCAGACATCTTGGAATTCAATGACAGCAGAGATATGATTGGTCGAAAAGTGACAATATATGTGACAAGTGGAGTTGTCAACTGATCGGTTCAATGGTTATCTTGTTATGAGATGAAATGCGGAAGAAAAGAGAATTAGCGGGAAAGGAGACGGAGGGGAAAAAAGGGAGACTAGTGAGATAGAAAAAGGAAGACTGTGAGATAGAAAAAGGGAGACTAGTGAGATAGAAAAAGGGAGAGTGGTGAGAGTAAGGGAGAAGAGAGGTAACGTGTAGTGCTATAGAGGTAATGCTATGCTACTAGACTATAGAGTACTAGCCTTTCGTAGTGATAGCCTATCATTAGTACTAGTCTATTCTTGCTGTCTCTATTTGGTAGTCTTGCTCGCACTGCCCGGAAAGACGTTAGCGTATTTGTAGCGTGTAGCATATTTGCGGTGCGACTGACTCGCCGGCACATACGGAATAGGTTGGTATGAGCGCGGATTCACTATGACGCACAATAGATCTTCCCTAGTCTACTGTATCTCTTCCTCCTTATTACTCTCATGCGTCACATTACTCTCACTGTTTCTCCATTTCTCGCTAATCCTTTCCTCTACCCTCGCTATTCTTCCCTATACTCTCGCTATTTTCCACTACGATAATTTCTCTTGACCCAGTAAAATGTATGTGCCTCTTCGGATCTCGGACCTTTTTAGATTGAGATTTAATCCATACCTCGAAAACCTTCCGTACCTCTACAAGACTTCGTGTTGTTATTGATTGTGCCCCAATCGTCTACATTCTCCATCCTCAATAACCGTCCCTTTTTCCTTACACGGCAGTCTGCGCATTGCCAGTAGCCGAGCCCCACCATCAATCTCTACAATATCGGGGTATCCCCTCGCTTCAGCTCTCTCCATCGTCGTGTGCTCTCCTCCTCATGCTGCCGGTAGAATCGTACTTAATGCGTGTATTACGTAAGCCGTTTGTCACAACCCGTCAAGCTGAAGGTAGGTCGATACAAAGCTTTCGATTCCAAAATACAAAAATTGGTTTTATCATATAGATCGCGAGAGCGGGGCGAGAAACTTAGAATGTGCATGGTCTCGGGTGCTGTAGCCTTCTGGATAGGGCGGTAGAGAACCCAAAAACGCTTAGTCAGTGCTTGGTAGTTCGATTTTATGCAGATTTTTGGCTGCGTTTCGCAGCTTAAGATGCTGCAGTACCTGATCAGTGCTTAATCGAAGCGTGATAAGCAGAGTACACTTGACCCGGCCATTCACAGCCAAATGCCAAAACACTAAAATGCATCTCGCTCAATGAGGTGGTTCGGCGCACGACCCAATATGGATGGGCATACGCCTGTGAATACTCGAATACTTTCAAATTATATCAATTCCTTTCAATTGACAAGATGAATATCCTCTTTATCAATCTCGAATAGATGGGTTTTTATACATTTTGTTCTTGTTTAACGAAATTTTATAATTTTCCTGAATTATTTAACGATCTGAATGCTTTAGCTACCTGAATAATTAAAATGTCGTGGAAATATTACCATAACACTTACTTATAATGTATGGCAATTGTAAAAATCATTTCACCGGGATAGCATGCTGTCATATTTTTTCATGACAAACAAAAATGGCCCAATAGCCTACAATCCAACTCACCTCATTCACCATACACTTTCGGCTGTTCAATTGTCGCACCCAATTTGGTAAATAGCGAGCAAACGCGAGAAGAAGTTTTGCATTGATGAAATGTAGTCACCCAGTTAGTTATCAAATCATAATGAAATCCGGTCTAGGTAATTGGAAAGTCTTTTTGGTACAAACCCTATAGATGTCATACAAGCTTATTACATAATGCACTCCATAACCTTTGCCTTTTCCATATAATTTATAGCTTAAAGTATATTTTTCTCTTCTCACACTCTACTGCAATCCCACAAATAGCAGCTCCGTATGCCATTAAAATGGCAAATGCTATGGCATCCGATACAGCCAAGGTATTCATGCCCATGTTGACTAATCCAGTGCCCAAGTTGGCCAACAAAAAAAGGCCTAGGCCATTGTTATTGGTGGCATTGAGCAAGTACGACTCGGTATGGGGCACCGTTTGCTCCACCATATTGTAGGCCAAAAGAAACACTGCGTTATAGCTGACTACCCAAAGCACATATGGCATGTTCCCAAGTCTTCTGCTGATATTGGAGAAGCCAGGAGATGTCGAAAAATAGTAGAAAAGTGCCTGGTAGAACATGCTGGAGACCAAAAGGCCTCGAGTAGTCGAGACTGTGAGCCACGATCTAAGGAAAGAGGTAATTTTACGTGGTTTCTGACTACCATTAGGGATCTGCACCAAGTTATATGGCGTGGGTTTGGATGTAAGCACAAAAGAACCAAAAGATTGGCCAAAGATAAAGATCGACAAGTACCCAGAAAACGAACAGAGCCCTTCTTTGTTCATAGAGAGGATGTTATCGAGTCTATTTGATTCGGTCAACACGTACTTGATCAAGCCGTAGCGGTGCAACAACAATTCGTGGCCTGCTGTGATGGAAAATGCCACCAAAGCACGCGGAAAGAACACAAGAACAGGGTCTAGAATGGCCAAAAGAGTAGGCAAAACCCCGAGGGTGAGAAAAAAGTTCCAGTGGATGCCATATTCGGTGACATGTTCCTGATAATCCAAACCTTTTACACTGATTAAGCGCACAAGACCTAAAATAAGAAGAGGTAATGACTTTTGGATGCCTTTGACAATGATTTGAAGGTAACTGGACCAATTGAACCTGGCTTTCTGGGCTGTCTGAGCTTTGATAACCGATCTGGAATGCACCAATCCCATGGAAAATACAAAAGAGCCCACCCCAAGGTCCATAAGCGAGGTTCCCCAGGTCTCTACCTTTGCAAATCTGCGTGGAAAAACGGGAAAATCAACTGCCAAAATAGCCAAGTTTGTGATGACGAGCATGTGCGCGCGATATGCAGTGATAAACAGCTTTTTGGGCAAGAACTGGGAGGTCTGTGGCGTGGATTTGGACGGAGCTCGACGAGACTTCCACCACCCCAACTTTTGCCCAGTATAAACAAATATTCCTGGAATAAGAATGGCCCAGTGGAGCCAGACTATTCTGCTGCTGTAAATTGTAATAGCCGCTAACAAAGTCACGCAATTGAGGAAAAAGTCGTACACTAAAGGCACGTCTTCCACGCTGTTGGAAAGACCCCTTTTGATCAAGCTGAACGAAAGCCATGCTGTAATTGAAACGCCGGTAACATAGTAAATCTCGCCAATGCTGCCGCCGCTAAGGTCCGACACGAATAGCTGCTTCTGTTCTTTGAGAGAAGCCATGGTGTTGGGAAAGAATGTCGGGGAAGTGCTTATAGGCAAGGGCTTACGTAATCGATTACGTAAACGGCTTTAACGCTACTTAGACTGGGGAAGGTGCATCTGCAAGATGGGCACCAATTAGTGACGACAGTACAGCACCACGGAAGTGCAACGAAGTCAGAATTGTCACCAGGCGAGATGAGCTCAGAGACCACTAGTACCGACAAAAAACGAGAAGATCCGACGGAAGGGGAGCTTTTTACCCCCACAGAAAGCAGACCAGTTGATGATGACCGAACCCAGCAAGACACCGCTAAGGGACCCAAGGACTCAGAAAACGGGCCAACACCCGTAACAAAGTCTATAGCTACAAGTCCAGAAACCCCAGAAACACCCGAAAAGGTAGAATATTCCGACAAAAAACGGCTGGGTCCAGCACCTCTGACTTCAGGAAACCCCAACCAGCCCACTCTGAGCAAGCCCAATTATGGTCTGGATGGTCTGGACGGCGTAATAAGCACCCCACCTTCCCTGCCCAGCCTCCTGGCCGACGACGACAGCTACCGTTTTCTTGAAAAGCCCTCCATGGACATTACCCAATACAATACCAGAACACCTATCGACGACGATTTTGTGATTTACTCCGATTCTGACGGCGCTTCGAGTGGAGTTGAAGGCAGCACCATCGCTTCTACTCTTAAAAGCCCCTCAAACGTCGACGAGACTCCTCTTACAGGCAAATCCACTCCTCGAAGACCTCGTAAAGCATCGAAATTCAGCATCGACGACGATACTCCAAGCCCCAAGCCCAAAAAACGGATACGCCGCAAGTCCAACCGTTCAGTAGATGGCAGTGAACGCTCCCACCGCTCTTCCAACCATCCTATCGGCACTGGCTACACTTCTATGCCGACTCCTGGCAAGATCTTCCGTAACTTATTGATCCTCGAAGAGTCGTTGCGGCAACAAGTAAAGCAGCAGAGGGCCCTTAGACGCAAGTATTTGACGTTCTTGGCCATATTATGTTCACTTATCGCCTCTATTTCCCACCACCTTTTCTTCTCGCAGCATACTTCTTTAGGAACCATGAGAGTTATTCTCCAGTTCATCTTACTAGCACTATTAGTCACCTTGATGTTGTACCACTTGTCTGGAGAGTACCAGAACACCATTGTGTTGCCCAGAAAGTTCTTGTCTTCCACCAATAAAGGCTTACGACAGTTGAACGTACGGCTAGTCAAGATCAAGACTTCATGGACAGATTCGATTATTGACGTTATTCGGGAGCTTCTGCTCTTCTTCGCCACCATGTGCCTCAACTGTCTCCACCAGGTGTACTCGACGACTATCAAGAACAAGCACTCGAGGCTTGAAGTGTTTTTGGTGTCTTGCCAGCTGCAATGCCAGCCTCGAGTAGGTGTAACCGACGTAAAACTCGTGCTAAATGCCCGTCTGTTCAATACAGATGTAAGAGAGGGCTGGGAGTTGTATCGTAGTGAATTCTGGATCCATGAGGGTCTCAGAAGAAGGAAGAATATGATGTCGTTCATGCAAGAGGAAAAGGTATTGGACCGGGGAAAGTTGTTGACAAAGGATAAAAAGGATAGAAAAGACAGGAGGAAATCGGTTCCTGCTGAGGATGTTAGGTCCCCAAAGCAGTACAATGAAGAGTTTCATGACCACGACGATTTTCCAGTGGTCAATACTCCTCCTCATCGACTCAGTGAGCTGAATCTAAAGAGATTGAGTCAGGGATTTGAAACCCATTAAAAAAACTAATAAAACATAATAAAATTAAAACTATCAATAAGACAAGGTATCCACAATGACTACTTTAATAAAAACTAAAACGACCAGTAATACAAAGTATTCAAAAGACTACCATGAGCTCCAAAGAGACTATCGGTATATTCGTGTCATTGATAATACTTCATTCGATATAACTCCTCATATTTATATAAAGACGACATATTACCATAATACAAAATTTGATATACAAAGGTATTATAGGTATAATAAATTATACCCCCTCACTCGACGATATCAATTGGAAGTCAATTTAGGGGAATTAAATAATTTTATCATAAAAATTGTCCTCGATATTTTAAATAATCGACGAGCCATTAGCCACGTACTGCTTTCAAATGTGAAAGTTTATGGATACCGAACACAGTTGTTGCATTCATATCGAACTAAATCATAGAATTAACGTTTTTACTTACAACTGTAGTATATTGATCAGAGTTAAATGACGGCTAAATTAAATTAATTAAATGTTTCAAGGCTCATCTCTACAAATTGAAGTCTTGATTTTAATGGGAACAGTGTTATAGTCACGCAAGCTCGGAGCTATTTAAAGACTTGAAATGATTATAAAGTCGAAATTTATCAGAATTCCTAGATTAACCAACAAACTGAGCCAAATGCGAATAGTTTTGAGAAGAAAAATGATTTGAAACTGAAATTATATTGTTAATAAATTTTGATTATACCAATATGATGTACTTTAACAAGAACATTACTAAATGTGTAATAATGGACACTAGAAAAATTATTATAAGCTATTTGAATCGAAATATGCACGTGAACTGTTGACTTACGGTCTGGGTGCAAATTGAAAGACGTCCTTAGCTTTGGGCGTTGGCGCTGTGCGCTCCGTTATAGCGTTTCTACGACTGTTACGGTGGCCAGACTCGACTGGGCCAGAAAGGCTCAATTTAAACGAGCTTGCGCCCCAATGTCAGAGAGCCTATATCTACCGACCCAGGTGACCGGAAGTCGAGAATGCACCGGAAATAGACGATAATGATTCATAGCAGTGGACATGCTATTCTGTCGTATTAAAGTAGACATATAAGACGTACCAGAATAAAGTATTATATCGGTGAATGGAACCAATAATAGTAGTACAATCAAAATAGAACAATCAATGAATATTTTGTTCACCCTACCTTACTTTGTACGCTCACTGATAAAATAATTTTGCAACTTTGCTTAAATAATAATGATTTCTTAAATTATGTTATATTATGATAACTAACGAATGCTATCTCTAGAATGTCATTGTACCCACTTATTAGGTGGTTTTAGAAGAAGACTGATCAAGAACAAGACTGATCAAGTAGAGTCAGCATCCCGATCTACTTAAAATCATTTAGTGAGAAATCATTTATGATTTGTTCTGAACTTGAGTAGAGAAGTACCCGTAATATATCACCTCTACACATCTAACACCCACAACTGAAACCAGATGACACCCCAGCCGTGGAACTTCAGAAGAGCTAAGGTGTCGGTGTTCCCCAGAGTCTATGCAGCCCGTCACGTGACCTCATCTCATCTCCTCCCCATCTCTCTGAAAAATTAAATCAGTCTATCAGTACCACTATCGTGAAACTAGAGATACGATGTCAAGCAGCGGAAATATAAGGGTGAGCAAGCCCCAAACGAGCCGGAAAGGCAGAAAAGCATGGAGAAAGAACGTAGATATCCAAGATGTGGAAGAAGGGTTGGACGAGAAGAGAGATCGTGAGATCTTGATAGGAAAGGGGGATGATGAGCAAGATTTTGTCATTGATTCCACCCCTTCCGACAACAAATTAGCAGACAAATGGAGCAAGAAATCCAAAACCAATGATATTTTGTCCAACAAATCCAAGATCGAAGCTTTGACTGGGCCGCCCAGAGCCCAGAAGTTTGGCAAATCCAAAGTGCAGGGAGTCAAGAAAACAGAGGTGTTGAGATTAGTAAAGTTAAATGGAGGCAAGTATAAAAATGAATCGAAGGCATTGAACAGAGCCGAGCAAGACGGGCTCATAAGAAGTAACAAAACCGAGGATCTCTGGGGCGAAGTGGAGGAGCCTCAGTACGTTTCTGCCATATCGGAATACACCAAAGCCACCGCCATACCTAAGACCATGAAAGAGTCACCCATAAAGATCGATGAGAACGACTTGACCAAGCACCACATCGATGCAGGAAAGTCATACAATCCATCGTTAGAGTCGTGGAAGGCATTAATCAACAAGGAATATGATATTGAGTACAAATTGGAGGTGAACAGGCAACAAATTGAAGAGCACAAGGAGAAAATCAAGAACCTTATGGTGACATTGGGTGATGAGGAGGTGTTGGAAAGTGGCGATGAAGAAAATGAGGATGTTGAAGCTGAAAAGGACCAAGAAGAGGAAGATTTCAAGTTGTCCACCAATAAACCGACCCAAGTAAAAATCAAGACTAAATCAAAAAGAAACAGAGAGGAGAAACACAAAAAGAGAATGGAGTTGGAAAAGCAAATCAAACACTTCAAAAAACAAATCCAAGACCTTCAAAATCTCGATTCTATCTTGCAAGAGGAGAAAACCACCACTGCCGTTGCCAAAAAGTCACACCAAAAGAAGAACAAAAAGTTATTCAAGTACGAGGCTGTTGAGACACCCTTGGAAGTCAAGTTATCCGATGAGTTGACCAACAATTTGAAGAACTTGAAGGCAGAAGGTAACTTGTTCTACGACCAGATGAACAACTTGCAATCTACAGGAAAAATCGAGGCCAGGGTTCCTGTGCAAAAGAAGAGAAAGTACCAACCTAAAATGACCGAGAAGTGGAGCTACAAGGACTTTAAGTAAACATTCTTCACCATACTACAGCCTAAGTAGTATTAATACAACAATCCATCGTATCAAACTGTAGAGCTGTGAACTGTAGAGCTGTAAACTGTAGCACAACGCAGAAGAATCGAGGGGTGTCAAATGTGTTAAAATGCATTACATGCGTTAATAGTCTTATCACGTGATGTACGTCTATTGGTGTTTCGTTTAAATACACATATGCTAACAGAAGTGGGGTAGCAGGATCTGCTGGCGGTTGCTGGGGGCTACTGGGTTTACGATAAGTCCCAGTTTCCAGTGACGTAACCCCTGTATAATCTTTCTCTGAGACTGAAGAACTGGTCTCTGTATGGAGTGTAGTATCTTTGTAAACGAACCTCAGAAGTTTTGAAGTGTTCGGGAGCAACCGGCTCGGCAGACTGGCCTCTTGGAATACCGGTCAACAAAAAGTCTCGGTTCATCATTCTTTCGTCCCAGGCGTCCAAGTCAAATCTATCCTTTTTCCAACCATTATCCCAGTATCTAACAAATTCAACACCATGACCGGCCAATCCGAAGAACGCAGTCATGATGGCATATGGCAACAAGCCTTCAAACGGAACAGGCATCTTTGTTGTATGTTGTAGTGCTGAAGAATATTTTGTAAAGACTTTTGACTTTTTCTGATTGGACGTTTGTCACGAGTATAGTGTCACGTGATCGATGCTTGAGAGCTGGAGCCACCATCGGCCACCATCGGCCACCAAAAACAAGAGAGTGTTGCTAGACGTTGGAGTGGGTGTAGTAAAGCTCTTAGTCTTTTAGGCTTTTTATGAAGGATCATGAAAAACAGTCTGTGACTAAATGTAGCAAACGTATGCGCCAGTGAGTGGCTGCGAATTATTAGAAATGGTCCTACGATGAGAAGCTACTTCTGATTGTACTGCATTACCCATATGCTTTTATCTTGCTCCGTTGGTACTTTTATGATCCTCTTAATACTAATAATTAGAGTCATAGACAACACGTATCATTGAAACTCCAAAGAACCAATGCATTTATTTTAATAATGTAGGCTCTGCATTGTTCCCTTTGGATTCAATCCTCTATCCGTATACCGCACCCGATTTTACTGTACTTTGGTTGCGGCCATATCTAGCAGAAAGCACCGTTTCCCGTCCGATCAACTGTAGTTAAGCTGCTAAGAGCGAGACCGAGTAGTGTAGTGGGAGACCATACGCGAAACTCTCGTGCTGCAATCTTTTTTTCTCACCTTGCGGCAACTTTGCTATAAGGAGAAGCTTACAAATTACACTCTACCCGAGGTTTCTGCCTCAGTTAGCCTCAGCTATAGCGCTGATAAAGGAGTATTTTTTCTACTACTGCGGCAAGAATGTCTCGAAATGGCTGTTGGGATGTTTGAGACTTGATGTTGGGATGTTTCTATCTGTAACCGTATATAAACGTCTGTACTACATAGACCTGAAGTCTTTGGTTCTTACTATTATACACATGCCATGTACATCATTGCTTTTCTTTCTCGGTGCTGACAGAGCTGGTAACTATATTGATTCTCTACTTTCTCCGTATCGTCGTGAAATATTTTATATTATTATAGAGATAATGCACCGAAAATTCCTTCCCCTTTCTTTCAAAGCTTCAAAATCTCTAAAGATGGCAGGTACAATGTAGCAATATTTACTTGAAAAACATAATAATGCAATAGATTTACATCAGCATTTCACTGGTACTCATTAGACGTATGACGAAAAGGTATCTTCTTCTTTATATTATTTCAGACCTTCACTAAACAAACTATTTTTACTTTCTCTTTCCCGAATTCTTTTTCTTTGATCAAATCCTAATGAACTTTTCGAATCTTCTGAATCTTCTTCCTTCACCATTTAGCTCGATTCTCTAGAAGCTTCACTTCGCAGGCTCCATACTCTCACACTGTTCTTCCCATCACCGTATTGAGATTGTTTTACAGATGGCTCCAGATCTTTAGTTCCAGTCGACTTATAAAAATAATGAAATGCTGATCACAAGATGTTCTTTAAGCTAAACTCGTTTAAATAAGCGATCAACGAGATGTTTTCAACAGTGACCTCGTCTCAACGTTGTTGGGCTTTGTATTTATTGGTTCTACACTCTTGATTTCACAAATAATCTTATCAGATCAATCAAGCAATTCTGTAGAGTTTACCAATTTAGTGAGAAGTTAAAAAGGTCCTCACTAGCTATTTAATATAGCCAATAGGGTGCTATTTATTTTTATTACTAGCATCTATATTAATTACTAAAAATGTCATACTGTCTCCTCCGTTCAGGTAACCTGACTTTACTCAGGCAATCGCGATGATCTCTTTTTCTGTTAGCTCCTTCAAAGTAAGCTCAATTCCCTAGACAAAGACATTTGGCGAGTTGAAGATCTGGTAAGTCGATGTCATTAAGGCTAGCCTTGTATCATTGAAAATCATTCTGATTACTTTGTTTTTGTTTGATACCGTAAGCTTTGATTCGACTTCTTCTATTTTTCCTATTGAGTCCATATTCGTTTTGGGCCGACAAGACTATGTTACAATTTATTTGAGCTTGCCTAAAAGAATTAATGTTCCAGCTTAGTTCTCTTTGATCCTCCTGTAAATTTATATTTTAGGCTCAGAAGACCAAATTCATTTTACTTTTAGGCTAAAGCCTGAAATCATTTCTTTTAGGTTCAGAAAAATATGTTTATATGCTTTTTAGACAAGCCCAAACATTACTAAGATCATTCTGGTACGTTCTACTTTAATGGCTCACAAGACCAATAATTCTCTTTAGGCAAGCCTACAAGAATTGTAATTCTGGTAAGTTCATATGCTATTCAGGCTCGCCTGAATTGTACTTCATTCTGGTAAGTTCTAGTAGGTGTATAAACCTTCAAGCCCAAAAACTTCGCAGTTCATTTGGGTACGTTCTAGTCGGTTTAATGTGTTATGCTTGAAAGGAAAGTCTTAGAAAAGAAGATAATATTAGTGGTTCATATTCCTTGAACGGCTCACTTGTGAGCCATTAGATTGATATACTTTTTACGCATAATTTTTGGGAGTTTTTATAATTTTAGGCGCAGCCTGAAATCATAAGTCATCATAAATCATCCCACAATGTTTTTACAAACTTGTCCATATTTACCTTTATCTTCAGCTGCCCAACACACCATGGATGACCTAACATCTGTCTAGGACTAGGCCTTTCATCACTGTTTTTTCTTAAACAAAACGAAATGAAATTCTCAAAAGCTTCTGACCAGTAGATATCTTCACTAGGAATATCCTGTAACTTAGGCTCATATTCCAATATCAAGCTCAAGAGCTCTATAGGGCCCAAATTTGCCAAATCGTCCGGCCCAGTGAACGGAAATTTGCACGTAGCCACTTCAAGCATAGTAAGTCCTAAAGACCATACATCACAAGTTACAGTATATGGCTTTCCCATTATACGCTCTGGAGCCATATAATATTGGGTTCCTACGAAGGTGGTTGCTAAGGAATTAACTACTTCCCCACTGACACCAAAATCACATAGTTTTACGTTCCCCATAGAGTCCAATAAGATATTAGACGGCTTGATATCTCTATGGATAATCCGCTGTTTGTGGAGATAATTGAGCCCATCCAACACCGATAAAGCCATTTTTCCCAAAACCTTTTCATTTATTCGGTTGGCAGGGTCGATTTCGATCACCCTTTTGTAAATAGCATCAAGAGAACGGCCGCCCATGTACTCCATGGCGATACCTATCATACTCTGCTTTTCTACCATGAACGTGCCATAATACTTCACTATATTGGGACAGTTGCACGAACGGTTATACTGAAGCTCGCGTATGATTTGTTTCTGGATATTTGGATTGGGATCGGTATTGATGAGTTTTAGAGCGAAAATCTGGGGGTTTTGCCCACTCTGGCTCGGTAGCGTGCACTTCGAAACACTTCCGCCGTTACCTTCGCCAAGTTTACTGATTTCAATGATTCTACTAGTATTTGCCAACACATTCCAGTCCTGAGGAGTGAGCTCTTCGATGTTTTTGTCTACAGGGCCGTCCAGGTCAATGGTCATATCCATGCTAGGACTGGCCAAATCGGCGGATTTTACGGAACTTATGGAATCTTTGGACTCGGGAGTGAACGAATGGGACCCGTCTACCTTGGAAAAGTCGATTGGGGGGAGTTTTCGTTTGAGTTTGGGGTTGGCCATGGACGGCGTAAAAACTGTGTTTTGGGAGGAGGACGACGACGAGGATGATATGGGTGGGTTCAGAACATTCAGGGTGTTCAGAATGTTCAGCACATTCACAGTATTTTCATTTATGTCGTAGTTGTTGATGGGCGGGATCGACAAGCTGGGCAACTTGAAATTGTTTTTTTTGGTATTGGGGATGTTGAACAAGGGTGGTCCAGTAGACATTAGGGTATCTTAGGTTTTCAGCGAAAGAAGTACGTGTTACTTGAGGGTATAGTTGAATTGTTAGTGAGGGTATACTTGAGGGAGTGAGGGTATACTTGGTATTATTGGTGATTAGTAAGGGTATTTGGTGAGGACGATCGTGGTACAGTGGTGATTATTAGGATGGTTCAAGTATATTAGTGTATTAGGGTATAAGGTAAGGTACTGTAGATCTTCAGACGTGGTATGATATCTGTAATGTGGCGGTCTACTGCTCTGTTCATTAGACTCGCCAAAGAATAGGAGTCGTGCGAAAACACCAACTCAAGTCACAGGCAGGCACACAGGAAAACTATAACTGACTACTCGGGAGACCTAACTACTACACAGAAACTCATCATCAATCTCTATCTCTCACTCTATCACTTGCTTCTCTATCACCTACTACACTACCTTTCATTACATGCTCACTACTCACCACATTCTCACCACATTCTCACCACATTCTCACTATCACCAAGGTGAATAATTACAATTTCAACTTCCACGCGGCGCGTGACGGCACGGCTGGTCGCATCGTTAGGAGCACTTCACGTTGCACCGTTGCAATAGGTTGCATACCGACGCCAAGAATCGCATACCGATAGTCTAGTAATGAGTCATTCTTGTGTATAATGATGGGTATTTCCAGTAATCCTTACAATCTCGCAGTCGCAGTGAGAATACGGTGCATGCTATCGGGTGCTAATCTGGAGAGTGTTCAAAATGGATCGCAGTCTAATAATTACCCTTGAGATTAGATTATATTACTTCTACAAATTACCAACTTGACGGACTGTATACATTTGTACTACTGAACCTTGACAATAATCGATTATTAAGTCAAACATAAATTTAGTTGGTTTTATCTAGGTACACAATATTCCCTCCAGTTAGTATTTTGCTGTGAATTTATTAATATGTCCTTTTAAATAAAATTGTAGTAATCTTTATTATATTAGTCTTTACAATATAGCCGTTACAAAAAAAATTGCTTTTGACAACCTTGAGTTTACCTAGAATTGGATTTCATATAGTACCCTTTTGAGAGTTCATGGATAATATATACACTATGATGTATATCAAATGGTGCTTTACTTCTCAGTTTATTAGCTTGATATGTATTACAGTCACTCATGATATTTCTCAACTGGTTTACATGATCGACATGAAGCTTCAGAAGCCTAATTATTCATCTTATGGGTGATTTATCTTCGGGGTGTAGCTTGGCTTACTAGTCTTGAATTTTATTTATAGCTGAACTCCTCTTTCCTCTTGCAGTATTGTTTTGAGTGTTTGCTTTAATACTTTTACTTCAATACTAAAACAGAATTGTTGACGATGACTTGATTTCCGGTTATTATATCGTATCTAATGGATCTATTGTGTTAACCTCTGGATCTACAAATTGAATCCCTGGTCGAATTGAATTGTTTTAGTATTTTGATGTCTATTATCCACTATCCAAGTTCTGCATCACAAGTATTGATAGAGAAAGAACAAACAATTGCGCTCTTCATTATTTAATTTCATACTCACAAACAGTATGCATAAATCACAAGTACTATTGTTGGAATTATACTACATTACAAAACTATCCAAGTATCAGCTATCTAGTATATTCCATTTTACTTCTTCTTCTTGGCTGGTGCTTTTTTTGGCTTGGCCACCTTGCTGGGCTTGTCCTTCGCACTCTTTACCTTTACATTGATCAACTTGTCCTTTTTATCGATCTGATCAGTTTCAACTTCCTCCTTCGTCTCCGCCTCATTGGTATCATCCTCTACAACCCCATCATAATCAACCTGCTGCTTCTTGACACTATTTCCAATACTGTTACCAGTCTTGTAGATAGCCGTAGGGTGGATACTACTATTATACTTTCTGGTAAAGGCCGTCTTGACTTTAGTAGGAATCTTCTTTGCTAATGGCTCTCCACGTACAAGTTCAAACTCCATGATGGAATCCCAGTCTTCTTTGGTAAGAAAGTAGTGGTCCATAATATCGATTACTGGATCAATTCCCTGGTCTCCCTGCTCCAATATAGGCGCAACAAGTTTCTTTCCAAGCACAGGCAAGTAGTCGAGCCTCAATTCTTTCTTGTCGGTAGAAGTTCTTAGCCTGGTATGGTACTGCAATTCCTGGAGAATTCTCTGGTACTTCATTTTCTTGGAGTTTTGGCCCAACCACATAGCAAAATTGATTCTGCCAGTTACTGTGCCTGCTACAGAAGCGCTGGGTCGTACACACGACATCACTCCGTGGAAAGGCAATAAACTCCACTGCTGTTCACTCGAACGAATAAGCGAATTGACTCTGTCAGAAAGTGATATGTCGTCTGCTGCATTTGCTACTCTTTCCAAGTGCTCCAATGGGCTCTTACAATCCATTGGCCGGGTGCTCAAGTAGTTTTCTTGGATCATTAATGGGGCAAAATCTATGTCATTAAAGTAGAGATCGATCTTGTCATTAAGTGTATTCTTGGATCCCGGAAGGTATATTTGGCCATTCAAAAGCCGGGCAGTAATATCAAAAGGCTTAAGAATAGTTTGTTTCTTCCAACTACTAGACACTTCCGATGCTTGGCTGGTGCCAATAGACTTTTGGGTCTTGGAAACTGTAGAGATCAAGTTGATCATCTGTCTGATATCGTTATTTGTAGCCTGAACCAACTGTCCAATGACTGAGGGATCGAGTTTTACCTTTTCCCTATGAGCTATAGTCATTAATCTGGACTTGACTTCGGTTTCTGTAGGTCTACGGAACGGCAAATCAAGCGTTACACGGTCAAAAGTCCTCATTTTAGGAAGCGACTTGTCGTTACAGATCAATATGAGAGGCATTTTGGTGATTTTGCAGAATGCAGAAAGCGCCCCCGCACCGCCATGGTCTCCACTAGACATTCCGTCCACTTCATCCATAATAAGACAGAACTTGGTGGACTTGGCACTGTCTTCTTTCTTGCTGAAATATCCCATTACCGAGGTGTTATCGAGAACACTCTTGAGAGTAGAGTTCAATAACGACTTGGAGCGAACATCTGAGGCATTTTTCTCCAAGATATCGTACCCCAAATCCTTGGCTATGAGATGGGCTGCACTGGTTTTGCCTATTCCAGGCGGTCCACTGATCAAACAAGCCCTGAATATTCCAGTACCGTCACTTCCAGCAGACTTAAATCCATTCTTGGAGTTATTAAACCAATTTTCCAACCACCTGCGAAGCTTCTGGATCTGACCTTTATTACCACAGAGATGAGTCAAAGTGGTAGGTGCATGCTTGACCGTCCAGAGCTTTTCATCATTACTGACTTCTCTTTCAATAATCCGGGGCTTTCTATCGCTAGAAGAACTTAACGACTCCATTTCTTTCTTCTTGGCTGCCTCCAACTGCTTCCTCTTCTCCTCCTTCAACTTCTTCTCCCTTTCCTCCTCTTCTTCGGCGTCCTTTAGAACCTTCATCTCCTCCTCTTCTCTCTTCTTCCTTGCCTTCACTGCCTCTTCTCCATCGCCTCCTTCTTTAGGCATTCTCGTCAAAAGCTGGATAAACCCTTCTTCGTCAATAGCCTTAATCTTGAGCTGCTTAATCTTCTTGACCTTGGCAGGCCCAGCTTCGTCTCCAATCACCACCAAGCTGGTTTTACCTGATATAGACTTGGCCACACTAGCACCGTAACTCTGGGCCAAACTCTCCGAAGCACCTCGGTCTAATCGAGGCAAAACACCAGTAAATACTATCTTGAGGCCAGAAAGACAGTTCGGCTGGGCCTCGGGTATATCTACAGTACCGCCACTTTCGGCTTCTTTGGCTTTGTTGGCGAAGAAATTGAACTTTTTATCTTCTTCAACTTCAGGCAATTCAGCATCGGGGATTGAAGCCAAAACCTGATCAGCAGTTAAGCCGGTCTTAGCAACCTTTTCACCTTCATTGGACACTATGTCGGTCACCTTCTTATCTACCTTCTCTACTTCCTCTACTTTCTTTCCTACTTTCTTTTGAACTGGCTTCTTCTCCTTCTGCTCTTCCTTCTTCCCCTCATTCTTTGGCACCTTTTTTCCCTCCTCGGCAGCTGGAGTCTTTACGTTTTTTTTTTCCGGATCCTCAATCATGATAAGATCGTCATCGTCAAAATTATCATCAGATCCAAACCCATCAGATTCAACCTCAATAACTTGCTTTGGTGGCGCCTGTTTCTTGTTCTCTTTGGGGGGTCCCGATTCGTGTTTGCGCTAAAGTTAGTATGAAAGAGCACAATTGAAGTTGTAGCTATTGGACTTACTTTTCTGTTGCTCGGATTCTTCTCCGAGTCAAAAAATTGGCGTATATCCACCATTCTCCGTGCCGTTCTTCTTCCTGCCAAAACTCTCTTGAATAGAATTGATCGAGCGATCACGTGATCAACGCAAAAGAGAGTTTGAAGCGCATCGCGAACGCGTCTAAAAACATTACCATAACTTTCTATGAGGACATCAGCAGTAACAGTGAACAAATAAATGAAGAAGTAGATTATGAATTGATGAATAGAACAGTAAGGCTAAAGATCGAAGGTTTGATCAATAACTGGTGATTTTTACTCACAATATGTAATCTATAAGCATATGATCTATTTTCATTAGGGTACCATAATGATCTAGTATCAATTTAGGTATATTATCATAGTTTTATGTGTCAAGATACGACTTCGTTTTATATCAAGCATTTTTGTTTCTGGCGCGCCGCGAGAGTGAATGAGGCTCTGGGACTGGAATGCGACCTTGGGGTTCTGTGCGGTCATTCTTGCTATATAGAACGAGTTTCAATTTTCATCTTTCAAAACGCTACTAATATATAGAGAGCACTTGAGTATTTCTAGAATTGTTCTATATACACACAACGGAGAATCTTAACAAATGAGTATTAGTATCTAACCGATCGGGTACACCTCTCTCTCTAGCATCCTTGCGCAAAAAAATTTCAAGGTATACCCACTAGAATTTCAAAGTTCTATAAGGTAAAGAACTACTACCAAATCACCTATTCTTTGGGTCACTGTCAACCTTTTGATTTAATATGATTTCAAAAATAAGGGCTATATTGATTTAGGAAGCCTGCTAAGGCTTTCAATAATTGATATCCCGAGTGGGTCATGTATTATTTATTATTATACCCACTCTAGTCTAAAGTATGAATATACTTCCTTTTATCAATATACAATTCCTCTTTTGACAGCTCCACTTCGTTGGAGTTGTTCTTTGGTGTTGTTCTTTGGTGTTGTTCTTTGGTGTTGTTCTTTGGTGTTGTTCTTTGGTGTTGTTCTTTGGAGCTGTTCATTATAGCTGTTCGTTCTACTTTTCACTCTTCCTACTCTCTTTATCCAAAAAGTCGGTCCAAAGTGAAACAAAACTCTGTCTGGTACTTTTCTCGTCTTCAGTATTTCCTGTGCCCGGCGTATGACTCAATCCCGCAGCTACTTTTTGACTAGCGTCCCACTCCAATAATCCACTAATCAACTGAAGAGTCTCAAACTTCTTGGTGTCACCCCGAGGGATCTGGAGGAAACTTATAAGTACGTTTGATATCAACTCTTTATCGATATTTTTTTCTTCTGAACCCTGCTTTTTCAACATAGTAAGTGATTTGGTGAGATGTTCATTAAGAATGACTGCTTCGTGACGGAGTTTGCCAATCAAAAGCTGCTTGTTGTTGAGGTCTACTTTAAGTTTGTCCAACTCTGCTAGCTCTTGCTTCAATTCTGCCAAACTGGCTTGGTTCTGCTCAAGTTGGCTCTGCAAGTCTGCTATTTTTTCGGTCAATTGGGTGACTTTTTGAGTAAGACTAGCCACTTCCTTATTCTTTTCTTCCATTGTCTGTAGTTTTTCCTGCTCTTGTTGTTGTAATTTTGATGCCAAATCGGCCAACTTGGCCTCCAAAGCCGAAACCTCTTCTACTTTACTTTGTTTCGACTCCTCTAGCTCATCGATTTTCAGACTCAAGTTCTTCTTTTCCATGGCCAACTCGTCTTTAGAAAAGTTTATCTCGGTTATTTCTTGCTTTAACTCATGATTATTCTTCACAAGCTTACTACTTTGGTTCTCCAAATTGTACTTTTCATCCTGTAACTCGTCTATCTGGGCCTGATATTCTCTTCTTGACTTGCTCAATGCATTAGAAAGCCTGTCGCATTCGTTATTTAAATCCTCGTTGTTTTCGGTTAATTTTTTGACAAGCCCTTCATCTGACTTGTTACTCTTGAGCTCCTCTATCTCCTGGTATAATTGTACTATTGTTTCTTTGGCATCTTCAAGCTCATTTTCCGATTCTTTCATCTTGGAAAATATCAGTTTCATTGACGAAAGCCGACTAAGAAGGGTGTCGTACTGTGATTGTATTTGGTCACGTTCACTCCGAGACAGCTCAAGTTCACTAGATATTTCTTCATATTTGGCTCGTGATACATATGCTTCCCCATTAGTGGTTTTTTCATTGGTACTGTCGCTCACTATCTCTGGCTTTTCTTCCACTGGTGATTCTGCTAATTTTTCCAACTGCTGATCTCTTTGATTTAGTTGAATTGTGAGACTTTTGACTTGTTCTTTGAGTTTTTCAATCTCGTCTTCATTTTGTAAGTTATCATTTTTGTCAGTTTGCGGTATCACTTCTGAATTTTCATTGGTCTTATCATCACTATTTTTATCGGTATGATCATCTGTATTATCTTTGATATTTTTCACTTCTACGTTTTCATTGGCTTTCAACTCAACTTCTTCGTTTTCAACAGCATTGTTGTTTTCTGTCTTTGCCTTGGACTTCTTCTTGTTCTTGGCCATTTTTATTCACTGCAATTGGTTTCTTTGACTAACGTTGGTACGAACAGCTATCATTCTCGAAGACGTAACGAACTGCAGAGAAAACAATCCTGCAGATAAATATCAAACCTGTACATGCAATGATTCGGTCACGTGAGAATGTCGGAGTACAAGCCCTCAAGGGCACAGTCTGCTGAGCTGCTAGTCCAGCCGGCATTAAGCACGGATGAGAAAGGGCGATGTAAAAGGCTAATTCGGGTGCAGAAACCAGTTGAATCTGAACTGTTCAATTTTTTAACATTTTTGCAACTTTCCTAGAATTATGATGTACACGCCAGGATTCTAACGCTCAAACTGACGCTTCAGCTTGAAATCTTTTACAGAATCTGATGTCCGGCTACTACCACACTAGTAGCTCCAAAATACCCACGCACTGACTTAGATTAACTCACTGCTCCAATTTCTCGATAATAAAGAGCCTGCAGACGAATGAACGAGCCTGAAGAGTCGCTTTGGTCACGTGACCCGAACCCAGGACGGGTCCTAGCCTGATGGACACCAGTCTGAGTTGCCAGATTCAGCCAATGGGCATGGGTTAGACCAAGCATTAGAGAGGGTTCAGTTTGGGAGAATCTGGTTAATCTGAACTCTGGATTATGACCTAAAAATCATTTTCCTTTTTGCAAACCTCGGTATAATGAACGCGACAAATATTCTAAGCTAGGGTGTGGTCGTATCAGACCTATCCCGCTCTTGAGTTAGCTATTAGATAAATGTCAGTTAGTACTATCTCACCCTTGGACAACAGCACTCTTATCTTTTAGATGTGCTACTTTGTCAATGTGTCCTTGATCTCCAACCAAGTATTTCCGAAATCCTGCCCATTAAATATCCTCAGGTTATCATCAGTGCGGCTGTCAACATGCTAGCACTCATTGCATATGTATCCTAGCACTCATTGTATGCGCATGCTAGCACTTTTTATACATGCATTTTCCGATTAATAATGCGGCTTCTCAAAAGTTTGCAGCCTTTTTTGTAGCGCTATCTTTGAAAAAAGATGTAAACATTTAATATAACATGAGTTTAGCAATGAAGTTTGAAGTCTCGAGTCTCTTGACTAACAAATGATAAGAAGTAAAACAATGAATATAGTTTCTATGATTAAAATTATAGACAGACATATTACAGTTCACTGGTAAGGTTTCTAATAATCAATACCAGAAAAAATTGATCTATGACTTGATTGGTATTTATGCTCTACTAGTCTACGGTGACTCGCCGTCTTTTGTCATCTGAAGCACGTATCACTCAAAAACACTAAAATAAATCTGTAAAACACTCAATACATTGGTGAAAGTCCGAGGTGAAAATGGGTGGAAATTAGCGAGAGTGGTAATTTTAGTGGTGGTACGAAAATGGGTGAGAATAGTCAATAGTATTTTCCAGAGAAACTAAGTGATTTTGTAATTTTCAGTTCACTTTGAGATTGAGAGAACAATTGATTCGTAATATTATGAGCTTATCGAGCTCATCATAATATTATCCCCAATTGAACCCTCTCTTGCGGTATCTGTTTGGTGATTTCCGGGGGTCTAAACTACTGTGACACGTGACTAATTTCACGCGACTTTCAACAAAAAACCAGATAAGTTAACAAGTTGGTAGTTGCAATTGAAGTATCATGGACTTTATTGACTTTGATTCGTTCAGGGACGAGTCCAACTTGCCGCAGCCACAGCCAGCCCTTCCCATTCCTATATCCTCCAACATCGAAAACTTGGGCAAGCGGCTCTCCAACTTCAGTCTAACCAGAAACCTCTTGAATTTGGACGGTGAGAAAAATCAGGACGAAAAAGGAGAGATTGATCCTAGCGGTGAATTGGCTCAGAAATATGCACAATTATCCATAAATTTGCTCGAAAGCCAGCACAAGACTGAGGAACCGGTGGAAACGACCGCTTTAACTGCCACTTCTTCGTTATCCACCCGACTTTCAAGAGTCCTCAACAATCACTTGTCAGATTCGCTTACACGGGATATTTTCAGTACATTACAGGAAAAGTTTCCGGAAAGCGACAATCTCGATTTCATAGAAACGGGCACTGTAGGATCATTAGCTAGAAAGAGATTGTGTGGAGAAATAGAGGGAGAATTGATAAAGAATCAGACTTTGGTACTCAAAGAGTACTATCCTGTAATCAGTCAATTAAAAGAGTTACAAGAAAGTTTGGAAAAGCTCAATGATCTTAATAAGGGAACTAATGAAAAGGTGGACAGAAACTACGAATTTTCTTCGAATTTCAACTATAAAATCAAAGCTTTGAATGACGAAAAACAGTTGATAACTCTCAAAAAAAATCTTCTTATTAGTTTCAAGAAGAAATTCACTCTAAATGAATATGAAGAGTACGTATTAAGCTCTGGCGATATCAATGACGAGTTTTTCGAAACACTCCGGAATGCAGAACAAATTAATGAAGATTGTTCTATACTTTTGGCCATAGATAATCCCCAACTTGGCCTTAAGATAATGTCCAAGATCAATCTGCTTATTAACAAAGCATTCGATCGACTTATACTGTTTTGTAACAAGACATTGTCGAATCTTTACTCTCTTAACCAGAAATCCAAGCTCAACACTTTACGTCAGTGCTTGAAATACTTGAAAAACAAGATGAACTACTTCAACTCTATAATCAACAGCTTCATCGAGACCAGATCAAAGAGCTTATTAGACGAGTTTTTGACCGAAACCACCAAAACTTCCAACACCAAGTCCAATGAAGGAGATATCCGCCCGGTGTTCGTATCAGAACACGATCCCATTCGGTACATTGGAGACCTTCTAGCATATATACATTCTATTGTAGTGAACGAACTGGATCTCATCCACTCCATTTTCGAAATAGAGGAAGAAAAGAACCAGTTCGATTCAGTCATGACTAGTATACTTGATCAGGTCTTGAAATCAATAGCTCGACCAGTCAAGTCCAAGATCGACCAGATTATTACCCTGGAAACAAAGCTCACCACCATCCATGCTATTTTTAATTTGGTCGAATTGTATTCTCTCATGTTGTCGAAACAGCTTTCGAAGGGTAATGAGCTCTTGAAAACTATTGACTATTTGATCGAGTCCTCCAAAGAGAGGATCTCGGGAGTAATTAACTCGAGACTGTTGACTATTCAGAATAGTAATCTGGCAAAACTAGACTTGAATTTGGATTTGCAACCTCCGGAGTGGATCATTGAGTATTTTGCCGATATTTTGCCAATAATTGACAAAATGTCCATGAACTCCAACACCATTTTCAACTATACTTCGGATGAAAATGCTCAGTTTCTCAGTACTGTTATAGACAGACCGATCGAGATCTTCTACGAGCACGTCCAATCCAACAAGCTTTTCACTTCGAAACTGGACCAAGTGATTCTAAAGCTCAACTTTCTAGACCTAATTCTTTCCAAAATTATTCCAATAAGTTTATTAGGAGACAAGGTGTTGGAGCTAGATCAAAGAATGAATGAGCTTACCCAGCAATTGTCTCAACAGCAGCTCGATTACTTGCTTTCCGGATGCAAGCTCTTTGATTGTTACAATGTAATGAACATGATCTTTCCTCTTAGCAATGACGACGACTTTGAACCCATGATATATGAGCCTATCAAAGAGAACAAGCTTTTCAATAAAGAACATATCGAGGAGGTGAATGAGCAGATTAAACAGTTTTTGCCTGATGCTTTAATGGATATACAAAATTCGTTGTTGAAGTTGAATTCTCCTAATGCCGTTAATGAAATTGTAGAGCAATCTTGTGGGCAATTTGCAGACTTCTATGAGAAGTTTGGTAAAGTGATAGCCCAGTTTTTGGACATGGAGTTTGGCTGGTCTTCAAAAGAGGTCAGAATTCTATTAGGAGTATAAGAAAGCACACGAAGCTATAGTGGAAAATCAAATTACAAGGCTTCTGACGACTCAGGAGAATTTTCAAAGCATAATAATCGGTGAGGAAGCGATCATAAGTTGTATATTTACATGTTCATATAATCTATACCATGATCCCTATAAGTATATGTTTTTGAATAATATTTAATTTGGTATTCTGGTTTATCCAGAATACTCTCATTTCGTCATAGAAGACTAGCTAATTAAAAAATAGGTTTTATTCGTCAAGTTCCATACTTTAAGTCAGATAATTCAGTAAGCTACTTGCTAGGTTCTATCTGAGAGAGAATTAAGTCAATATTTTGTTTGGGATCGAATGGGTTTTACGGGAGGAGGTTTCATGTAGGCGCTGCAAGGAAGGCGGTCTTATTAATAGCGAAGGCCGACCATTGCAGAGAATAGGGTCAATATCATTTCCAGAACTCTGTAATCTTTCGTGTGGGTATTCTGGCTCTTCCGGAAAATATTAATTCATTGAAAAAGTTTCTGTTAAGTTATATACTCATTGGTCAATTCAGTAAGCTAAGTTACTCCTAGACTTTATTTGGAAAAGAGAGTAAAACCATTTAGATTCGCTAGGATCGAGTAATGGCTACTACAGGAGATTTATTGTGAACTTAGGTCTTGCTGGCTGAAGAGTGCTGGCTGAGGAGTGTTGGCTTCAATCGGAACTCATGCAGTAACAGTACCTCTGGTACCTTTCAGTTTACATTAATTTTAATTCTATAAGAGTATTTTGAGCCAATTCACCTTAAGTGATAAAATTCTTTTATACTACCGCTACTTCACTAATGGTTTGATTCTCTACTCGAGTGATTGTGATATCAATTTGATGTATGATATTGGTATTAAAAGGTTCCAGGGGCACCAGGACAGAGACCCTATTCGGCGCTAAATATAAAAAAAACTATGGAACATCTTTAAAGCGACTAAAACATCTATCAATTAACGTGAATCGATGTCTTCACGGAACTCCCAACCTTTGGATTCTGGTCGTTTCGGGCCACTATAAATTGTGACTCAATTCTCTCGTCTAATTAGAAGCTTGTAAGTAGCTTAGATATACCGATTAATGAATTCAGAAACTAACAGGTATATCCATTATTTATATGAGTATCGAATTAAAATAGCCTTTCTCTTAGTTACTATAGATGATGCTTTACTTTACATAATATTATTTAAATTTGCAGCTATTTCGATCTCCTATACTACTGGCTATTGAGTAGGAAAGATTTTAATCCTTTCCACCTCTTCCATAACCATCCTTTCCATAATAGTCCATTCTATACTGCCCATTCTCCCAATACGTATCTTTTTCCAACATCACCATAGCCTCATACGGAGTCAAAAGCGGTTTATCGAAAGCATAGCCCCAGTCGATCGATAGTCTGGGACAAGCTACTTGCACGAAAGCATCTATATCGTCAAACATGGACAATTTCTGGGGAAATATCTCACTCAATATAATCTTGACCACTTTATAGCCCTTCTCAGACAATCCTTTTTCAAGTTTAGATAATGTTACAGGGTTGCCTTGTCTACCCAAAGCCCCTAATATCAAGCCAATTTTATTTACAGTTCTAGCTTTATTCATAGCATCGTCTCTTACTTTGACCATTTGGTCTTGATCATAGTATTCTCTGGTAAACTTCCTGGAATAAGGATCGTATCTGTAAGCCGGGATTTCTGGATTGTGAATTAACGAACTTTCCAAGTGAAACCGGCCGTCCCCTACATATACAGTAGCGGTAATTTGCTTAGGATCCAATCGTACTGAAGTACACCCTAAAACTTCTCCTTTAGATAACGGTCTAATTTGAGGAGCTATAATATAGAGAGGCTTTTCATTGTCTTCTTCTAGTTTTTGCTTGATACTATGGATAGTAGGGTTGAACTGAATGGTTCCGAAAGTCGCCAACTGGGCTCCTCTATCAAAGTTTAGCTTTAAAGTCTTCAATAAATGCTCTTCGTCAATGTTAATAGTGACAAATACATAGAGCACTTTGATCTCGGTGATATCGATGGGAACAAGACACAGATGCGCATAATGAATGATAAAGTCGCAATCTAATGATCTAGCAGTATAGTCATCTATACAACATGCTCCGTACGAAACATCTCCCATGATAATGATCTCTACATCGCAGAACTGCTCAAGTATATCTGAAATAATCATGGAGTAAATTAGTAAACCTTCGGGCATTTGAAGCGCCACTCGTTTGGCATTGTTCTTTCGAATATTCCACACTGTCTTGTGTATTTCGAAGTTGTAATTCGAAGGTAGAAGCCTAATGGCTTCATTTAAATCGGCATCTTCTAATATAGAGTCGGGAATTTGGTTGATAACACGGCCAATCGGTTTTTTGTTATTTTTTACCAAGGAGTTCGAGGAATCGGAACCAGAGGTCTCGCCCTTCTTTCCGATAAACCTTCGTCTTGGAATCTTCACTTTCTCTTCCACAACCAGCATTGAGTAGTGATGTAATCAGGAACTGAATAATTTTGATGGGGTTCGGATCACGTGATAATTTCACTGCGATGAGCTTGAAGCGAAGAGATGCCGGCGAGGTGAAGAGTAAGTGAGTATTATGATCACACCCTACTTTACTGTGTCTCAAGACGACGAGTTCGTATATATAGATGTCAAAGTATCGCATGTGCGGTTCAGTGCGGCCTCGATTGAGATGGTGGTGGAGAACGAGGTGTTTATCTTCTCGATGAGTCCCTACTACTTGAGGCTCCGGTTTCCGTACGAGTGTGTTGACGACGAAAGAGCCGGTGCCACATTTGATTCACCTAGTTCATGTGTTAAGATCCGCATCTGCAAGCAAGAGAAAGGCCAATACTTTCCAGATCTCGACCTCACCACCAAGCTTTTGTCACGGAAAGCCGAGTTGGACAGCTCAGAATTGAAAGTAGCAGGCGAAGTTGAGTCTGCGCCGGATAAGGCGGGTGCTAAACCCCTCATACAAGAACTCGATGTGGATCACACCGATATCACCAAAGAAACCGCCGCCAAAGACTTGGCAGAAGGCGAGCAATTCGACTGGGAAATTCCCCAGCAACAAATAGAAGAATCAATCAGTGGTATCAAGTATGGATTCAGTAACCAGTACGACAAAATTGTAGGCGTGTCGATGAGTTCAGGTAACGACATCAACGAGCTTGGCGATCCCGAGGGTACAGCCGAAACCGATCGGACCATCGAGCGTCTTATTAAAGAAAATATCAAGTTTGATCCGGAGTATTATGCTGCTGACTACATAATGGAGAAGTACCCTAGTCCTGACGACGATAAGCAGATTGGCCAGTTGATAGCATGGACCAATCCGGTGACCAAGCGTTTTTTAAAGTGGTACAAATCAAGTTCGCAGGGCGAAAATTCGCAGCCAATTATGCCGGTGGAGTTTAGCAGCAACGAAAAAGAGCAGTTGATCGCACTTCCGCGTAAAACGTACTTAGTAGATGGGGATGCCAAGCGGCAGCTTTTGTTGTTGGTAGTGAACTTGTTGTTTGCATACCACTTTGATCTTCGTGAAACAGAAGGCGACCACAACATCGAAAGCGCATGGACCATCGGCAAGCTCACGCCGCAGTTTTCGTTCTTGGACGCCCAGGTGGCAGTAGCAGGCCCTGAAAATTCTGACACCGGGTTGCGCGCAGCGGTGATCGCGGGGACTCGCCGCGCGCTCTCGTACCCGTTGCACCGTAACTACTCCATGGTGGCCAAGGTATGGGACGACGTGTACTATACGCTTCGAGGAGGCAAGCGGCTTGTGCTTCAGTGCTTGCTTGATCTCAAAGAGCTTTTTAGGTTCCACGACGTGTACTATGTGTACGACCAGATTTGGCTTCAGGACTTGTGTGCGTGGCTCACCAGTGATGATGTTAGCGAGGCGGTGGTGCGAAATTTGGCCCACGACGTGAGAAAAGAGTATCGCCAGCTTCTGCGGGCTGATATTACGTTTGAGAAGTTGGATGATGACAAGATGAAAGATGATGAGGAGGAGGTGGACATTGAGGATGAGATTGTCAATGGTGAGGATGAGATGGTGGCTTTGGGGCTTGATGAGATTGAACAGATGGCGGAAGAGCTGTTCCGTGCGTACCAGCAAACATAGAACAGATTGATTACTGTTCATTACCACAAGTGTATATTACTGTTTATTACTAAGTTAAAAGTATGAATCAATATTTTGGTATAGATAATGAAGTAGAAGCAGTTAATACGGTAATTTTTATTTTGTATGTCTTGAATTACATACTAATTAGCATATGGTTTGTAATGATTTGCCTCTTCAATAGTCTACTATCTCCAATCACTCATTGCACGCATACTGAATTGTGCTCTCTATGAATTTTAACTCCTGACTACTTGTTCACTGTATTACGAAATTTGCAGCCGTGTTGCAGCTGCGAAACGATATGCGAAAATTATTCGGCTCCTGAATGCACTGCGCAAGTAGACAATTGAAGGTAGATATGGCGAAGATCCGGTCTTGAAAGTTCTGCGCATGTGAAAGCCCAAGCACTGGCCACCTGGGTCGCCAGTACAAGACCCTCGAATACATGGCTGATAAAACGCCTGAAATGGTGCACAGTTAGCGAGAGAGTGCTAGTGCATGAGCCGACAGAAACTGCGGCAGCGCCCGGGCTCTCCCCCTGGCGCTCATCAACACTGGATTCGAATTACGTTGGCGTCAGGTGAAAAGTTCATGCTGTCACAGTCCTAAGCGAAAATAGGAGCAGATTAGGTATTGATATTACTTACAAACATCATAGTACAATTTTAGGTGCAAATTATAGTCTGGCTACCTCAAATTAGGCGCATACGTTGTGGAAAAACTGTCCTAGTGCAAATAACAAATTTCAAATTTTGGCACATTAAAGTCAGAGAGCGCATTCCACATGTGTAAGCGAGTTCGAGAAGATTCATGAGTGTATTAAATCCAAATGTATCTGATAACTTACTTATATTTCAAGATATAGATGAATATGTATTATTATGAGAAAGGGTGAAACATATTGATAGCTCTATGTCGCTACCCAATGAAAAATTTGGTGTCTTATTAATTTTAATTTAATGGATGAGTTTGTTTACTTATTATGATTTATATAGAAGAAAAATTATTCCATCTGTCAAATGGTTATAATAAAAGAGACAACGAGAAACAATCTGATTCAGAATTTAGCGTGTATGTTGTTTAGCTGAAATAGATAGGCGTCCGTTATGGAAGGCGAGGTTTTCAATCGGGTGCTTTTTGGCTGCGAAAAAAGTCCAGAAAATTAGAAGATCGACAGCTTGAATAGGACACAGTGGGGATTCTAAGCAAAAATCAACGAACATTCGTTTCCATACAGGAGACTACCGAAGCTAACGGTGACTTAGAAGTGACCATCATCTGGCGTGCACTCTCTTCAATTTATGAGTGTAATATTACGAGAAATTGTAAAGACATCTGATGGTCGATACTGTAATAGTTACGATCATGCATGCGTTAGACTCTGCATAGTTAAGCCTCGTTCGATTAATGTACCGAAAGTCGAGACACACGCTTCTAACCTGCCTTCGTCTATTAGACGAGTAGAGATTCCATCAAAAGTATTAAATAGCACAACATAGATAGCATTTACAAGTGTACTACATCAAAGTGTCTAATGTTCTACAAGAAGAGTCCAGTAGTTGATTCTTTTATTGACGACGATTCTATTACCAACGCCGTCTTCTATAAGTACTTTTGTTACCGACTGTACGGTGAAAGAATATCGTGAGGATACCGGCCTACATTCAGCAGCTGTCGCCTGTGGCCCGCCCCTGGAGGATTGGAGTCGTTTTCGACGTCGTCAGGATGGAGTTTGGATGTGTTTGGGCCCAATTCGTCAATACTAGAGTCCATGTTCATATCATCCTCAGGAGTAGTATCGTTCGATTCTTTTTCGCGAATTTCAGGATCTGTGGTGGTCTGACTCTGGGCCTTATTCTGGGCCTGACCCTGTGTCTGATTATGGATTTGTGGTTGCGTGGGGTGGGTCGGATGGTTAGGAGACATATCGATTGACATATTTTCGGACTTGTGCCTCTTATGACTAGCTTGTGGGGGCTGAAGTTGGGGCTGGGGACGGAAGGTATTGATCATATTAGGCCCGTTAGAGCCATCTGGTTTCCAATGATGAAATTGAATAATATGCTGGAACGAGGTCATGGATTCTTGAGACGGCGGTTGGTCCAGTTTGTTTTGTTTATGCAAGGGTTGGGCTGGCGACGGTTTGACTTGGATGGTAGAGGTTGTGCCGGGCGTGGGGGATGCTGCGGAGGAGGCTGGGGTGATTGTGCCTGGAGAAATCGCCGGATTTTTAGATTTGGACATCTCCAGGCGGGTGATCGGACGTGTAGATGACGATACAGGCATCGAATAGTGTCTCAGGTGTCTTGATTTACGGGTATTTGAAGTTAGAGAACGGTATGGTGTGGTGGGAAGCGCGAGGTTTGCAACAGCAGCCGCGCCTACTTTGGCAGGCAGTAGCGGTCTTCGTGCGGGGTTGATGGCAGTGCCGCCAAACCGATAACCTGTGGGGGGTCCCACATCCAAGTCACGACTAGAAGCGCGCGAGTGGTAATCTACTGGAATGGGTATGTTTTCGGATGATGAGGGGGATTTCGTTAATTGCGGTGGATTTCGTGGTTGTGATTGTGATTGTGTTGATTGTTGTGGTGGTTGTAAGTTTGGTTGCGTTTGTGGTGGTGGATTTGGTATTGGGGCTGGAACGGTGTCTCCTATACACATTTGGGGGATCATATTTGCGGGAATCTGAGCTCTTAAAGCAGTTTGAAGTATGGCCAAATTCTTACTTGCAATCTCTAACTTGTAAAAATCTTGCTTTGTTCGCTCTTGTTCGCCTCGTAGCTTGATGGACTCGATATACGCCTGCTCCGAGTACGGGAACGACGAGACGGAAGGCCCGAGTAGCGCCAATAAGCCCGTTTGGTCTATATCTGGGTAATCAGGAGGCTGTTTAGGTGGTTGGTTTGAGTTGGCCAGTGTGGAAGGAGATGGCGACGGACGCGAAGGGATGGTGGGTGCTGGGTGGGCCGGAGAGTCTTGGAACTTGTCAATGAGAGAATGGACGTTTCCCGAGCCCAGTCCCGGCATACCCTCTCGCTTGGATTCTTTGCTCATTAGAATAGAAAGCAAACGGGTAGCAGGTGTGGGAAGCGGTTAAGGTGGCGATGATAAGTAGGTGATTAATGATGAAACGATACTGCCAGAAGTAGTGAGCGAGCGAAAGCGAGTGAGCTAAGTGGAGAAGTGAGTGAGCGACAGCGAGCGAACAGAACAATACGAAGGAACGAGAATTACTATCGAGGGAACAAGTAGAGCGAATGTAGAGCGAATGTAAGAAGTGCGAACAGTGCGAAGAATGAGTGAGTGCTAGGATGTTGTGACAGCAACAGTGTTGGCAAAGTAATGTTGACAAATATTAGATCCACACAGGATCTAGCAACACAGCTGCGGCTGGGAGCAACAATCGGTCTAGATCATGAAACGGATCTATAGAAAAAAGAATTGAGCGAGCGAGAGGAGCGGACGGGTCATACTGTGAACTTGAATCATACTTTGACAGAGCACCCCTCTGATAAATACCTCCTTTGATTTGTACTCACGACTGTCTTTCTCTTTTCACTTCCTCTTTTCTTCCTCTTTTCTTCCTCTCTTCTTCCTCTTTTCTTCCTCTTTTCTTCCTCTCTTCTTCCTCTTCTCTTTTTCTTCTCGTTCGCACGCTCTCGCTCGCTCTCTACCTTATCTACTACGCCTTGCTGCTTTGGTTAGTTACGGTAGACTCATCCGAATCAAGTTGCTCACTTACGGGATTGGTAATTCGAACTAGGACACTTACACACTTGGAACACGTATTAAAACCTGAACACTAAATACTTCGTTATATGTCGGTGCGTTTCATTCTGGCTCGATTCGGCTCTCCTGATTTGGCTTTTTCTCTTCGCACGTTTGCAACTTTGGGATGTCGATCGATGGTCCAACTTGTCGAGGCTGGACTGGCCGTTGTATAATTATGTTTGAAATTCCAAATCCAATACATACATAATTACGACTCTCGACCTTTAAACAACAAGGCAGCCGAGCCAACTCAGCCCGGCCATTTTGCGTCGCCTGACTCTACCCTTTCTTATCAGTTCCATTGATCTTCCTTATCGAGAACTAGCCCTTTTTTTTTCTCAACTATTCTTATTGTCTACCACATTCTATCTCTACGCCTTCTTATTATTATTATCATTATTATTACTATTATTATTATTATTCTTATTCTTAATTTAATCTTACACACATATTATTACATTGAATACCAAACTTTCTTTTAAGAACATTCCTTACTCATGCTTCCCTTGTTCTCTAGTATCACTTCCTTACTCTAGTATCACTTCCTTATTCTCTACTATGCTTGCTTTAATTCTTCCTCTATTACTTCCTTTTTTCTTCGAAATCTCACTTTTATTCTAATTCTTCTCGACTCTTTCTTACATATTCTCTACACTTTTTTATCGTATTTCTTCTTATTCTTACACTATTTACGTCAAAAGATCATTAATCTTCATGCTCGACCGTCTTCCAGGCTCCGGGCCCTTCGTTTCGGTCTTGCTCATCTCATACTTGGATTCCGCCAATCCGGCTGCAAGTAGAATCGTTGATATACCTCTGTCATTCTTACTGGTGGTATAGCTCTTGTTTGGCGATGTCTGGGTAGGTTTACTTAACGACTGAAGACACTTGGACGCAGTGACAATATCTAACATATCGTCATTATCCTTGGACCTGCTGTTGGTATTTCCAGTGCCTAAAGCATACAGCGATAAATAAGTGTTGATGGGTGTCACGGGATCGGTTTTACGGGGAATATAAGACGTGGGGGATTCCAAAAAAGCCGAATTTGATGTATATGCTGGCTGTGGCAAATGTAAAAGCTTTCCCTTTGGCTTGTTTGAGCTGGAATCTTCGATTTTTGTTTTATCTTGAGATTCGTGGAGCTCCTGAGGCACAAAATACTCGAGCTGTTGCTGGTCTGTAGCCACCTCGTCCAACTTTAACTCGCCAAATCCTCGATCTGACGGCTTAAGACAGTAATCTGGAAAGTCTACACCAAAAATAGGAACTAATTCGTAGCGAATGTAGTAGCAAAAACGACGTGCCAACACCTTACAGAGATTAAAAGGAAGCCACGTACCCTGGATCTTGAGAAACCCGCCTCTGATCCGTTTTATATATGGCTGGTACTGTTTTGGAGTCGATTCCAAGAGCTTTACAATGTCTGCCTTTAGAGAAGAGCTGGTGGTTCCCGACGGAGACGCCAAATTGTCGCCAATAGAAGCACATAACGAAGCTTTCCAGATCCCAGTCAAGTGAACAAAGCCAGTGGAGTAATCCCAGATTATCCAGTGGTTGTTTATCAGGTATTCATACACGGTCAAGTAGTTACGGACGGCATCAATGGCCGAAGTCAGGTACTTTTTGACCTCAATAGTAGGATACAACGATTCTTTCAACTCATGTGCCTTTTGGACAGGGATCGAGTGGTTCAGGTTCAGATCCAACTTGTGAATCGGGTAATTAATACTTGTTTTGGCAACAAGCGTAGATGTCTTTGACTTCTTTGGTTTGGGCCCCAGCGACGACGACGAAGAAGAAGAGAAGACAGCTTGATTGGAGTACATATCGTGGTACGAATTGGCTTTACGATGGCTCTTGAATGTGAATTGAGGTGGCTGATCATAAGCAACCGGGTGCGTTTGGTACCGGTTTATATAGACGGGCTTCTCAATGTTTGCAGGCGGAAGAAGCGGATTGGCCATGTAGTCTGTGTAGTATGGAGCTGGTGGGATTTGTGTGGGCATTTGGTATTGTGGAAACAGGTATGGGTATTGATACTGGTGAGCAGACTCGGGTGCGGAGGGGTGGCGCTTATAGGCCAGATACGGCGTGTAGGGAGGATGTTGGAGTTTGGCAGTTGGCAGCAACTGGGGTGGCTGGTGGGAATATGAGTAGTAGTTCGACATCATACCCTATACAATTGCACGATTAATGGTCTGTTGTTTAGTAAATTGCTTGTTAAGTTATTAGTTGGTAGTGGTGTATGTTAAGGGGTATTTATAAGGGGCTGCGAATTAAGGTACCAAAAGGACCAAAAGGTGTTAAAGTAGCACGACGGACGCTGCGAACCGAGATAAGAGCCTAGCAAACAGAACTGGGAGCTCAGGAACAAATAGAGCGAGGTGCTCAGTGACAAAAGAAAAAAGGCCGACTGCTGTAACGGACTAGACCACAGCGAGCGCAATGGGTGGCGAGAAGAAGGAAGTATGAAAACCAAAAAAAATCAAGGGGATGGGGCACAATATAAATCATAGATCCAGGGAACGGCGGGAGCCGGCGGACGGGCGCCCCGGATTATTTGGCATTGACAGGCTTAGAGAGCAAAGTGATTTGTAGCGATGCGATCCGGTCTGGACTAGAAGACACAATAGTGTCGATTAGGTGTACAATGCAATACAATAAAATACAATAAAATAAAATTGTGTCGAGTGGTACTAGTGTGTCAATTGGTTTGGGCCTTCGATTGTTCTAGAGTGCGTCTATAATAAGTCTGGGGGTTTGACGACGGGTTGGTGGGTCTGGGTCTATGGTCTATGGTCTATTGTCTATGGTCTACGGTCTATGATCTACGGTCTACGGTCTACGGTCTACGGTCTATTGTGGTTTGAATATCACCGCCCTCTTCTTCCAAATCGATCGGATCACTCGATCGTTACAACATATTAATTGCATATACCTCACGAGGGCGCCAAACCTATTGTGTAGCAAAGATTGTTTCTTGCTGCCCGAAAATATCCCCTTTTTGTAATTTTTCAGTAGTGGCATATTTGTGCGTCGCCTTTAGACTCCTTGATTTGACAACTAAATTGTCCAGAACCTTATCCAAACCATTTTTGGTGGCCTACCTACCCCTAATTTACAAGGCATAAACTCACCTACAATCACCAAATCCACCTCGAGTCTGGTTTCTTTATCCTCTCTTCTCTCATCTTGCTCATGCACAAGGCTGCCGATCAAACGTTATCGCACACAGGATCAGCCCCGAAATACTCTAATTTGGGCTTTTTTCTTCACTACACAATAGCTAAAGTTACCTTATCGATAACATGAAATAATTTTTTCAAGCGAGGCCTAGTAGTTCTTGCATTAGAGTGATTTTCTGGCGTCCAGCCGTCCGATCCCCCTGGCTATCACTGCAACTAGTTAAGAAATAGACGCTTGTGCTGGGTTACAAGGGAGTGGCGGCGCTCATCCTTATGGTTGCTCTTGGTCTAGTCACTGACGTCAACCAGGCGAGAAGCAAATCAATATCTTTGGATCGTATATGCTCTATTTCATATTGGTTTAGTGAAATATCAGCGATTGCTCCCACTCTCTCTTGTTTCAGTCCTCATCCCTCGCAAAAAACGTACTTACGACAATCGCCATCACTTTTCCGTAATGAGTATTTTATTTAAGCCCTGTTTATTGTGAATCAGAAATTTTCATTGGGCTGGGTAGTCAGTCAACTCGTATTCTCGGCATGCAACGTAGAATTATAATTATAATATGCACTGTTAAGTTCTGCGCAACCCTCTTATTATTAAAATGCGAGTGCGCTCTAATTAAACTTTAATCACTTGGGACCATGAAATCACCATTCAGGCCACTGGAATTGCAGAAATTACCCAAACTCGGGTAGTTTTATTCGAGTTCTTATTGTTTTCCCCCGACGTGAAACGTCGAGACTAAATAATTGAGATTCATAGATGAGTCAAAAAATGTATACTATAGAACAAACACGAGGACTACAAGGTAAAGAATACAGGTAAGAAGTCAAAATTGGGAACAATTACTTTCATGTAAACAATCTCTCAGCTTCAACCATTGGCTAGTTTAGTGCGTCCCCACATTTAGAAATTTGAGAGCGAATTTTTAAATGTTGAGCAAAGGATGACACAGTTGAGAGGTGGTCAGATGGCACAATTGAGAGGGGTTCAGGGATTGAAGTTACACCCTAGACCCACCAGGCTCTACGCAGGAAAATACTATAGCACCAACAACATTCAAGACAACGGCAAGAAGCCGCTCAATCCGCACGTAAGTATCGCATTCCCAACAAAACAAGCAATTGTACTCACCTTTTAGAATGCTTTTTACAGACAATTCAGTCGGCCTTTTGCCAAAATCTGTGTTGTATCTATAGGTACATACTATGCGCTCTTTGGTGTCTGGGAGTACTTGGAAAAGCAAGAAAACTCATAGTATATAAGATTTACAAAAATATAAAAGCTATTGAAAAGTCATTAGCATGAATTAATGAATTGAAGATTAAACCTTGGCAGTGTTCTTGAGTCTGTCAGCAACCGAATCCAAAAATTCGTCGGTAGTGACATATGCGGACCGTTCGGTCTTTCCACAGGCAATGGCCAAGTCCTTGGTCATGATGCCGTCCTCTTGCACAGTATCGATGGTGGCCTTCTCAAGCAAGCTGGCGAAATCCACCACTTCAGGGGTTTGGTCGAGCTTTCCTCTTTGGGCGATACCTCTGGTCCACGCGAAAATAGATGCAATCGAGTTAGTGGAGGTTTCCTTGCCCTTTTGGTGTTGTCTGAAGTGTCTGGTGACGGTTCCGTGGGCGGCTTCCGATTCGTAGGCTCTACCGTCAGGGGTCATCAAGGCCGAAGTCATCAAACCCAAGGATCCAAATCCTTGGGCTACGATATCGGACTGGACATCTCCATCGTAGTTCTTCAAGGCCATCACGAAACCTCCCTTAGACTTGATCATTTGCGCGACCATGTCGTCGATCAACCGGTGCTCATACCACAAACCCGCGTTTTCAAAATCTTTGGCGTAGTTTGACTCGAATATCTCCTGGAAAATATCCTTGAATCTACCGTCGTACTTCTTCAAGATGGTGTTCTTGGTGGACATGTACAATGGGAGGTTCTTGGAAAGCGCCATTTTGAACGACGAGTGCGCAAACCCACGGATCGACTCGTCGGTGTTGTACATGGCCAAACCAACACCAGACCCCTTGTAGTCGTAAACGGTGTGCGTCTGCACTGGACCTCCGTTAGCAGGAGTAAAGTTCAACTCCAACTTCCCTGGTTCAGAGATAACCAAGTCGGTGGCCTTGTACTGATCACCATGGGCGTGTCTTCCAATGACAATTGGCTGTTCCCAGCCAGGAATCAACCGTGGAACACGAGGAATAATGATGGATTCTCTGAAAACAGTTCCTCCCAAAATGTTACGGATGGTTCCGTTGGGTGACACCCACATTTCTTTCAAGCCGAATTCGGCCACTCTTTGCTCGTCCGGGGTGATGGTTGCGCACTTGACACCTACACCGTACTCATTAATGGCATTGGCGGCATCAATAGTAATTTGATCGTCGGTCTTGTCACGCGCAAGAATTCCCAAGTCATAATACTTCAAGTCGACATCCAAATATGGATGGATCAACTTGTCTTTGATGACTTGCCAGATGATACGGGTCATTTCGTCACCGTCCAATTCTACAATTGGAGTTTTGACTTTGATTTTGTCCATCAATTGTGCTCGGGTGCTGAACCCACGGGTGGAACGAAGTCCATTTTTGTATAACGAAGCTGCTCTGATCATTGTTGTTGATGTAGAAATAGCTGGTGGATTGTCGGCAACTTATATGGAAAAAAAATTGTGCCGATTTCGGTGCGCTTCCGGTCTGAGTCACGAGCGGAAGCCTAACATCCAGAATGCCCTGACGAGTCAACTCCGATAAGTCCTAGCCCTGGTCGTAGAGAACAGCATCCTAGCACTCATATGATAACATCCATGGTATCAGGTAACTATATAGAACTGATTAGCAGCTCGTAGGTGTACATCTTCGTCCTTGCATGGGTTGATCGATTACATCAAATTGTTGCGAATTAAATGAAAAACTATCAGATATCTAAAAATTGAATACAAAAAAATGTGGTGAATTAAATTGTAGTCTACTGTACCACTTACACCACCAGACTACCCCTAACATCCAACACACACCCGGATATCAACGACTACTGGATGTACCCACAGAGGGTGCTTCTATATATGGGATGTTATGTACAGGACCAACTCGGGGTGCTTGATAGGGTGTTCCATATGCAGTACTATCTACCCACTCTTGATGGATTTGATTTTCTCCTGCTACGCGACGATGTCCAAATAAAATTGTCTCAATAATCTTACAACATCATCTTCTGTACAAGACGCCACGTAATCTTCTCTCATCCAGTACGGATATTGTCATCTTCTAACTTATGTCTTGAGGTACTCGCTCTGTAACTAAAACATGTCGATACCAGCCGCCGATGGATTCAATCCCGAGTTCTATCAGAAACAACTAGCATCGCTCACCATCAACTCCCGAGCGGTCATCACCGAATTAACCAGTATAGCGGAACATAATGTGGACCACTGTAACGAAATTTGCGAAATGATCGAGGCCAGAATCAAAAAATGTTTGCCGCACCACAAATTAAACTCAATCTACTTGTTGGACTCAATCTGCAAAAATGTTGGCAATCCATACAACGTTATCTTTGGCAAGAACCTCTATAAAACGTTTGCAGAGACCTACTCGATCGTAACAGACACGCCCACGAGACAGCATCTCATCAACTTGTTTAAAACGTGGGTCAATGCCAAAACTAATACAGGCTCTGAGTTGTTTCCACTGCCCATACTAGCCAAAATCGAAAACTTTATTATACAAGCCACCTCTATCAATGGCCTGACGCCTCCTCCATCCACTTCTTCAGCTGCTCCAGCGCCGGCATCGGTCAAACCGAGAATAGGGCCCGACTGGCTCATGAAAGAAGGGCGAAACTTGCTTCTTTTCATTATAAAACTTAATCAAAATGCCGATAAAATTGCCCATGCTGTGGATAAAGACGAACAGAAAATTCTAGACGAAGCAGATGCTCAAAGAAATACCTCGGTCTCGATGATTAATGAAACTCTTGACGGGATCATGTTTGATATGAGGGGGAGTGAAGGAGAAGTGACACCAACTCTTATGTTTGAGGCCAATGCAAAGAAGTATCATGGTAATTACCAGGTTGTTCGTAAAGAGCTTGAAGAGCAGGCCATAAAGCAGGAACAATTGATCAAAGAAGCGGAGCAAAGAGCCCAAAAAGCCAACCACAAGAAAGAACAAAGACTAAAAAATCAATCAAAAAAGACCAGGTTGCAGGAATATCTCAAGTGCAATAAAGTTGAGGTAAATCCTACTCCAAATATGATCTACTTCACCAATATTTCTCAAGATATAAGGAGCAATGAGAGCATACTAGCTGTTGTTCAGGCTTGGGGAAAAATTCCAGTGACAAAGATACCGAAAGAAGAAAAACCCATAAAAGAAGAGGTAAAAGAAGCAAAAGACGAAGAAGAGACTGAAGAAGAAGAAAAAGAGACAAAAGAAGAGACAAAGGATGCGGAAGATCTTAATTTCATTGGGTTTAATTTCCTGAATTCCATATTAAACCCCCTTCTAAAACATCCTGTGATACCAAATAAACCAGACAATAAAGAAAAGCACAAGGATAACAGGCTGGTGTCACCTCCTGTGACGCCTACTCCCCCACCCAGTCTACCTCCCAAGCCTCCAGTGGTTGCGAGTGTGGTTGCCGATGAATCCGATGTGCCATTCCGACAGAACCAACCCACCTACGAGGAAGAAGACGATGACGACGATTATGATCCGTCGCCGCCAATAGAAATTCTGGATGCCGAAGATGAAGCTGACTATGTGCCTACACTTGATAGTCCAGTGAATCCAGAGCCTGAATATACCCGTACAGGCACCGGCATAATAAAACCCAAATCACTCATTGAAACCAGGCGATCGATTCTTAAAAGAAGAGCTGTGAATCCTGATGGGCCCAGAGTTTCGAAGAGGGTACGGTTTGATATATAGAAAACACCTAAGGACTTGATGATATAATAAAAAACTAGCAAAGGACCTAATATAATTAGTACTCTATCATAATTCTATACTCTTACATAGTAGGGCATTGAAAGTCAATAGTTACATAGGACTATTTTTGTAAGTATTATTGTATATTATCTCATCAATTCAACTTGTATTGGTATTGAAGAGGTCTTTGCCTCTGCTCCAAAGACTTCACCGATACTGAGCTTATTGAATTAAAAGGCATAGAGATTCCAACCACAGACTTTATGCTATTTGATTGGAATAAAAAGATGTGTACTAGTCCCTGTATATGGCTACTGAAATTTATCAGTCCAAGCAAATGTTGCAAATTTATACTCCAACACTACAAATAATTGTATTGAAGATGACTTCTTTATCTATTGACTTCTTTATCTATTGAGTTTATAAGACTATTAATTCATAATGGATCTAATTACTACGGTTCTGAGGTTTACTTTTTTGATTCAATCATTAATTTCAACCTACGATAAAACTAATTATTGAACAACACCTTTTTAAAAATCAGCATTTAAAATCTATCAGGAACTGGTGAAAAGTTGAATATGGACTAATTTCGAGGATACAATAACACTCTACTTGATGTCTTTAGTATTATAAGCTGAAATATAAGACCCAAGTGATTCTATTGTTCTTACATGTTTGTATCAAATTGAACAGAACATAAATAGAGCTAGGTTGGCAGGATTCAGTACAGTGAAAATGCTACTTCTACCCCACCTTACGCCACTCTGCTCTATTTCATCTCATGAATGTTTCATTAATGTTTCATCATACGAGATGAAACACGTCATTCATTTCTCACAATGATTGTTGTAACGATCATAGTAATCTTAGTCTAAATTGGTCATACCAAGAGTTAGTTTCCAGTGTAATTTACTACGCACACTTGAGTGCTCTACAACTCGATACTGATGTTATTTATTATAGTCTAATTAGTCCATCAAGAAAGAACCGGATTTGACCATATGCAAGTAGGTGGAGATGAATGGGAAGGAAAAGAAGCCTATCAAGACACCCCAGTAGTAAACACCAAATGGAATAAATTTTCTGTCCTTGACCTTGAATGGCAAGTTGGAGTATGGACCGGACTTTGGAGAGCCGTAAACGGCGTTCTGGACACGGGCAGACGAACCGAAGGTTCTGGCGAATCTAGCAGCGTTGAAGGGAGTATTGATTCTAGGCAACATTGTATAGTTATCTATATCTTAGTTTGGAGCTTGCTTGGGGTGATGAAGAAATGGGCTGGTTTGGCGGTGCGCGCACGCAGCGCCAACACGCGAGTGATGATTGGCGGAAAAAATCTCCTGATCAGTGAGAAGTCAAGTGAATCCAAAAGTGAGAACAACTACAGTCGTTATACTACAGTACACAACATGGCTATCGCACCTATTACTGGAACCTTGAGAAGAAAGATCATCACCGACATTAGTATTGGCTTTGGAATTGGTTTTGCCATGGCCACCGCATACTGGTACCTCGAACACAAGCCATTGCTCCACAAGAGAGAAGCCTTCTATGCTCAAATAAAGGCCCAAAAGGAAGCTGAAGAGCAATAAGTGAATTTTACTCCACAGGTTAATAGAGTTAACAGTCATCAATACAAATCATATTTACAGCTACATTTGGCAACTTTCATACTTTTTATCAATCATACATGTACTTTTCTGCTTTACGTACTTTTCAGTATTTAGTGCTTTAACTTTTCTGTACTTTTTATTTCACAGCTTGTAGCAAACCTTTGCCATTCACTACACTCGAGGTCAACACTACCAAGTGCTTATTTCGATTGTTAGCATCAAATTTCTGCTGCAAGTACCGGAAGCACGAGATTTCCAGCCGGGTAAGTCCGCCAATCACCACCACCACCACGTACTGTGGACTGGTGGATTTAGCCAGTCTCTTCTCTCTACTGTCTGAATTATCGCCTAGATTGATATCGACTGTTTCGCCGCGGAACATATCGAGTGCCAAATTTTCCCAATTGGGCCGTTTTTTGATGTTATTGGTGGGCTTGTATTTGAGAAAGTCCCTGAAATAGAGCGCTTCAACCAACCGATATAAAAGCGGCACTGTGTTGGAAGGTAACGTGAAAGACGGGTTCTGATAACTTTCAACCAAAGATACGGAATCGTCGTTGGAAACATGGTTTTCGTGCTCGTCTTCTGGGTGCAAATTCCAGTACTTGTCAATTAAGGTGAAGTTACTGGAGTGTGCGTGGGGTGCGCCAGAAATACCCACTGTATGGTGGTTTTTGGAGTCTTGAGGAGTGGATGTGATGCCTAGGGAGGTCAAAAAGTCGCCCTGAGTCTCAGGAATCACCACTATCACGCCCAATTGTACCAATTTTTCAAGCACGAGCGCCGTTTCCAACCCGTACAAGTCCATTGCATCCTGAAGAATCCAGTCGTAGTCGCGTTCTTTGATACCATTATTGACTATTGATGCCAATATCACCAGAACAAACACAATGTTATCATTATAATTTGCGTTTATAAACTTTTTAAGGCTGGCAAGATGGGATTTGTAGTCTGTATCGAACAAATCGTTCTGGAAATTGAGGAAATGTTCGTATTCTGCGTTGATTTTGGCCAAGATCTGCTCGCTGATATTGGTATGTTTCTTTATAAGCTCGTGTTTCTGGGTCAAATCGCCCAAACTCGACACCACCTTCTTCATATCATTGATATCTTCCGACCTGGCTTCATTGCTTTTAAACTGCTGCTGTATCTGCTTAGCGAGCATGCTTAGTTTCAAGCCGCTGGAAGAGAAATTGAGGTGCTGGAGCGTATTGGTGTAGAGAAAATCGTTCTTAAGGTTTTTGGGTGCTGCTTTTGCCCCACCCCAGTTCTCGTCTAGCCCAACAATCTGAGTAAATTGAAGCCCAAATAAGTCGTCAATTAGTCCGTGGTACGTCAACTGGTTGAATACTACTGACGAATAATCTAGGTTCCGTTCCAATACCACTAAATCGGTATTACTCTCAAACCTATCCTGGTAAAACTCCTGTTCCAACGAGTTTAAATGGGAATTAAGGTACTCGGGAATCTTATAATCCTTCAATTGGTTAATGAGTAAGCTGGCATGGTCGCCTTTACCATAAATGTTCTTTAGTTTGTACTTGAATGGAGCATCTGTAACTGAGGAAGACTCAAAAAGGACCTCAATCAATGACTGACAAAGCTCATTGACTTGTTTAAGCGGCTGTTCGAAATAGTCCTGGATCCCTTTGATGTTTTCATGATTCGTAACCAACACATTGCTATCAATTATAGGGTAAGTTTTCCATTTAACCACCTTGACTTTGCTAGAAATGGCTCTGGTGGCCGCAGAATTGAGATTTACAAGGGTTTCAAAGTCAATTTTGCCTCCTAGTTTATCGTTTAGCTGATAAATGTATGATTTTGTAAGGTTCTTTACAATTAAAGTTGTCTTCAAACTAGCCTGATGAACCACCTGGTGTATATGGGCCAAGTTTTCATTGGATTCTGCCGCCAATATTATAAGACCTCCAAACTCTTCGAAGATCGATTTCGGCTGCTCTTTTATATCCTGAAGCCATATGAGATTCTGGAACTTGCCTGCCTCTTTTAATTGCAGAAATGTAGTGAGGTGGTTGATTAGCGGCGATAATTCTCGGTCTAGCACGAGCAAATTGGGTGATGTGAATATTTTGGAGAGCAACAGCAAGAGGTTATCTAGACTGTGGGTATTGAATGGATAAGGATCGGTAGACATCACTGGAAAATACTCAAAACCTCTCACTGACTGACACTAATCTTATCTGTCACAACTAAAACTAGTCGTCAGGCTAGCGCTTATTTTTACTGATAAGTCGCGAAAATGTAATAAATGACTAGAAAAAATATATCAAGTATACAGTGAGGTGGGAATAGAATAGGAACGCAGTCATAGGGTAGTACCTTATAATAGACCCGTGGATATATAAGCGAAACGATCTACAAGCATTTGAGTATACAAATCGATTTATATAGGCTTGAACCAACATGTCCAAGCAAATATGAATAAGTACCTGTCACGTGTACGTACATGAGTAAACCTTTTGCACCCAATTACATCATTCATTATCATTCTTATAATACGTTTATTGTCCATTGTATACTATGGTTTATTTGTCTACTATAGCTTCGCTTCTTGCTCGAGACCATTGAAGTGGACCAATCCCTCTTGGATAACCGTGGCCACATGCACTCCCTTGTGATTGTAAATTTCGGCTTCGCAAACTACCCGGTTACTGACGAACCGTAGCGCCCGAAACGAAAACCCCATCCATTGGGTACAGTCGAAATCACTATCGTGAAAGTACACAATGTGATCTAGTGAGACTGAAAAGTAGTGGACCAACTGGCTATAGTCCAAGCCTGGAATACGAAGGGTTCGTCCTAGACGGGTCAAGAAGATCGAATCAGAGATCACGGCCATGCCTGCATACTGGTATATCCCGTTGATATTTTCCAATTGCACCCCGTCTTCATCGTGTCCATATTTGGTGAACCACGATATTCTACGATTGGCTGCGTCCTGGTGTTCCTCATCCATAGTCAGCTCTAGGTCATATAGCTCGGGTGTAAACTTGTGGTAGACAAAAACCTCTTCCATGCGGCGGTCCAACGGGAGCTGGTCCCTGTTGTGCTTTTTGAGCCAATCGTGCGCCGGAGTTTCGAACTGAAACGGTTTAAGCACCTCCGGGGTTTCATGATCAAATTCGGGTTTTTTCAGAGCCTCAACATACTGCTCGTACTTGTGCACCGAATCGCCATGCGTGTTTTTTTTTGTGAGCGAAAAACTGCCATAAAACTTGAGGATCTCATTCTGGTACCCTCTTACATGACGGTTACAGAAGTTTTTTCCCTGCGAAACCTCCTCCACTTGCCACTCCATAACTTGCTTGTCGTCGGCTGGGCCCACAAAGTATGAATGGAATGAATGAGGAACGAATCCGGGAGGCACTGTCTCTGAGACGGCTACCAATGCTTGAGCCGCTAGGTTGCCTCCGAAAGCCCCTCTAGACAACTTGCTTGGCTTGATGAGTGGGGTGCGACCTTTGTACCTGTCAGGTCCACATTGGTCCACCCCGAAAACTTGCTCTATATCAATCACTCCTGGACGAACCATTTTGATGCTTTTCAATATGCAACAAGAATGTAATATATATGGGATTTCTGCCAGAGACTCGGACTCCCCTCTCTGCAAGCACCTCGGTGGGCATTGACAGCCAAGAGCCACTGCGGTTGCGCGCACTCCTCGGCGATAAAACCCCACAATTCATGTGCGTCTGAGAAATTTAAGATGAGATTTAGATTAAACTACTCAATCACTAATGAGATTCAGATTGAGTAAAAATTCGCATATTGTATATCTAGATTGTATTTTTGATTATATCTTCACGGGTCTGTTGAACTTTCTCACCTTTGACAACACGGCTTCATTAAGGTAGACGAGGCCCTCCTGAATAATGGTGGCCACCAACCGTCCTTGCAACGAATACACCGACACTGTCACAAGATTACGGTCGCTGCTATACCTTTCATATTTGACGTCAAAGAATAACCATGCCGATGGATCGAAATCGTCGTCATGGTAGTACACATTGTGGTCGAGGGAGACGCGCATGAACGCCAATAACGGATCGTCAAAAGACTGCGGGATGGGAATCCCAAGCACGACTATCATGATCCCCAACAAAAGGGCATCTGAAAGGTACGCAAACTGGAGATATTTGGTCACAACGGGCCGAGCAGCGTTTCTCCAGTCATCATTGACCCGACAGAAAAACCCGAAATCCTCATCTCCAGCCGTCTCGGGGTCAAACTTTTTTTGGCCGCCGAATATTGATTCGGGCAAAAACACATGGTCCAATAACCCGTGCGTGTGATTGACGAACGGCATGTCGTCGACCTCATCTACGTACTTGTAAAAATACTTGTTTGGCTTTTTTTGATATGATATTGGCGCCGATGGCACCGGCTTTCCCTGCGCGCTAAGTTGACGGGCTGCTTTTTCGTGGTTCTTCACCTTAAGCTTGTGCGAGTTGTTACGGGTGAATTGCACCTGGGTCACTGTGACAAGGTCACCCCCTACACTCTGGTATCCCTCTACCAATCTATTAGCGTAGTTTTTGGTGTCATTGACCTTACGGACGTGCCACACAATCGGCAGTTCGTTGGATCCGGCCTTGACAAAGTAGGTATGGAACAGGTGGATTCGGAAATCGTCACCGTTGACCGACCTCCATACGGCATTAACAGCTTGTGCGAGAAGCTCACCCCCAAAAATTCCTCGTGCTCCCTCCCAGTATGCCTCGAGATTGCGAACTCCCTCTAAAACCAACTTGTCATTATTGTTGGAGATTTCTTTCAATGCTAGTCTGTCTTCGAATACGGACCTTGCAGACATTGTTTCTTTTGAATCTTTATAATTCTTGCTTATGCGTCCCTTTTTAAATATAATTGACTTACTGATTATGAATAAGTATATACTTGCTATATTTATTGTCCATATAAAATAGATAATAGAACAATGTAGAATTATTCTGCGCAGAAGCGAGACTTAATTTTGGTTCGGACCTCCTCCCCACACATGTGATAGTAGGACTATCTAACGCACTCCATGCATATGTTAAAAACTAGCAATGTATACTGATTCATCTAATAATAATAAGTGTTCCGAGCTGACTCATCTCAAGTAGAGAACTCCGCAGCTTGAACTCCGCAGACCGAGGCACTCGCATCCTATTTTTCGCAGCCGAAACGATAAGCGATTAATAAGCGTTCGGACGAGATACGAATCAAGCACGTTCAAAGTGAATTCTCTAATAAATAATTCCATTAATGAAATGCAACGAGCGCTTCCGCGGCTCTACGCCCGAATCTATATAAATAAATGTTTAGAAAGTTTTATGGTTATAACTTGGACAAGTGTAAAGTTGTATTCACCTTATTAATAATCTCGTCAGTAAAGTAGACCAATCCTTCTTGGATAATTGTAGCAATCATACGGCCATCCATGGTGTACACCTCACACTGGCACAAGACTCTATTGTTGTTGTAGTTGGAGAAATGGTAGTCCAAAAACATCCATTCGTTGGTATCGAACTCGCCGTCGTGGAAGTATATGCTGTGATCAAGCGACACTCTGAAAAACTGGTTCATTGGATTGGATTCGCCCCTCAATTTGATGCCTAGAGCACCAATAACTGTTCCAAGGTACGCCGAATCCGAAGCGTACGCGAGCTGGAGGTATCTAGCAGTTTGAGGGTTCTGGGCTGCGCGCCAGTCGTCGCACACGCGAAAAAAGAGACCAAAGTTCTTGCTCCCTGCGCTATACAGATCGAATGGCTCATTGTCGCCTTGATACAACTCGGGGAGTGCGATGTGCTGCAACAACCCATGCGTGTGTTCTATGTAAGAGAGCGTGTCGACTTTGTCGCGATACTTGTCAAAAAAATCGTTCGGTCTAGACTGGAATCGAATGGGCAAAGATTTAGGAATGCCGCCAGCCTTGATAGCGTTGTCGGCTTCCTTCTGGGCAGACTCGAGTCTTTTGTTGTAGTAGTTTGTTCTTGTGAACGATGCTTGCAAGACAAACACCAAACTTCCGCCTTCTCCTTGATACCCTTGGACCAACCTGTTGGCGTAATTTTTGGTGTCGCTCACATGCTGCACTTCCCATCTCATCACAGAGTCACTGGTACCAGCCTTGACGAAATATGAGTGGATCGAATTCGGAGTAAATTCAGGGTCTTCTACGGTCGCCCAAGCGGCATTGATGGCCTGGCAAACTAATTCGCCTCCATATGTTCCTCTGGCACCTTTCCGAAATGGCTGAAGCGGAACTTTTCCGTCCAACGTGGTAGTAGTACGAGTAGCATCGACTCGCTGCAATGCGAACTTATCTTCCATTCGTGAACCTGTGGCTGTTGTAGCACCGACCATAGACATATCTTCTAATGGAAAACTAGTAGTAGAGTAGAAATAACAATAATATAATCTAACAACCTTGGAACGAAATCCAAGCAAGATAGTCTAATTAATAAGTCTCTTGTATCTATAACACCGGATTCACGGCAAGATCTTTTTGCTCGCCATCGTGACAGACCGAGGAAGATAAAAAGCCTGAACCGCCGGCTTTGTGGCGTGCGCTGTAGTGCGCTCCACAGCGCACCACAGCGCTCACTGTTTGGGCATGTGAAATCGTGGCTACACCAGCACTGTAAAAGTGCTAGAGAATGATAAAGGAGCTCTTTATTTCTATCTATAACCTCGCCTTGTGCTCAGCCTTGCTGTGAAAAAACACTAGTCCTTCTTGAACCATGCTCGCGAATAACTTGCCGTTTGTGTCGTAGTATGAGCCCTGAAACATGACCCTGTTGTTGCAAAACCGAGGTGCCTTGAAGGATGCAAAAATCCAGTCATGGGGGTCGAAGGCGTCGTCGTGGAAGAAGATGGAATGGTCTAGCGATACAGAGAAAAAGTAGGGTCCTCTGCCACCGCTTACCTTGACCGAAGATGGTCCCAATTCTGTATGATTCATGGGTAAATGCAAGAGTCGTGCTAGTGATGTCAAGAACAACGAGTCGGATGTCATGCCGAATCCAGCATACTTGAACTTTGATTCTGTCAATCCTCTTGAGTCGTCGCCGATTCTTATCCAAAATGACAATTCTCTCTCGCCCGCAGATTTGGTGTGCTCGTCGCGATTTAGGGTGGGGTCAAGATAGTCAGGCGGGAACTTGTGCTGCAACATTCCTCCATGATCGTATGTGGTATATGTAGGTAGATCGTTACGATTGTACTTGTAGAATGTAGAATTGACTGGAATCTGGAACTCTAATGGGGTTGCCAGTGACCCCTGACTGAATTTGTTGCGTGGAATAGAGTTCTTTTTGGTCAAACTTATCATGACGATATATTTGAGTTCATTCTTTTGCATCACCCGTATCAATCTGTTGGCAAAGTTCTTGCCATCGCTGACAATTTCAACCAAATACTGACATGGCACCGTATCATCGCCCGCCTTGACGAAGTATGAGTGCAAAGAGTGGGGCACGAATCCTGGAACATGCTCCATAGCTACCACCACGCTTTGCGCACATAAATTGCCGCCAAAAACTCCGCGGCTCTCAGGCGAGGGTTTGTTTAAGGGACCCACACCTTCATAGGAATTGGGTCCGGTGGACCTGACAGAAAAAGTGCTGGCGAGTTTACTGTGCTTGCGCTTTTGAAGGAAAAGTGAAGACATTCGAGTGCTGTTCGAAATTCTAGACGTGCTACCAAAAGATATATATACTTTGTGACGGGACTAAAAGCATATGTTAGATGCCCTAAATTCATCTAATTTATTTTTATCTAAATACTCGGTCAATCTATTGCTCGGGTAAATGCTTGATATGGCTGCAATTTTTCCATCCAACGATCTCCCGAAAAAACCGCGTCCGAAAAGAGGGGAGGATACGAAGGCGGGCCGAGGCTCGAAAAAAGACCCAGCTATTATGGACCAAAAATAAATAAAGTTTGAGGAACTCTTTATTAAAGTTTGACGTTCTCGCCCAACTTTGCCTTGTCCGGCACGCCATTGAACATGTAGGTGAGACCTTCCTGCAAAATAGTAGCCACTACCTTATTTTGTTTGTTGAACATATGTCCTCTCAACAATGTTCTGTTGTTGGAAAGACGCTTGACCTGGTAGGTGAAACAAAGCCATTCCTGCACTATGTCAAAGGCCAGCTCCAAATTCTCTACATGAAAATAGATGTGGTGGTCTAGCGACATCGCATTGTAATGGAATATATGAAGCACATTAAGGGACAATTTCATCAAGTGGCGCGCATCGCGCTCGTGATCAAAATCCTCAAACGGGTTATCGATAGTTGGGTTCCAAGGAAGGTGTAGGATTCGCGCGAGCGTGGTCAATAGCACGCTGTCAGACGCGTCGATGAGTCCCGCAAGATTGTACATGGGGTTGCGAAACAGCTGTTGGTATTTTGAAGGGACATACGTTTCGCTTGCAATACTGTCGGGACCGGAATCTGCGACTTCTTCGCCGTCCAGGGGCATGCTTGGCTGCAACATTTTCTGCGCGATTTCGGGCTCCCGATTCTGCCATTCGGGCAACAAAACATTATTTATGCCGCACCATACAGTAATCCAGCGCTGTGATGGATGCAAACTATGTTCTTCAGGAGCCTTTTCGTAGTTTATGAACTCTTCGCAATATGCGTTTCTTACCCATCCTGTGTGATGAGTTTGATAGAGTTTGGACTTGTCGGGGTACTTGAGTTCCAACTTAGGAACTGGAATATGCGCCCCATGTCCCATGGCCAGGGCACTGAGGGCTTCTGCGGCTTTGGCTTTCCCACCGAGGTCTTTGCGATTTACAAACGAGCATGATGCAGTCGCACGCACCATCCCCTGCTGCTTGGCCACAATGTATCGATTCTCCAATCCATCCGGCCCTGCGATTTTGTCCACGGTATATTCCATAGGGCCCTTATTACTACCGGCCTTTATAAAGTATACGTGGAACGAGTGGGGAAGGTACGGGTACTCGTCGTTTATTTTGGTGGACTCAATAGCAACCACGAACAATTGAGCCATGGTGTGGCCGCCATAGACCCCGCGAGCACCTTTGAGTGGAAATTGAAGAGGATGCGCACCAACATAGTGGCGTTCATCCAACTGAATCACCCTGAACGCTTCTTCAAAGTCGTCTATTTTCAGCATGCCTCTGCTCTGTCAAATACAGAGACTTCATATATTATATAGTTGGAGTCGCACTCGACCCCGCGTGCACCCTCTGTGGGGAACGGCTCTACATCTCCGTAAATGCGCACATGCCAGTGTCTAAAAAGCATATTATTTTTCATCTGATTGGCAATTATGCTGTAAATTATATAGTATATACTGAGCTTAGCGATCGAGGTGGATCCCAAAATTTCTGACGAATCTCGCTTTCTCCTGCGGCGGCACCTCGTACTCCGGCACCGCTTGCGGAGACTTGCGCACTAGAACTGGCACGCTCGACTGGTTATTGGTCTCATTGGGACTGTTGCTGCAAGTGTGACCCAAATTGACTTTTGCAGCACCGCTGAAATTATACTGCGAGTATGGATTTATAGCAGCGTATTTGTGGATCGTGTTTAAATGTGTATGGGTAGACGATTCTGCCTTGTACCTTCTCTGTTTGAGCACCAACTCAGCCTCTTGTTCTTGATCGAAATCAGGGTCTAATTTGGCGGGCTCGTTATTTACTTCAAGCCCAATAAGCCGCCGCTGCGCGTCGCTGAGTGGCAAATCATAGCACTGGTCTTGACCTTTCAAAAGGTGCAACAATGCTATGACTATGTTTATAAATAAGAGTCCGGTGACTAGCCGGCTGGTTGTCATCAAACCTAGCCTGATGTTGCCAATAGTCTTGTTTTCTAATATTCCTGGGTTGTGGTGAAGCTGATACTGCATTTGCAACTGCGCGTGCTTGCGCGATTCATACAACTCAATTGCCTGCCTTATCAACGACTTGAAGAATTGGACCACTACAAGCCACAACACATTAATCACTGCTTTCTTAGTTTGTTCTTCTTTGTTTACCTGTCTCAGAAGTGCTTCGAGCATGATGGGATTTGTCCACTCGCCGCTCGGACTAGAATCATCTGCATCGTCCAACTCATCTTCATCTATATCGGTGCGCTTTTTTTGCTTGAGATCATTAAATACCTCACTCACACTGGCTTTTTGCTGCACGGGCTTGTTGACAAACAATGGTACCCTGTTGATTTCGCTACCATTTTTGTTCGCACCCAATTTTACATTTGGGGGCAAAAAGTTCTGAATACCAAATTGGGTATCTTTGATATTGGAAGAAGGTGGCCTGTAGTATATGGGCTGTGTTTTTGTTGAATCTTGTTTGTTTAATGAATCTTCTACTATATTGAGTTTCGATGCTGCTAGCGAAGTTTTGACTTGGTGTAGCCTGAACTGAGTCAAATCCGCCTGTGTTATTGCTGGCTGCTCTACTATTTCTTGAGGTGGACCTTCAAACATGCTCTTGTTGGCGTTCTCTGGCTGATGGAACTGAAACTCAATGGCATTGGGGAGCTTCTGAAGCGCGTGTGTTTGGCTAAATGCTGAAGGGACCGAACTTCCATGAGAGAAGGACTGGTTCACCGCATCTTCAAATACCGTTTCGTCCTGCGTTTGGTTCATTCGTACTATGCTGTTGTACCCGTCTACTTGGTGGGCATCGAACTTGAAGTGTAGAGGTATACATCACGTGACATAACAACTCTGGCGGCGGCAAACACCAAACTCGCCGATAACTACAATGCCAACATTTTCGCTGGTACTGATAATACTTGGCAAGTTATGGCTAGCCAAATGATCTGTAACTACACCAAGCTCGGTTTACGTCTTCTCTACATATCCAGGCTAACCCTACGTGTCAAAGGTTACCCGCACGACAAAAAAAAAAGTATAAATCGGCTGTTGAGCGCTCACAAATTTTACAACCTCAACATCGATACACACAAGCAGTATGTACATACGATATTGAAATGATGAACAAAATGTTACACAGACCTGTACTGAGTTTTGCCTCGAGTAAAACAATTGAACGACAGCGACATGCCTCTTCTGACTCAATTTACAAAACTATTACTTTGAACCGTACTAACAAACCAGTGATGATTTAACCTAATCTTATTTAATTACTTGATTTTGTAGATGTAGAGGTTCTTTGGGACCAGGCGCACGCTAGAAAATGTCAACGACCAAGTTCTCGTTAGGCGCGTTTCTCAAGTATGCGACCAATTAGACCAATGGCAACGTCCCGCCACCGATAATGTTCGTGCTTTGAAATCGTTCAAGCTTGGGTTTGGTTTCATATCTACTCCTACTTATGTTCATGCTTTATGGCATAGTATACAGCAGTTATGTAACATTAGTGTATTTATATATATAAACAACCAGGGGAGGATTTAAGATGCTTATTTCTTAGCAGTCAATCTTCTTAAGTAGAAAGCTAATTCTTCACCTTCTAAGATGTAACCATCACATCTACCAGATTGACCTGGTCTAGAAGAGATAGCGGCGTATAATCTACCGGCACCGAATTGAGCGTCAACAGCTTGTTCGATGGTGGCTTCACCAGCTCTAGAAGCCAACTTTCTTTCGGCCTTCTTGGATCTAACGACTTCTTCTTCTGGAGCAGCGTTCTTCTTCTTACCTAAAGAAGCACCGTAGTGGTTTTCGTACCATTGTCTGAATGGAGTAGCATCGATTTGGACAATAGCAGACTTGGTCAAAGTGTTGGTTCTGACCAATTCGTTGTTGGATGGATGGTAGACAACACCAGCAAGTCTGGTCTTTCTAGCAATACCTTCGGAACCCCAAGAGAAGTTACCGGTTTCGATTCTTAAGGCTCTGAATTTTTGGTTACCACCTCTGGTTCTGACAGAGTGAATTCTCTTAGCACCAATCTTGGTGTTGGCAGATTGTCTACCTAATTCAAACTTTCTCTTCTTTCTGAATTGGGCTCTTTTGGCACCAGTAGCGGAACGCTTGTGACGAGAGTCTCTAGAAATACCCATGTTGCTAAGGATGTTAGTAAATGATCAGAAAAAATACCCAGAAAAATTCTCATAGACAAGTGATTCTTTTTGTATAATATGATGTTTTATGCTGTCATCCAGTCTTTATGAAGCCAGGTTCGTGGTTGTATCTTTGATGGTATCGTGGTCTAGTCACCATTATCTATGAGTCTTATCTATCATTAATGACTCTACATACACTTTAGAATATCACTGATTGTAGGAAAAGAAAACTATTCAAAATCGTTAGTAAAATTTTTTTAAAAGAGACAAGGTGAAATTTTTTCGCGGTGGGCCTGCGAATCGGTGAGGGAGTTACGATCGCATGGGCGAAAAGAGGTAAAGTGCAGAACTCTCAGCAATATGCAAACTATAGTGCAGGTTAGCACAACCTGCAGATGGTTGCGGGTTGCGTCCGCGTGATATACTGATACCCGAGGGCTTGAGCCCTCATCGCGTGACCGAGTATCGCCATCGCGTACTTGATAGCCAATTCCTAGCACTCAAATGGAAACGTCATCTAGACTGGTTAGCCGGCTAATCATGGAGACGATTTACGATGAGATAGAGATCGAAGACTTTACTTTTGATCCTATAACTCAGTTGTTCCAATATCCTTGTCCATGTGGTGATAGGTTTGCTATTGCCCTAGACGATTTGAAGGATGGTGAAGATATTGCGGTGTGCCCTTCATGCTCATTAATGGTGCGAGTCATCTTCGAAGCTGAAGATTTAGAAGAATACGAAAATGAGTTGAACTAGAGTTTGATGATATGGATTGATTTCGGGTTAGGTAAATAAAATGTCAATATAATAATACATAAGGAAAGTACTTCTACGTGTTGTAGTGGTTTGTTTGTGGGCGTATTGTTCTTTGTAAGAATATCTTGATTCGATGAGCAAAAAAAATTATGACGACAACTGCAGGATTCGAACCTGCGCGGGCAAAGCCCAAAAGATTTCTAATCTTTCTCCTTAACCACTCGGACAAGTTGCCTTGATTATATATCGGAAAATGTTTGAGTTGTTTATCATAGCCAGATAGGTGACGTAATTACCACGAGACAAGAAAAAAAGAAGCAGGTGATAATTATAGAAGGAACTACCGAGCTGCAAAAAATAATTCCCATGTTTATACGATCGGTACGGCCACAGTTAAAAGATCGATATAACTATTGTTACTGGAACGAAATAAGGCTGTGCATTCAGAATACAATAAGGTGGATGTGCGAGTAAAGAAATGAGTTTGTAAGCGGAATGGTCCAGTCGAGAATATAGCTCACCAAAGAGTATGTTAAGGAGAATATGGATGTTCTATATAAAGGTCTACTTCTGTCCATATTATCTTGTTCATTACTTCAATCTGGGGCAAAATATTCTTTCTGCTTCAATCTCAGTGGTCCTGATACTTATGCGTTTTCATCCACTGATCGGGTACACAATATAACTTCAACGACACCTGATATTCTACAATAGGCAAGACGACGACCGAGTTAACACCAAGGTAGAATATTTGGTAAAGTGCAATACTATATACCCCCTAATAGACAGGTCACTCTCTTAGTCGCCTGCGCCAGATCTCAAAAAAAGTAGAGCGATTTCTCAAACCATCTCGGGCGGAGTTAATTTATGGCTGTTTTCTTGATTGGGGCGCGGCTGCCTCGTACAAACCCGCGCATAGCATCGGCACTTGTTGCACAAAATATGTTCAAAAATATTGAACGGGTTAGTTATGAGGAACATTTCAATGCAAACTGTCCTGAAGGAGGAACCGGTTAGTTTAATCACCGCGGAAATGTGGGTTACAGATGAGTGCTAGGAAGTTTTGCCAAGGAGTCTGTCGACTGGTGTGACCTTTCAACTTCAGGAGCTCGTTTGACAAGCGGACTTAAGGCATGCATATGAACTCTTATCTCTAAAATAGTTCTTTTTGCATGTCGGTGTATCATTTGCAATAATCGGCGTCAGCATTTGGCGCGCGAGCTGCTAAAGCCCGGTCACGTGCAGCAAATCCACATCTTGAAACGGGCCGTCTAGTTCTTTGCGCAGATTTTTAAGCTATCTTGGGGCCTTGGATTGCATGGCTACTCAGTCTAGATTAGGTGCAGTCGATTAATCGGCTGTTCAGAACGGAGCAATCTACCCCAATCAACGTTTTGACTCCCTCTGGACTTTTTCTGGACTTCCTCTGGACTTTCTCTGGACTTCCTTTGGAAGTAGGGGGTTGAATAGCAACCGTTAAATGACTTGATGCATTGGCGGAGATGACCGAGTCATACGTCTTTCCCTGCGGAGATCATATATTTTGTGCGGATATTGAAAACTGATTACTATTGTGAGCGGTCTACATAATAAAAAGTCTAATTCGCATGCACGGTATCACCTATTTTTTAACTCGTCTTTTATAATTGTGTTATTTTTTCAATTTGATACCTCAGAATAAATAAATACAATATAATTGATTATTAGACGTAAAAATTAGTATTAGATATAGAGATATTGAATAAAAAAAAGTTTTAGTGGATTCAGAGCTCAGAGCCAATAGCACTGTTGCTAATAACACGGTAAACTTGGTAGAATTCCGATAACAACCGCATGCGTTTTCCGGGGCTACCTTCCAAAACAATCACTCACGAGAATTTTTTTTTTTCTGCACTGCAGTGGGCTTTGGTATAGCCTTCTTGCGCAGCGTGGCTTTGAATTTAACACTTCAAAGCTCGGCTCAAGTTGGAGTGTATCAACTGGCTGGCTAATTTAGGCGTTTTCATTAGCACTCTAATCTAGCTGACACATGCAGAAAAACTTAAGAGGGCAAGTGTATGAATTGCTGTTTCAAGGTGAACGGGACGGTACCTCCCGTAACGCACCAAGATGGTCAATGATTGAGTTCTACAATACTTTATAGCAAATTCACATTTTCCCCGCACATGCACACTTCCGTTGTTGCCTACCAGAGAAAAAAAAAACTGATGTTACAATAAACTGAAAACATAATCAATTCTAAATCTCGGATTGATTGTAAAAATATTCTGTACGACTTCTTAATTAGGACGATACGAATTTATGCGCCTACAACCCATCAAATCTGAAACCCAAACCTGTCTTCACACTCAATATTTATTGTAAAAAAAAAATTAAAACAAACATATCCAGTCAATTCTATAAGTTCGAAACGATTGTTGTTCATTTGAATTATTATAGACGTTGGAGCTGATTTGCTAGTCAATATTTTTCTGTTCGGCTTGAAAAACTTACCCCTGGTACTTCGTGCAGGTTTTTTATTCGTTCTCACGTCCTTCTCTTCCGCACGTCATTACCCGACGCCTTTCAGTTAATTAGGAAAATAAGAACAATCATTGGTTTTTCCGCCACTTCTGATCGTTTCTCAAACAAAAATTTGGCTAAAAGTACCAGCGGTGTTCAGCTTCGTTAATTATAGTTAGCTTGAACCAGGTCCCCGTTGATTGACGTGAATATAGTGACTGGTTCATCATCTCATTTGTAACTATTAATGAAATGTACAACAATATAAATCATCCCAATAACAATTATGGCCACCATGGTCACTATCCCGGGTCGCCGGCTTCATCAGTGCCGCCGCCCCAACTGTCTCAACCTCATCAACCACATCACCCTCCACAGTTACCTCCACAACCTCAGCAAATGCCATACATTCCGGGTGGTTACTACTATCAAACTCCTCAAGGACAAGCATACGCATACCCACCACCTCCTCCACCACCACACGGCCAGCCAGGTGCTACAGGCATGCCCAATCATCAGGTACCCCAATCTTCACCGGCTCAATCTGCGCACCAAAGTCAAATTCAATCAAATGTAGGCAATAGCTCGAAATCTGGCACTACTTCGGCTGGAAGCAAAAGAGGCCCCTGGTCTCCTCTTGAAGACAACAAACTTTTAGATTTGATTTCAATTTTCGGGCCTACGAATTGGGTTCGTATATCCAATTCATTAACTACAAGAACCCCCAAGCAATGCCGTGAACGGTTCCATCAGAACCTTAAACCATCACTCAATCGTACTCCAATCACGGTTGAAGAGGGCGAGATGATTGAAAGATTGGTGGCCAAGTATGGTAAGAAGTGGGCTGAAATCTCCAAGCACATGAATGGTCGTTCAGATAACGCCATCAAGAACTGGTGGAATGGTGGTGCTAATAGGAGAAGAAGAGCCAGCGCTACTGGAAATAGTGCTAGTTCAAGATCATCATCAGCATTGACCAGTAGTACGAATGCCACCAGTGTCACTAGTGAAGAACCACACGAAGAGACAAGCGAAACTAATGATGATGTAAAAGTTGGCTCGAGAAACGCTTCAATCACAGCCAAAGTCGAATCAGAGCTGTCGGTCCGAAATTCATCCTCTTCTAGTGGTAATAGTATCACCAAGCCTACTTTGGGACCGGCACAGTACCCGCAGGTCCCGCATTTACCGCAAATCTCATTCAACACGTCAATGTTTGGCAAAACCGAGAAACCTTTCCGGCCTCTGAGCCCTCAAACACTCCCTGCATTGGCTCCGGCAAACGCGTCTCCATATAAAGCATCATCGGCATTTGCATCCCGATCGGCCAGTTTCGATATCAACGCCAAGACCTCGGGAACAACCCTTCCTCCTATATCATCTACAAACAAACGAAGATTATTGGACGACCCCATCAGCCGACGCCACTCCACCGCCAATTCAGCAGTGTATCCCCACCAGGGCCATCAGCCCAGCTCGCTCACATCGTCACATCCCAATCTTTCGGCCAGTTTGTCTTCGGGGCAAGGTTCCGGATCAGGACCAGGCTCAGTGGCAAGCTCGCAGGGCCAGTCAGGCAACTTGACACCTCCCTACTACGGATCCCCGCTTTTGCTTAGCACTCAGGCGTCGAGAAACAACTCCATCTCCTTCGATTTCACCGGTTTGAACTCAACCTCCAACTCCTCACGCCGTTCATCTAACATTGCTCCTGACCTATTTCCCAATCCGCTCAAAGACGCGTCAAGTGCACATGGTTCGCATAAGCGCAACATCTCTCATAATTCATCGTTTAATTCTCCATGTTTGACGCCGGCTAGTCGTTTTTCGGTATCATCTAATACTTCTAGTTTGAACCCCGCCGTATCGGGTGCGAAAGAAGAGGAACTCAAAAAAGCTCAAGAACAAAATTTGCAACAAAATTCACAAGATACGGCCCAGGAGGAAAAGCCTGCCAATTCCAAGACCAAGATATCAGTCTCTAGTTTGATCAGTTAAAGTCTATTTAATCTAATCTATTAAACTGCAATGGTTAACATTGTCTTGATTAAAGAATTACCATGGTCAACATTGTTTTGATGAATTACCATGATTAGTATTGTTTCAATTTTAGCAAAACTGATTTATCTAAGAAAAGACTTTCGCTGATAATAGATCGTTCATTGACTGGACGACAGCGTGGGTGATCTAGACCATTCAACTAGCCAACTTACCATCACCCGTTATAGTGATACTAAAATACTGTCGGAATACTGCACTGTTGCTTCTTCTCGTGCAATTGCAAAGGGACATTTATTGATTTGGCAGCCAAAATTATATTTACCGTTGGGCGCTTAAGCGCGCCGCACGGTGCGGAACATTTCGCAGACTTAATAACTAATAGCACTGTAAGTAAATGAGACGCAGTGATTGACCATACATTCAAAGCAATCAAAGCATACATTGTGAAACAACTGAAGCTTCATACATTGTAGATAAGCTATCAACATGTGTTGTACTTATTGATCATTATCGGTGACTGGGATTATTATCAGGCGACTTACACCACTCCTCGGACTTAATAAGGAATTGTAGAATATGAAGTGAGACCCGTGACTGAGACCATACACTGGATGCTATATAAAATATATAAGTCAAGTAGGTAAAAGAGTGTTACTTCCCATTACTATTTACTCTACTTAATTGCTGCTAGTACCTATGATACCTGCTTATTTGCTATATCAGTCAATCCTATCGTAAAATCTATAATCAGGTGATGCTTAGTATATATAATCGGGTAATACCTAATGGTCTATATAATTGGGTGTTCCTGATCTACACCTCTACGGTCCATATATAAATTCGTTGCGATCATGGTCATGTGACTTGGGTCGCATATCTCCCCTATCTTAAATCTATACACGACGAAGCGAGAGATCCCACCTCGATAGTTACCCATCAATCATGTTATCTCCGTCAGATTCAAAAGCTCTACTTCAAGGATGTATCAACAACATCAATCAGCAGTCGAATCTTATGAAACAATGTCTCAATGACAACAATCTCCTCCAGGCGCTCAAGCACTGCCTGAATCTCTTGAACGAATTGAGAACCAACAAATTATCACCTAAACAGTACTATGAAGTGTATATGTTGATATTCGACTCGTTGGAAACTTTGTCCAACCACTTGTTGCAAACCACCCAGAAAAAGCAGAAAAAGTGCGACTCCCCCTTCTTAGCTGATCTATACGAGTTGGTGCAGTACTCCGGCAATATCATTCCTCGGCTATACATGATGATCGTGATAGGCACAACCTATATGAGTATCAAAGGCTCGCCGACAAAAGAGATTATGAAAGATATGATCGAAATGTGCCGGGGAGTGCAGCATCCGATCAGAGGCCTCTTTTTAAGATACTACCTTAGTCAAAGAATTAAAGATCTCTTGCCTTTGAGTAATACTGTTGACTTTAATGAAACTGTAGATTTCTTGGTGAGCAACTTTATCGAAATGACCAAATTGTGGGTCCGTCTTCAGCATCAGGGTCATTCGTCAGAAAGAGAATTGAGATACAAAGAGCGTATGGAGTTGAAGATATTGGTGGGCTCCAATCTTGTGAGACTTTCTCAGATCATTGATGATTACAATGGCGAGAAAGACTATTCGAGCATCGAATACTACGCCGAAAACGTTCTACCCACCATAACAGAACAGATAATTCAGTGTCGTGACCAATTGGCCCAAAGCTACTTGATTGATGTATTGATTCAGATCTTTCCCGATGATTTCCACTTCTATACTCTTGACTTCTTATTGAACAATGTGTTTATCAACTTAGTCCCCACATTGAAAAAGAGTGAATTGGTGTCTACGTTGATCGAAAGATTCATAAATTACCACCGATTCGAAGAAGAGCCGGTTCAAAAGCTTGCTCTAGATGAAAAGGAACCCAGAAACCTCGAGCTTTTCTCAACTTTTTGGGACTTTTACCTCAAGTTGATTGCCAGAGAGCCAGAACTTACTTCACAAGAACACTCTACTCTCTTACAGTCATTCATATCGTTGTCGTTAACGTATTATCCTGACGAGTACTCCAATTTAAACACGATATTCAAGTTTGCTACTGAAAACTTGACTGATTTAGGCGAAAACTCGTCTCCAGAACTGCAGGACTTATGGTTAGATCTCTTGATTACTCCCATTAGTCAGTTCAAGTCGATTAAATCGATTTACAAGTTGGAGTCGTTTTATGAGTTTTATCAAAAGCTTTCGAATGTTCAATATCGCAAGCAAATCTCATTGGAAATCGTCAACAGAATCATTAACAGTTACACCACCAGCGACAACGTGGAGTATTTCTCCAGTACCGAGGATATAGATGGCCTCTTCAAGTACTTACTTGTATTGATCAAGGATCCAGTGAATCTGGGGTTGAATACGGCCAAAGATTTAGGCATAATTGCCACGATAAAGATAAATACCGGCGAAAGCTTTGTGACCCAGGAATTCTTGGACAACCAGGAAAAAATATGTAAAATCATCAACTTGATCGATTCTCCAAAAGAAGTTGATCCGTTCAAGAAAATTGCCAATTTGATGCACATTCGAAAGAAATACTTGAACAAACAGCCTGAAAACATCATTTACACCTATCCTACATTGATATCCAAGATCTTGAACTCCTTAAGATTCATCGGATACTATGTTTCAGAGGTCAAGCTGAAGGGTAAAGATACCACACAATTGGAATTGTTGATCACCACTAATTTCAAGAACCTCTCAGTAGTCATTGATGAATTATACCAATATCACCAAGAATTCCATTCCGACTTGATCCTTAAAATGTATCTTAATGCTGCATCCACAGCAGATCAATTGAATCAGCAAGCATTGAGTTATGAATTATTCAATCAGTGTTTTGTTGTGTACGAAGAGAACCTCATTTTGAACACACATGCCAACAAATCATACAAAAACCCCCACGATTCACTCGAAGGAGGGTCTTTGCCGTACCAGTCCATCTTGCTGATTGCCGATAGGTTGTACAACTTGAGGAATTTCAACAAGGAGAACTATGAGAATTTGATCACCAAATTGACATTGTATGGCTCAAAGTTGTTGAAGAAACAAGACCAGTGTAGATCTGTTTACTTTTGCGCCCATTTGTGGTGGTGGTCGGCGTATTTAAGTGACGATGAGAAAACCGAGGAAACCTCTAGTGGCGAGGATTTCAAAAGAGTGTTGGAATGCTTACAGAAAGCCCTCAGGGTGGCCGATTCGTGTATGGATCCATACTTGTCGTTAAAGTTGTTTATTGAGATTTTGAACAGGTGTTTGATCTTCAATGTGGCCGATAACGATGGAAATTATGTCATCGATTCCAAATATATTGATGGGTTGATTGAACTTATCAAGACCAATATCGATAATTTGAATGATGATGACGAGGATGATAAGAATGATGAAGAAGTTAATCAGGAGAGTAAATTGTTCAAACTCAGTAAAGAGTACTTCCAAAGAACATTAAAATATATCGAGGATGCGGGTCAAGAAGAAGAAGAGTACGACTAAATCATTTCAACTTCAGCCTAAATTCAGTGTGAAGTACGACTTGAATGAACAGTCTCAGTATGAAGACCTGAGTGAAATTATCGGGGCTCCATCAGATAAGAAAGTATAGGTTCTATAGGTATCAAAATAACCTCATATGAGATTCGAGTAGAAGAATAGAAGTAGGAGGAAAATACGCAAGTAGCAAGAACAGATTGAACTAGACAGTGAAAAAAAAAGAGGAAGACAAAGCAAGAAAGCAAAGAAAATGAAGATTAAAGGCATAGGTAAAATTAATGCAAAGAAATGAAGAATAGAACAAAAGTAATGAGGAAAAGAATTAGGACAGAGAAAGAAAGTTAGACAAACGAAGAAAAGAAGTAGAGCAATATAGAATCAAATAGAGAATAAAGACGATAAGATTGAGGTGAGATGAAATAAAGCGAGAATGAAGTTAAAAAAATGAAGAAATTAATACGAGAAAATGATGCAATGAAGTAGGTAAAGTAGGCAAATGAAGTAGAAAAGCGAAGAATTGAAGAAACGAGCAAGTGCAAAAAGAGTAAAAGCTAGAGATGTATAGAATTACTTTAATTGTTACTTTAATTAAAAAATTCTATGCACATTAAACGTTTTGAATATCCATTAAACGTTGTATCCAGATAAATCATGGATCAACATACCAGCAATACAAGCAGAAATGGTAGTAGAAATACCTCCACTGACCAAAGCAGACATAATGGTAGCCGAAATGTCCCTAGTTCTTCCACCCTGGGTCAAAGTGTTGAGGACACCCAAGGTAATACCCAATGAACCCAAGTTGGAAAATCCACACAAGGCATAGGTGGTGATCAAAGTACCTCTCTGGGACATTTCGTTGTAAGGAGCCTGGTTAATCAACATGTTGTAGGCGACATATTCGTTCTGCATGAATTTGTAGGCCATTAACTTGGAAGTATGGTAGATTTCGTTTCTTGGAACACCCAAAAGGAATCCTATAGGATAAAGAATGTACGAGAAGATCAATTCCAAGCTCAAATGGTTGATATTCCAGAAGTTACCAAACCAAGTAAGCACACCGTTGATCAACGAAACAAGCCCAATAATACACAAACATTGGGCGAGCATAGTACCTGCGATCCTGACACCCAAAGAGGCACCGCTGGAAAACGCATGCAACACGTTTTGAGGCGCATCTGGACTGTTTCTGTCGGGCTTTGGAATGTCCACTCCATTGAGCGAAACAGGCACTTCCAACTCAGGATAACGCAATTTTGAGACCGCCAAAGAAGCTGGAATGGACATCACACACGAAGTAACCAAGGCCTCGGCGTTGAGACCCAATCCGATGTATCCTACCAAGACAGATCCCGATATGGTGGAGAAACCCGAAGTCATAACTTGGTGCAATTCGGCCTTGGTAAGCAAAGGCACCAAATCTTTGATCAAAACTGCACTTTCACCCTGTCCAATAAATGGAGAAGCTGCTGCAGTGACGGCTTCCGCACCAGAAACCCTCAAAGACCAGAAAAAGAAGTAGGCGAATTTTGCAATCGCCCACTGAATGACTCCAAAGTAGTACCAAATATGGATAAAAGCCACGAAAAAGATTACAGCGGGCAATACGGTGAAAAAGAACATGGTGTACTCGCTAATTTCCTTGTCAGTCAAAAAAGCCACACCGTCTTTGGCGAATCCCAACAACTCTCTGGCCAAGACCGAGATGAAGTTGAAAATGTCATAACCGGCGCTTGTTCTGAGAACAAAAACTCCAATGATGAACTGCATCAACATGCCTCCAATAACCGTGTTCCACACAATTTTGCTACGGTTGGCGGAAGTGATGTAGAGCCCGAAAACCATCACCACCACGCCAAAAAACGAGATCGCGCGGTCCTCTCTCTTGGAAAAAGACGTCTCGGACGGAACAAATGTACCCACCAACATGACAGCCACCGTAATAATACCTCCGGCAAGCAATCTTTGCCATCTTTGGGGGAAAACTTTAGTATAAATTACATTGGTACAGTAGTCCCATACCCACTGGATTCTGGCAAAAATCCAGTAATGCACTCGGGTGTGCCAAGTGATCAAACGCACCATGGCCATCCAGTAGAAGACTGTGGGGATGAGCCATTTGGGTCTGTGTTTGCTTTGGGCGAGGATGGAGATCCACCACGCGGTGAAGAAGCAGCCGAGAAAAATGTGGATCGCGAGGAGGTACCATGGGAATTTGGCCTTGATAATCTGGGCGTAAGTGCGTGAGGGTGCGGGACTAATTTCGGTATCGGAGATCTCGTGCGAGTCCGTAGACTCGTCCTTTTCCTTAGTAGGAGCAGCATCGGCCCCTCTACTGCTCACGTAGGTGTGGATTGACGCAGTAGGGTTGATATTTGGCATGAGGGGCTTGTGCTGGGTCTTTTGCTTCTGGTGATACTATGTTTGGCTGGGTGCTGAGCTTTTGCTTGTTTGAGGTGATGGCCGGAAAAATCTGAAAATTTTTGACGTATTTTTTGCAATGGCGTAAGCTAGTGGACTGATTGAAGGTAGGTCTTGTGAAGGTAATACATGTGTTTTATCCAAGTACAACTGAAGTGTGGGATCGAGTGTTCGAAAGTCTGGTATTGTCGCTCAACGGGTGTTTTTTTTGGATGTTCTTTCTTATATATGTTCCAGTTATCTTGAAAAAATATTTCTTTTTCTGCTCGAGATGGGCTGTCACTCCAGACAGGGGAACGGCAATTTAGCGCGAGAATATTAATGCAACGGCGAGCGGCTCAAGAAAAATTAAAATAAATTGGCCTTCTTGAAAGATAAGAACAATAATTGGTGGTTTACGGTTGGACGGCAGTGGTGGTTGGATGTTTCATTTTCTAGAGGGGTAGCCCATTGCTAGGATGTTTGTGTGTGGGGATCCTGCGGGGCCTCGAAACATCCTAACACTTGCCTGTGCTCGCTGTAGGGCACGAACATCGCCGTAGGGCACAAACATCGCTGTAGGGCACGAACATCGCTGTAGGACATGAACGATGGAGCGCAACTCTAAGGAGCGGGGTTTCTTTTTATTTTTCGCAGAGCCGTCTGATGCACCGACAGATTTTACTACTTACGGAACGGCTACTTGGATCCGGGGTCAATGGACTGTGGCGCTATTGAACACAATCGGACCATGTGGATCGGCTAGATCCCTACGAGTCTGCTCAGTTCCAAATCTACTTTTCACCATTTGACTTGCATTGTCTTCTGGCTCTTTGCACATCTCCTTCCTCTTCTCATGAAAACTTTTCATTTTTTCTTGTCAGTCGTGCGCAGTTTTGACGTCTCTTGACCGCAACGGAAATACTCCCCGATCGAGGTTACTTTACGACGAGCCCTAGCGTATTTTCTGGAGGCCATTCCAAGCCTGGGAGTGCCAAGAGGATCAACGTCGAGAGGCGTTTTTATCTTTTCATTAGATAGCATTATCAAAAAACTTCCAGCTTGGCGTTACCGACCCATAGCCCCACCTGGACTAATACTATGTACGATCTTTGACGCTTTTCTTCATTATTACTGAATAGTGCGTATGCATTCTGGAAGCGATTTATAATTCAATCGTGGGGTAATTCTTTTCGACACTACATTCGGATTTCCATTTCAATGAGCAGTACTAAGAGAGTAAACAAGTGCTAATCTACGATCAATGTGCTTGGCGAGAGATGAAATTTTGTAACTTTAAAGCGTAATATCTAAAATATTGTCGAATTGTTTTTCGGCAAGATTCGTTGAGGTCGGATCAAAGTGTAGTGTTGATCATCCACTACTTCCAAGACAGTGTCCGACATTGGGCTATATACTATGTGGCAGATGAAAAAGTAAATTTGAATCATGGGGCCAAAAATTTCCGTTTGAGTTAAAAGTTTTTAGAGCTCGTATTTAGAAAATAAATTTGACAGAACCAAATATGACGTTTTGCACCCACATGGTCTCAAGAAACTCGTGTGACTGCTATCGGGAAATTTTTTGACCACTATCGGATTGAATCAGTGTATGTTCACTTCTACAATGCATTGAACATGCTGCAAAATTATGACTCATTGCTACATCCTTATTAATACCTATTATAAATCGACATGCTCGTTTTTGTCTACTCTTTTTCCCTTAACTTTATGGATGTCTGTTGCAATATGTCCAACGGCCGTTTGACCAAGTTTGCGGGATCTTTTGTCACCGAAATCCAAACGATTCCCCTGTTAATATTGTCGTAATTCTGCTCGAACTTCTTGACCAAGGTTTCAACTTGCTCAGCATCATTGCGATGGGTCCAGTATGCGTATAGCCATGCCCAGGCATCGCCGCTCAGGTCGCATCTGTCTAAGCTTCTTTCAAACCACGACTTTGCCTTGTCGAACTTGCCATCGAGCCAAAAAAACTTGCCTATACTCATCAAGATATAAGCATCGTTGTCTGTTGCTTTTAGAGCATCTACAAGAGCATTCTTTCGTTGAGAAGACTTGGTTATAAGCGACAAGTAATGGTGCCACACCAAAGGCGACGCAGGAAGCAACTTGAGTGCTTTATTGGTGAGTTGTCTTGCACTGATAAGATCTTTGTTTCTTCTCTCTAGATCGATTTTGGCTGCCCATATTTTTTCGTTTTGAGGGAATACTAGCAAGGCCTTGTCCAAAGTGGATCTGGCTTTGATCAAAATGTTCAGGGTCTCTTCCAATGATGCGAGAGATATCCATAATTCGGGTGAATCAAGACGCATTTTTATACCCAGAGCGAGCACTTCTCGGGCATCTTCATAACGTTTCAGGCCCGCCAATACCTGACTTCTCTGAAGGTACAATTTATATGATTTTGGATAATATGATAACGCCTCTGCTGAGAGCTTCAATGCTGTTCCTACCAGATCCTTACCATCAACAAACCTCAAGAAGTGTATATATCGAAGCCATACTCTTTCGCTAGAGAAAGAATCGGCCATATTGTTGAAGTTGGCCATGGCCTGCTTGCCAGCTTTGTGGGCCAAATCGAAGTTACGGGTCTGGATCTCGAGTTTGAGACGTGCCAACCAAAGCTCTTCGCTTGCCGGAAGCACTTGCAAGCTTGTCTTGATGATATTTCTGGCCGAGTCCACGTCGTTGACCAACTTCCATTTATCTTTGGAGTACATCAATACAAAGAGCTCTTCGCCAGGATTCATCTCAATGGCTTGCTGATAATACTCGAACAACTGGGGGTAATCTTGGGACCCCAGGGCCATTTCCGAGTTCTTTATGGAGATGAGTAGTTTGTGCCAGTTTTCCACGTTATGAGGATACTTGGCAATGAGAAACTGGTAGATGGAGTTAGATAGGCCATGTTTTTCAAGCTCGTGGGCATCGTGGAACCAAGTTTGGAATTTGTTGGCGATGTCCATGGTTTCATCAAACTGCAATGTGGTGACGATAATGGCTTTGCTGGTGATTGTAAACCCTTCGGACTGAGCCTTGTGGGCCTCATCAAGCCACTTTTGCCTCGCAAGTTGCTTGGGGTCGTTGCTGTGCTGCCACGAAGCAGCATCGATGTTTTTGTACATATCTTTAAATGCCTTGTCCATCATTTTGTTGAGCTTCTGCTCCTCAACGTGGTCATTTTCTCGTTCCTCCAACTTGCAAGCAGCAATCCACACCTTGTAGTCACCCTGTAGAGATTTTCTGGCTCTGTTCAAAAGCGTTTTGGCTTCGGAGTAAGAAGAGACATTGATGAGAAGAAGCCAGAATTCCCATTCCTGTGGACACAACTCGATTGCTTTTGACAAGAGAGGTTTGACTTCTTCGAGCTCGTCCTCTAGCTCAATGAGTTCTCGCCATATAACTACACTTCTTGGTATTTGTTCCAAAGCTCTCATCAAAACCTTGCGCTTTGCAAGATCACCCGAATTGCGTTCCAATTCCAAGGCTTTGAGCCATAGACTTTCGGATTTCGGCACAAAGCTCAATGCTTCACCTACTATGCCCTTGCATACCTTGGTACCATCGCTAGCTTGGAGATGGAGCCGTATGCTTTCGAGCCAGACCGACTCGCTTCGAGGGCACTTTCTGCACCCTTCTAAAATTAAGGACCGGGCAGTCCTGAGGTTCTGGGCCTGTTCTTCCAATCTACTGGACGCTATCCACGAATTGGGTTTGCCAGGTTCGGTTCGACGCAAAGACGAGAGAATTAGCCGGCCTTTCTTGACGTCGCCAAACTGCAGACTTTTGGTTTCCGAATCTATAATATCAGTAGTTTGGGGGGTTTCCAGCACAGGCAACATCTCATCGAGCTGGGTGCTTAACAATTTGTCTCTAGCAAGAGAAATGGACTGGAAATTGGTGGGGCCATTATCGGTTCGAGATGATCCTCCTCCGGCCAAAACGGAGTCAGGAACAGCATAATACCGTTGCTGTTGTTGTTCCAACAACCTGGCCCGCTTATTACGCCGGGTCAAGTCTCCTACTTCGGGCAAATTGGCCCATTGCTCGTCGGTGATGCCCGAGAGGCCTCGCTTCAAGTCCGAAAAGGTGTTCTGAATCGAGTTGTCGGCAGCCACGGGCTCCTTGGCGGGTTTCTTGGTTAATCTACGTTCTATTTCGCGGTATATGTTCTCGGCCTCCTCATAATCCTTGTCATTACTTTCAATACCCAATAATCCACCATCGTTTCTTGTTTCTTGGGCTCCTTCTGTATCTTCATCCTCGTCATCGCCGTGCGCAACGAGGAAACCGGGCTCCACTCGAGCTATGGCGGCGTCTGCATTGGTGGTGAAGCCCACTGCGCCTCGGCCTACTCCAGGAATATACCCTGGAGGCGGTTCTTGGTCCAAAAACGCCCGTCTGTCCATAATACCGTAGCTCGTGGCTCTCGTACGGGAACCCCAGCTTTGGCTGATGACGATAGTAAAAAATCACGTGACCGCAGCGATGAGTTAAAAAAAATCCTACGGGTTCAATGAGCCAACCAGTTCTTCATACGATGTCGAAAAGATCAGCAGGAGATGACTTGGAAGTGACCGGAAGCCGTCAGGCAGCCAAGACTGCCGAGGGGGCCGTTCCAAACACTAATTTAGGCTCAGAGGAAGCCGATATAGATATGGGGGAGTTTGAGGATCCATACGGCGATGAGTTCGAAAGTGATGGAGAAATCATCGAATTGGACGACGAAAATGACGAAGACGAAGGAATGGACCAAGAAGCAGCAGACAAGAAGATCGAGGAGTTGGAATCCACCGAAAACCAGCCGGAAAACCAGCCAGAAAACCAGCCACAATCGTCCATTTACTTGCCTCATAAGTCCAAGCCTTTGGGTCCCGATGAGGTCTTGGAAGCCGATCCAAGTGTATATGAAATGCTCCACAACGTCAACATGCCGTGGCCATGCTTGACGGTCGATATCTTGCCAGACAACCTCGGAAACGAAAGAAGATCGTACCCAGCCACCATTTATGCCACCACTGCTACCCAAGCTTCCAAGAGCAAAGACAACGAATTGATCACCATGAAGCTCAGTTCTCTTGCCAAAACCTTGGTGAAAGATGAAGACGACGAGGAAGACGAGGATGACGATGAAGAAGATGCAGACCCCATCATGATGAGCGAAACCATTCCATTGAAGCACACTACAAACAGAATCAGAGTGTCTCCGCACTCCAGCACCACCGGAGAATATTTGACGGCCACCATGCTGGAAAACGGGGAGGCTTACATTTTTGATTTGAGTGCGCAATTCAAAGCGTTCGACACACCAGGCTACATGATCCCCAAGAGCGCCAAGAAGCCGTTGCACACCATCAAAGCCCACGGCAACGTAGAGGGTTATGGCTTGGACTGGTCGCCTTTGGTGAGCACCGGGTCTCTCTTAACGGGAGATGTGTCAGGCCGCATCCATTTGACGTCCCGCACGACCTCCAGCTGGGTCACCGACAAAACCCCGTTTGTGGCTTCGGACGCCTCCATCGAAGATATTCAGTGGTCCACTGGAGAAAACACCGTTTTCGCTACTGGTGGGTGTGACGGGTACGTGCGTATATGGGATACACGTTCCAAAAAGCACAAGCCCGCTATTTCGGTGGCTGCGTCAAACACCGACGTCAATGTGCTTTCGTGGTGCGGAAAAATTAATCACTTGCTTGCCTCGGGGCACGACGACGGTTCCTGGAGCGTGTGGGACTTGCGTAACTTCACTGCAGGCACCGCTCCTAGTCCTGTAGCCAGTTATAACTTCCACCAGTCGCCAGTGACGTCGATTTCGTTCAATCCTTTGGACGAGTCGATTGTGGCCGTGTCTTCCGAAGACAACACCGTGACGTTGTGGGACTTGGCTGTGGAGGCCGACGACGAGGAGATTGCCAACCAAAAGAAAGAGTTGCTTGAGTTGGACGACATTCCTCCCCAGTTGCTCTTTGTGCATTGGCAGAGAGACGTCAAGGACGTCAGATGGCACCGCCAAATTCCAGGCTGCTTGGTCTCCACCGGCGGAGACGGCCTCAACATCTGGAAGACCATTTCTGTATAAATCTATATAGACAATTCAAAAGCGTAAAACCTTGTTTCAAGTCTATATGTGAATGCATCAACTTCTGTATAAACCATTTGGCTCAAACCTTGTGAATGTACTAAAAATCTGTGCAAATCATTTATGTTTTCGCACCCAAATTTGCAACCGTGCGGCTCAAATTATACCGAGGCATCGTGGGTGTTGTCAGGGGCTATCTAATACTCTAGACCATGGGACGTTTTGATCAAGCAATACGTAAGAAATAGCCGTGTAGTAGTATTATCTGATTAAATTGTATTTGTAGCCAAGTGTTGTTCATCTACTTCTCACCTGAAAAGAGTTAACATTTATTAATCTTCCTATACAACAAAAAATAAAGTAGGACCAGATCCCGATCATATGGTCCTATAATTCAAAAGAAGTTTAGACCTGAAGCAACGCACTGTGGCATATTCTCCTCAATCTCTTTGTACTAAAGTCAATTATGTCTCTATTTATAAATTGACATTTTAAAAACTTTGCTGTAGTAGTTTAAGCGGTACTGTTTGCTAATTATCATCAAGAACCAAGAAGGCTAATTTTTGAACTGGGATCTCAATGAAAAAGTTCTCATGGATCCCAATTTGAATATATAGAAGCCATGTGCCGGCTACCAAGGATCTCCACAAACTTACTAATTGACTACGGCTGCATTTTGGCCAATTGTCTTGTTGGTTTGACAAGTAATGAGCACCATCCAACTGTCGATGCTTCCTCCTAATTTGGTGGCCGTATTTTTAAGAGCTACGTTTGGGTAAACAAGCAAGGTGAAAGAGTATCAACCCAACCCAGAGACCTTTGAGGGATCGCTCACCACCAACAACAACATCCTCCCACTCATATGGTGGTTAATAATTAGAGCTACTCCCGTCCTTATTAATTGGTACAGCACTCAAATTACTTCGCTTCGTCCAAACCATCAAGGAGGAAACTTCCTTTTCGACTCGGTCAAAATCGTGCCAGGTGGAGAGAGGGGCTCTGGTATTATGCCCTCGGGCTTTTAAGTTATCAGGCAAGTAGGGATCGTACCGGTGCATACCCATTCCTAAAATGAATCACTGCATAGTCTGCCATGTCAAATTCAAGATCCCATATAACACCGCGTCGCCGTTCGAGTTACCAATGCCTACTTGGTTCGTACCCATTTCACCACTATTGCCGCTCCTCCAAGATCAATTAAGCTCAGTACATTCGAATCGTGCCGATTTATATTCTTCATATATTTAACAATCCAATCTTCATCGAACTTGTCGCTAATTTACATATCATTATACCTTTTATACCCTTGACATAACTTGTGAACATCTTTTTATAGCACTACTTTACTATAGCCATCAATATCGAGGACGCTGTTTTTCGCGGGCTAGCACAGCTTTGTGCAATGCCACCAAGCGCTCGTTCGCCTGGAGCCAAAAGGTATTGTGGTCGTTGACTCGCTGAAGGTACGCCTCCACCACCACCATCGACTTGAGCACTAGCCAGTGGAACTTGCGCGATATATGTTCTAGTTGGGCCTGGCGTTGTTGGACGTGGTGATGGAGTTCGTTGAAGTCAAGCGTCTTGTCGTTGGCCGACGCGACAAAGTTTACAAGTCTTCCAACGTCCAACGCCGCCAATTGCATGGCGTTGTTGCAAGCCAGCTTGATTGATTCTGATCTGAGTAGAACCAATTTGTGTTTCGCATCGGTGGAGACGGTGACGTCGCCTTGGGGGTGTTGTGGATCCACCGCGTCCCAAAGGCCAAGCTCATTGATGATGCGGTTCAACTCCACCAACTCGCCATGGTGTTTGTAGATGTCATGAATCAGTTTGTGGAGCATGCCTAGTTGGTGTTGTATCGTTTGACCCGTGACTGGACCAAGCGCGAGCTCAAGCTCGGTGAGCCTGTTCGCTAGCTCGGTGTAGGTGGCAGTATCCATGACCTTCGCGGCCAAATAAAATTGTAAATGATACACTAAATTGGTATTGGCAAACAACTAATGGCCAGCACTAAAATATAGCAAACACTAAAACATGGCAAACACTACTACTGAGATTGGTGATAACGACACTAAAATACTGGCAGACACTAAATGGTACCCACTGATCTAAATTACAAGCTTACTTACTGATTGATTAACTGTATTACTCTATATTATCGTAGTTGGCAAATAGGGCTGCCCTGCTTGTAACTATTGGCAGCCAATATTTCGCAATAAGTGTTTGGTACGTATAGTGCGTTTAGTGAAAAAAACAATCATCAAAAGCATGAGCGAGAAACGAGTGATCGAAAGCAGCGACGAAAGCGATGATAAGGTGTTTGGACCATCTTTGGCGAGCGCGCCCGTCCCCAAGAAAGTGAGACCAAACTCAAAACCAAAACCTTTCCAGTCGCACTGGGATGCGTTTCAAAAACTGTATACCTCATCGTACCAGCAAGAGTCGCCCATCACCGCGCTAGCCAAGTCCAGCAACGACCAGCTAGTGATGGTGGGGCTCCGTAACGGAGTCGTCAAGTTCTGGCAACGGGTCCAGCCCAAGGCAGCAGATCCCACCGACACCGACACCGACACCGATACTCTTGAATGTATCAAGCAGTTTTCCGCCCATCCAGGGCGAGAAATCCGCCAGCTTCTTGTTATGGGCACTCGTCTCGCCACTGTTGCGCAAGACGATCCCACCATCAGGATCTTTGACTTGGTGTCGCTCGACATGGTCCAGGTTGTCGACCTAGGGTTTGTGCCCAGTACCATTGGGCCAGCTTCAAATTGCTGGTACCAACATGATCATTATGAACGTCTTCTCGTGGGCCACCGCGAAGATCCCGCGGCCGTTTCTGCAGTGGACCCCGACGACCCCGACGCCGCCGTGGTGCTCAAGCCACCTCATCGCAACCACATCCAATGCATAGTATACAACACCAAGCACCAGTGTTTTGTCTCGGCAGACACCAGGGGAATACTTGAATACTGGTTTCCCCACGCGCCGGGGCTTCCCGCTAGTGTCAAGTTTGAATACAAGTCGCAAACCGGGTTGTTGGAGATTGTCAAGGCACGCGCCCGTGTCTTGAGCATGACGTCGCACGGAGACAGCTTTGTCACGTACTCGTCCGACGGCTTTGTCAGGAATTACGACTTCTGCACCGGCACCATTGTGGCCACCACCAGAGTGGACCAAGACGACAGCGAGGGGCCTGCACCGGAGAGTCGCACCGCGTTGGTGGACGGAAACACCAGTATCATCGTAGGCAACGGCATCACCGTGTGGGAGTCGGGCCAGGAGGTGTGCAACCTCGCCACGGTGGACGCGAAAGCGTTGGCGGTGAGCTTCAACAACGCGGTGTTGCTTGCCAAGCACGATATTTCAGGCGTAGATGCCACCATGATCGCGGCGCACAACGCTGCCATCGAGTCTCGCCTCGTAGCACGGCCTCTTCTCGTAGCGACGGCCCACGGCGCCGACCGTTTGTTTGTCTATGGCAAGTCCACCGCGGGAGCTAGAGACTTCGACTACCGCGCGCCCAAAAACGGCACCAAAACTGGCACCAAGCCGTCGCGGGCAGCCAAGGTCACCCTCCATACCACCGCCGGTGATATTCGCATCAAGGTGTTTGGGGACATTGTACCTAAGACTGCCGAGAACTTTGTAGGACTCTGCCGAAAGAAATACTATGATAACGTGGTGTTCCATCGTGTGATCAAAAACTTCATGATACAGACCGGCGATCCGCTTGGGAACGGAACTGGCGGCGAGTGTTTGTGGGGAGGCAATTTTAACGACGAGTACAGTCCTTTGCTTACCCACGCCAAACCTTTCATGGTGAGCATGGCCAATGCTGGGCCCAATACCAATGGATCACAATTCTTTATCACTACAGAAACGGCGTCGTTTTTAGATCGCAAGCATACGGTGTTTGGCGAGGTTACCGAGGGGTTTGATACTGTCCAAGCTATAGAGAATGCACAAACTGACCAAGATGACCGTCCGCTAGACCAGATTGTGATACTATCTACAAGTGTTGAGTAGTAAAAAACACCCTAGCTCTCATTTGGGCTGGATTTAGTAAACACAGGCATATGCTGATTGGGATCAGATAAAATTAATTTTCATGTTATGTACCGCAGTATAGGCATCAAAATAATGAAATATACCTGTAAAAAATTCACATCTTATAGATTGAAAGTAATTAATTTATAGACCTCTTTGTTGTTCCCAAAAACTTCTAATAAACCACTTTGTTAGGTTTTATCTCTTATTCAGTTAGGTTGGGTGAGTATAGATATTAGGGTTATCAAGTAATCCAAAGACGCTACCATTACAATATATTATGGGTCTATTTAGTATACTTCTTGAAGTGATTGTATTAGTCTTCTACCTCCTAAATTAGTTACCCTTATAATTCTATTCAAGTTGGTATTAATTGATACAGTCCAGTGCTGTTAAAGCTTATGATACCTAAGTATTTCGCTTTGGTCTTTTCAAATAGATATTTTTTATTCCTCTTCGCTGCTGCTCAAGTCTTCGTCGGGTTTCCCGCCTCCTATCAAGTCCCGCAAACTCATGGGTTTAGACCCAGACTTGGAAGCACCAAACGTATCGGAATATCGGTGAGTTGGTTTGGAAGGAGTATCGTTATTTTCGTTGGTTTTTATTCCAGAGAACTGGAAATCATCAGCATCACTTTCATCCGAATCATTAAAGTGGATTTCTGTATGGTTGTTGGTGCGGCCAAGGATGGATTTGGGCTCTTCATATGATTTCAGGTCCGTATCCTCTTCTTCCTCTTCCAATACTTCCTGTAGCTGGTCCTCCAAATCCTTGAAGTCGTCGTCTAGATCCATAGCTTCTCCCTCCACTCGTTCGATTATCGGACCCGACTTTTTCCGAACCACCTTCTTTATTTTGGGTTTGGGAGGGGCTTGATCCTTTTGGCGTTGTGTCTCTTTTTTCGCATCCAACCGTTGTTTCTCTTTCTGCGCTTCTAATTTTTTCTGCGCGCCTAACTGTTTTTTCTCCGCTTCCACTTGTTTGTCGGCCCTTTGCCGCTTTTCCCCTTGTTCGTCATCAAAATCAAGATCATCAAAATCGCTCTCACTTATTATGGGCTCGTCTCTCTTGGGTTCAGGAGTGTTTTTGGCAGTTGGTGGTCTTTTTGACGATGTAGTTGGTTTCAGAAGTTTCGGCTTGTGGCGGTCCCGCGCCTCTCGCTCCCACTGACTCACTTTTGTATCTAATTTCTGGGCATTTCTTGATTTGCTAAATCGAATGGTGCTGGCCAATCGCCTTAACAGAACCCGACCATCTTCTTGTGGATTGTAGGTAAGGTAATGCGCATCGCCGCTACGATGTTTCTGAGTCAAACCTTCAAATATTATGGGTTTTTCGGGTCCATCGGTGGAATGCGCTTTTAGTAAACTTTCTTGATCTGTTTGGTAGAGTCGGAGTGGTTGAGTTTGGTCCATCAGATCAGGCACAAATCCATATCGAATGGCAATGTTTTCTGGTTCGTCCACCGGCGCGATGTTGGAGAGGTCGAGTAGTTCCGAGATATCAATCTCGTATTCGCCGTCGGCCAAGGACATGCTGGATGATCTACCTATACGCTCAAATCAAATAGTGAGAAATGATAAGTAGTGAGAAATAGTGAGAATCGATAAATAGCGAAATACTAAGTAGTGAGAAGTAGTGGAATGCAGAGAGAAGTAGTGAGAAGTGGTGAGAAGTAGGGAAAAATAGTGAAAAATAGCGAGAAACGCAAGCATTGTCTCCCGCGCAGTATTCTTTTCTCACCATCTCCACAACTCTAATACAACTCTACTACAAGTTTGATACTCTTCTACTCTACCTGATCTCTCATCTACAATGGGATCAGGTCCTGACACACAGTCGCCTCGAGGGGATATAGGCGGAGAAAGAGAAATAGGCATTTTTCATCCCAAAGTACTTCTCCTATCTGCCGGGGCCACCACGTCCATTCTTTTAGGGTACCGCGTATATCGCCGGTATTTTGTACGAATAAGGACCTACTTGGACATCAGTGCCAGTGTTTTGGATAACCAAAGACCGCTTTACGGGAAAGTCACGCGTGTGGGAGACGGCGACAACTTCCGGTTTTACCACACTCCGGGCGGTGTGCTCTGTGGGTGGAGTTGGTTGCGGAAAGTGCCGCTTCACCCCAAACAGTTGAAAAACCAGACTCTTATGATCCGGTTGTGTGGTGTAGATGCCCCAGAACGGTCTCACTGGGGCAAGCCATCGCAGCCATATTCTCAGGAAGCGTTGGATTGGCTCAAACTGTACTTGGTAGGGCGCAACGTCACCATCACCCCGTACTCTATTGATCAGTACAAACGGGTGGTTGCGCGCGCACAAGTGTGGAAATGGACGGGACGAAAGGATGTGAGTGCAGAAATGCTACGAGCGGGCTTGGGAATTGTGTATGAAAGCAAAGTAGGTGCCGAGTTTGGCGACAACGAACAGTGGTATCGTAAGTTGGAGTCCAGGGCAAAGAGACTTCGCAGGGGGTTGTGGGGACTTGAGACCTTGACCACCCCGGGCGAGTACAAAAAAGTGCATTATCGTGGAGAATAGAAAAGAAGGCAAGGACTTTATGAGGGGAGAGTAATCTTTGTAGAAAAGTAAGTAAATTAGCATTGAATAAAATTGATTTTCATAAAAATAAGTATAATTTGACAAAAACTCATATTAAAGCTAATATTCTAGAATTGTCTTTCCATGGTAGTAAATTTCTCGTACTGGACTAGTGGATATTAATATAGTGTAACTTCGTTCAAGTAACAGATACCAATAGTTAATCCTAAAAGAAAAAATGTTATGAGCATCCCACTGAGCTTCGAAATCTCTAATTTATCTCGAAACCTCCTTCGTCTTTGAAGTCGCGATTTGTAATTGCTGAACTTTTAATTTAATTCCAGCCAGTTGCTTTGAATCTCGACAAGCCCAACTAGGGTCTACCCGATTCCCACTCATCTTCAGACTCACGTTCTCGATCTACAACTTCATTTTCACCTTTTGTGGAGCGGGTGGCTCCAAGTTTCCCAAATTGCGCACTTGAGATTTTGCACCCAAAGGACTCACTAGAAACGTTCTCATAAGTAATTTCACACCTACAATTGCAACTATCCTTTTGTAAACTTCAGTTTTTTTTAAGCATTAATACCACAGTATATATCTAATGACCTCTATCTTTTTCATCAACAAATGATAGGAGATGTATCAATATAGTTGTTTAATTTATCGAAGAGGAACAACTGAACAATTCATTGGATGAAAAGTAAGCTTTCACCCTCTAACATATTGGGTCAGCAATTGAGGGTAGGTTTGTTTTATCTATTGCCGGGCTTGCCAGTCTACAAAAACTATTGTCTATATAGACTTCACGGCCTCACATACCAATTTGGACAACTCATCGGTATGCTCCTTAGTATCTGACTCTGCGTAAACTCTTACGGCATCTTCAGTTCCCGAAGCACGCACAAACGAACGTCCGCTAGGGTATTTAGCCACCAACTCATCAATTTTGTTCTGCAATCCCGCGGGTTCCACTAGAGTTCTTTCAGCATTGGTGGTCTTGAATGCGGAACGATCTGGTACCACTACCTTGGCTAATTTGTTAGGCAAGTCCTGGTACGACTGATCCCATTGGTCTGGACTTAACTTCAAGTAGTCCAATACTACCAAAACCGCCAACAAGTCAGATATGGCATCGCCTACAGTCTGGTTGATAAGTTGGGTGAATTGCTGCAAAACCTGGAGAGCAGTAGATTCCTCAGAACTTGATGGATTGTGGGCAAAAATCTTGGCTTCAGCACCAGAGTCAAATATCACGGTTCCATGGCCATTGGCTTCGAAGTAGACTCCAATATCGTACTTCTCGGCTTCATGGTGTAAATGCTTTACGCCGGTTGGGGTGCATCCCACGGGAATTTTAAGGGTTTTCTCAATATACTGGGTAGACGAGCCGTTTGCGTAAGCGGTCTGGATGACTCCAATACGCAAATCCAAGCCTTGAATTGACTTGAAAAGTTGCTGGAAGAATAAAGCAATTAAGGTCGACATCTTGTCACCGTCCAATAAGCGGAATTGACCGTCTTGATTTTGATAATAGCAGATAAGACGGTCAGCATCACCGTCAAATGAAGCGTATAACTTGTTTGCACCACTAGGATTGACATTTTTGGGCAATTCCTGGTTGGTCTTTACATAATCAGCACCACAATCATAGTTAAGTAGTTCTGGTTTTTGGTAATCTGAATTGACTAGAGTATAAGAGAGGTTCTCTTTTAAGTAATTATCGATCAAATGAGCCACTTTTGGTGCTCCCACACCATTGGCTGCATCAATAGTGATATCTAACGGAGTTTTGGAGCCATGGGCTAAAGTATTTTTGAAGGCACTAGCCATCTTTTCATAGTAGCCATCTTCCGTAGCAGCTCCATAACTATTATCGTTGATAGTACGAGTAATATAATGCAATTGGGGAGTAGTAAACAAGCCATAATCTTGACATTTTGAGTTTGGCAAAGAATGGACACCGTCGATCGAAGACTGGGCTAAAGCAGGACTAGAAGCTCTAGAGTCTTTGGCTATGACCACGTTGGCCTGTTGCTGCAAATCAATCCCAAGATCACTACAAATTTGGGTGATATTGGCGGCCAATTCGGCGTGGCTCAGGTTGGCCAACGTCGTGGCATAAGCTTCCCATTTTGTCTCCAACATGCTTCCGAACGGATCGACAATCTTCACTCCGTTATCCTCTGGGGGATTATGTGATGCAGTCACCATAACTCCTACAGTTTGGCCTTTGAAGAACTTGGATCTCAAGGCTGCAACTATTCCTACGGTGTAGTTGACATAGTCCAATTTGGAGGCGTTCATTCTGAATCCAGCAGTTCCATAGACATATGTCAAGCCTTCAGGCTTGGGATGTGCAGATAAGTGAGCTTTTAATGTACTTTCGAGTGACATTGTGCAGAGAAGTTGGGCGTAGTTGTTTAAATTGGTTGTAAAAACAGCCGCTCGATCTGGTCTATTTATATATTGGGAAAAACACTTACGCGCACACGTGACGAAGATCAATTACTTGGGAATTTAGAGGTGGAGCTAGCGAGAATAGTGGAGAAGTTAGCGAATAGTGGAGTAGTGGAGGTTAGCGAATAGTAATATTGGAGGCAGAAGTTAGCGAATAGCGGTAAGACTAGTGATATAGTAAAAGATTATTTTTGTGAAAGACAGCGTAGTTGCTCAAGTAGTGGAATCACTGTAGTGGTAAAGATTAGTAGTGGTAAGTATTGGTGGGAGTAGTCTGGAGAGAGCGTTAGTGAGAGTAGTGAGAGTGGTGAGATTGTTAGCGGTGTAAATATAAGGTTAGCGAGGTTGGTAGTTTTTCTGTGTGGTGGGAGCCCACGTGATCTGAAGTATAACCTGCAAGAGCTTGAAGGAGCTATCTTAAAGGGCATGTCTAAACCTAGCAAGTTCAGTAACTCGTCGTTTCACAAAGAAGGCAGGATCGTGCCGATGAGCACGGGTGGAGGTGACCCTAAGCCCAAACCCAAACCCAAAAATAACGAGTTTATCCAAGAGTTGGTGGAGACAGGTAGGGCCAACTGGAAAAAGGCCCCGGCGGCTGTCAAGACTCGGTACCGTGGAATATACATGATATTGTTTTCCATACCCTTCATATTGATTCCGCTGATCGAAATGTACCGTCGACTTGAAGGAAAGTCCACCAAAAAAGTGCAACAGGGTGAAATCCTTGAGGGCCAGCAAGTTCGCAAGTACGATGAGGGTGAAAAATGGAGGGTGGAAAAGGACAGTTGGATGTATAGAGTGTTTGGGCGGGACTTTTTTTTGGACGGGTTTACCAGTAAGACCATGGCACCAAAAGATGATGTAAATAGAGAATAAGAAAAATTGTAATATTCAAGACATGTAGAGTACCGATCATAAACGTTATTCTAAATTCTATCAAGTAAACTCTTGGAGAAACATCCCAGCTATAGTAAAAGCCATAATAATGGTGAACGGTATTGACTAAAGATCTGAGCGGATTCAAAAAACGTATTGACTTGTACTGTACCCCTAAAGACTAATCTAACAGGCAAAATAGGTTGATGATCTTTATTTTCGATTTATTATTTAGTGCTTGGTATGGAGCTTTGTTATTCTTTCGTGTTCTAGATTGTTGTTCCTCGTACGTGGTGCGTAGAGTTGATATCTCCCAGTTGCACCACATATGATGCCGCGCCCCGCTAGTTGGCGCATATTATTGTAATGCCCCGCTCTCTGCACCACATTTTCCAATCATTACCTGGTGCTGTAAATCTTTGAGTTCTTCTACGGGTTTGGTCTAGAATCACCCCCAATATCGATGAATCTTCGTGTAGAAGCCTACAGTATACAATGTGTAATACCTCTATGCCAAATGATATTTGAAAACCTTAATTAGTTTGTTAATAATGATCAGCTTTGGCGGTCTAGTTTTCCCGACAAGCTCCCTTTCGAGCTCTTATACGATGTGATCCGATACTACACAGCTGGTGCTCTTATCGCAAATACAAAACCAAACTTGTTGATGCTGTGTAATTCGCAGCAGTGCGCAGATATCGTCTTTGCAACCGTTGGATGCGAAAATCTCAGCGCTTGGCACTGCGGAGTCTTCGATAAAGAATTATATTCCAAAATGTCACAAATCAATAACTGTAAAATTAAACAACAAATGTAAGCGCTACGACAGAAACTTGATCTGGTTGGTCGAAAACCAGATCGTACTGATTCTGAACCAGTCATAACATACGTTCATGGAGGTGCATACAAGGCTGAGACCGACTTGTTTCAGGTCAGTTAAGCCTAGAAAATCATATTACAATAATGCCAAGAAAAACAAGATTGAACCTGGATCTTTTGGCAAGAAGGCTCTACTTCTCGGAGATCAGTCGTACAAAGACATAATTGTGTCTCCGGGAAATCATTACGTGCTTTCGACTATACTAACATCCTCACTTGTAGAGAGACCAATTAAGATTTTCTCTTATCATGGGAGAAGATGAACTGTTAGATTTCACCTTGGAATGGGCCAAGGCGGCACAAGACGTTCCCTTAGCTTGTAGATTTTCTTACGGTGATTCAAATAGTGTTTAAGATTCCCGAAAGCACTCTCACGTCGAATTCACCATAATAAAACACTGTTCATCATCAATAATATAAATTACGATCAGAACAAAATTTGGAAGTACGACTTTAGTGAGCTTTTCTGAAAGATATTTTTATGGCATTTTTTGGGTGCATAATTATCTTTCCTCAGTGGGTGTAGCCAGTGTTCGATTACTGATGTTGTATGATGTCTCTTAATATTAAGGTTATGAAGTGATGGTACACCAGGATGAGATTAAGTCGGTCTCAAAGAATAGGAGTATTTCATGGGCAATGTACGGCGATGTACGGAGTGAATGAACTAAAGATATAGTTAAGATGAAAGACTTGTTAGGATTGGAACCGAGTGAATGAGTAAAAAGTAATAATGGAAAAGTAATGTAAAAGAAGAGAAGGTCTATCTTTAGTGTTACTAGAATATCGGATTAGAGGTGCAACGAACTAAAGCTGGTACAGATGAGACTTATGTGGAGGAGTAGTGTTGGTCATTTCCTGCGTGCTTTTAATTAATGCTTTTTTAGAATGATTATTAAAAGTCGATATTAACATTTCTTAATGGTAACGCAATGCAGCACTTATTCTAGCTTTAATCTACAGAAGCGTTCTTTAGTTTGTCTTCTCCTTTTCGATGAACTCTAAATTTATGATAAACCAATATAGGACATCACTACATAATTACTTGAAAACAACTAAAACTAGTGCTCTCTCAAATATGCCAATGCTGAGGATTTCACAAATATGCATAAATATATAGCTAATCTTTTCTTTCATTGAATCAAATGAGCCTCGTCGAATCGAGACCCTAATGACGAAAATGGCCGTTCGGGTGAGCTGCTATGATAAGAGTTGTATGGCTGGAAGAGCTTGGGGATCTTTGTGTTAACCATGGTAGACGAGGTTTGGAGGAGAAGATCGCCACTTTCAAGAACCCGCTTGAAGTTGGGTGGAGAACGAATAGGAGAGCCAAGCAATTTACTTAGTCGTTTCAAACGAACAGGAGACTTGAGCTGTGGAGACTGAACTTTACCAATTGACGGAATCCTGCTCTTCGCCAGAGCCTTCTTTTTCATAACGGGAAAGCCCATAAGAATATATTTGGGATGCACAAGCGGAATACGGCTTGGTTTTTGGGGTAGAGTATTGCACAATTGATTCAAAAAGGCCACAGCGTCGAACTTAGGGAGTTCTACGGACTGTTCCATAAATATACTAGTCTTTTCGCTCAAGTTGGATATTTCAGTCTTTTCAACTCTTAAGTTGGATATACTGGTGTTGAGGTTATCAATATCGGAGTGAGGAGTTCTGGGTACCAAAGTTGTGTCTTCGTCTTCCACGTCTGGAAAACAAAGAGAATATCTGAGCTTACGGGGCTTGAAGGAGGTGCCCAAGTCTTTGGTGCGGTCTTTTTTCTGGATACTGAAGGGAATGCAAGTTGTTTCAATATCGATACCCAAGTCTATGCCATCTTTGGGCGGAGTGACAGACCCTCGAGAATCCATGCTTTTGGGGGTGCTGGTGGTGATTTTGGGCGTAGATTTGGCCTTGGGAGGGTTTGCCAAGATGTCATTCACCTGCTGCCATTGGGGAAGCAAGGTATCGTTGAACAAATTGACTAAATTCTGGTCGTAAATAACCAATTCTTTGAATGCTTTACTGATAAGAGAAATGGTATTGGAGCATAATTTGTACGACAGAGACATTTCGGGTGAGATCACCGGTTTTTCTCCACCAGCATTGTCTACTATAGTTTGGCATTTTCTGCATATTTCATAGATCAAAAACTCAAACACATCGTGCCATTTTGAGTCCAAAAAGTGAGTTTTTAAAGACTTTAACTCGCTATTTAGCGAATTCCACCTTGTCATTAGTCCTTCATAGTTAGAGTTCAACTCGAAACGGGACCGTGGAAAAGATGTGCCTGCCATTTTGTTGAAAACTTCAATTTGTAACGGCAATATTCCTAGCGATATGGCAAGAGGCTCCACTTTTTCACAAAGAGACAAATACTCGTCATAATGTTTTGAGTCGTGGCTGTTGAATGTAGGAAGTTTTGTACTTTTCAAAGAGTCGTTAATGGTAGCCACGTCGTTTATCCGAAGTTTTGTCACTATATCTTCAAAGTCGTAGGGAACTTGACTGGATGTCGATTTCCATTGGCAAAGCACATTCAACATATCCATACAAGTGTTGATTTCGGCCTCGAGCGATTTAATGGCCGAGTGGTTGATTTCGATGTATAGTACGGCGATGTCTACGTTACGTCTTAGCACAAATACGTGCTTTTTGGCGTCAATAAGAAGATCGCTGGTATCTTCAAGCTTTGAGAAGAGTAACTCTGCCACTGAATGGTCTTGAATAGTACTGGTAATGTGCAAAAGCCGTGGCATCAATTTATCTGCCTCGTTCATATGCTGGCAAAGATCCAAAACACATTCTTTGCTGTCCGAGTACCAATCTAGTTTGTGTTCGCCTAGTGAAGTCAATACCAGTACAACATTATCCAAAAACTGGTACAATAACTCGACGGTTTTGTTGATTTTGAACAACTCATACTGGAGCGGCGGAGTGGCCGAATCCGGCAAACTGACGACGTTGAAGAACGAATACGAAATGGAGTTGAGTAATTGAGGTAATGACATAGAATAATTGGTTCAATTACGATTAATTAGCAATCAATTGATAATTAGGGACTTTCTACTCAACTAGGCCTGACGTGAAATTACAATTCAGCGTAATAGTAGTAAGTTTAGTCTTGGGCTATTTGAGTCCGCGCAATTCGCTGTGCGCGCTGGTCTTAGAGCTGATAGTCAAGTGCGAGGTGAAGTTATTTTTCGGCCGCGTTAACTTATTAGTATAATGCGCGAATAAAGTATATGATACTTGAGTGTTGATAATTGTAATGAGCTTGATGTTGATGAGTGATTTGGCTAATCTAATAAGCACTTTGAGCCACTGGGTATCTGGATGTTGGAGACTAACGTGAACAATGCCTGAATCCTGAGTATTGTTTAGTATGATGTTAGGATGTTGGTCTTGGTATTATTTGGCAATTGAAAAGTGGTGATAATATGTCAAGTTTGATGATGTTATGATAATGTATTGATAATTCTTGATAAGTTTTGATAATTTTTTGATAATTTTGATCACGATCTGGATGATATGATGATGGTATGATGATTTCTGTGTTTGTTTGCAACGTTTGGTATGCCGGTCAAATTTTGTACACTTTGTTTCAACTGATTCTAATCTGTTTCAGGCTATAAACAGTCAGATGTTTGAGTGATGTTTGAGTGATGTTTCAAGTGGCGAATCTTGGGTTATTTTCTAATTATTGGATCTAGACACTGGCCAGTCTCTCGCCACGTCCCGCCTGAAGTCCAATCACGTCTGAACCGCGTCTTAATATACTCTTCAGTTACCAATGTGATCTATTGTGATCGGTTGCAATCACAACCGCTATTATGTGCGACGTCATGTGATTTGATTCGATGGGCGTGCGAAACATCGACTATTTCGATGCGATGAGATGATGAGATGAGAAGTAGACACCTTTATTATGCCAAAGGCACCGAAAAAAAGCTTCAGCAGTGCCAGTAACGGCCCTACAGTGTCGGCCGAAAAACATATGAACTCTGTATTTAAATTCAACACCAATTTGGGGCAGCATATCCTCAAAAACCCGCTCGTGGCCCAGGGGATCGTGGATAAAGCCGGTATCAAACCAAGCGATATTGTGTTGGAAGTGGGGCCCGGAACAGGAAACCTTACGGTGCGGATTTTGGAGCAGGCCCGTCTGGTGGTGGCGGTGGAAATGGACCCTCGTATGGCCGCCGAGTTGACCAAGAGAGTGCACGGCACTCCACAGCAGAAGAAGTTAGAGATTTTACTTGGAGATTTCATGAAAACTGAGTTGCCATATTTTGACGTGTGTATATCTAACACACCCTATCAAATTCTGTCGCCATTAGTGTTCAAACTTTTGAACCAACCCCGGCCGCCTCGGGTCAGCATTTTGATGTTCCAGCGCGAGTTCGCGTTGCGACTTTTGGCCCGCCCGGGCGACTCGCTTTACTGTAGATTGTCTGCCAATGTGCAGATGTGGGCCAACGTGACCCATATCATGAAAGTAGGCAAAAACAATTTCCGTCCTCCGCCCCAGGTGGAGTCGTCGGTGGTTCGTATAGAAGTAAAGACTCCTAGACCCAATATCGACTTTAACGAATGGGACGGGTTGTTGAGAATTGTGTTTGTTAGAAAAAACAAGACCATTGCTGCGGGGTTCAAATCTTCTAATGTGCTTGAAATCTTGGAAAAGAACTACAAGACTTGGTTGGCTACCAATGGAGACGAGATTGTGGACGATAAGGCCTCGATGGCTGAGATTGTCAAGGAAAAAATCCTCAAAGTTTTGACGGAAACAGAGTTTGCGGAAAAAAGAGCGTCCAAATTGGACCAGACTGACTTTTTGAAGTTGTTGTATGCTTTCCATCAGGTTGGTATACACTTTGCTTAAGTACACCGGAATCACTAATATGACTACTTTACTACTAACTCTCTTAATCTGGAAAACACCAGCTACACTAGAAATCATTTTTTTTACTGAATTTTAGTAAATTCGCTGGATAATTGCATTTAATATGCTACACTGCGCAAGATAACGTAAACGATACAGGCTTAGCCGTGTATCTCATTCTATACATAAAAGGAACAATACAAAAGAAAAACTTGATAAAATTGATTGTACTGAATAGACGTTTTTTCCAATACTGACAGTACTGACTCAGAAATAGACATATTAAGTCAATATCATTGACATATGTATTTGAGATAACTTTTAGTTATAATAATAAAGTTTATACTACTAACTTCAGAAATAGTATAAAGGTGTAAGATGATCGATTTAAATGCATTAAGTTTATGATCTTAACTTATGTCATATTTATTATTGTCAAGAATAGGTACAGAGATTTGTATTGAGTTGAATTGTGAGTACAGAAATGTGTGCCAAGTTAATATCAATAAATACAGTCGAAAAACTTCCAATTTCTTGTCTATACCCATATCCATTTCGAGCTTGAGTTTTTGCAGGAGGGAGCTCATTAGATTCAAAAATCAAGATTGATACCATTCCCAAGTGGTTTAAGTAGTCTTCGAGTAAACCGAGATCAAAGAGTGGGCAAACTCTATTGACTGTATAATAAGTCAGCTTATTAAGTACAGAAACGTTCGCTGTTGTAATAAGTTGTCACAAGTCGGAGTAACTTTGACTGTACTTGAGGCAAATACAAACTCGGAAGACTCGTTGGGGGAATGATGCGTTGTGTTGATAATGTTCCCAGCAGAGTCAGCCGGTCTGAGGAGATCCATAATTATCGATAAGTGACTTGAAAAAGCAGAAGTGGCACCGTTTCAATTCATTAAACATAGAAATAAATAAATGTGGATTTAATAAAGTGAAGCGAATTATTCTGGTTGCCAATTGATGCTCCCTAGGCGTAATAAATGTATAGCAGTTGTCTCCACATACAACTGAAATTTCTTGCCCCCAGTCCGCAGCGTGGTCACTGAGCCCTCTGATTCTGCGGTTAAAGTCTCGGAAGAAGTGTATTTGCTTTGTTCGAAAACAAAGTCTGAACTTGTATCAATCGCAACTTCAACAATCTGAGATAGAGCACCTGCACTAATATTAGCGAAGCAGCCAAACTCATCGATATTGGCGTCTGTAATTTAAACGTCGTCCCATATCGCTGTGAGGCTCCCTTGGAACTAGGAGCAGTCTTGACATGCTTGAATGGAAGCTCAATAATATCACCAACGAACAGATTGGCGACGTTTGAAATCGACAAAGCAGAATTAAGTAACATCAATGCTGACAAAAAGATAGCTGAAAAGTAGGGATGAAACCCATATCGATCTTGTAGTGCAGAGCAACACATCCGATTCATTGGATCCTTGCTGAATTAGTCGATCATTAGTATGTGCAATTAGTCACCGTGGTTTGTTACCATTCGAGTTGCCCTGCTGAACTTTAAATGCCACAGGTAGCTAATCAACTCTTCGAGAGGCCGTTTGGTACCACTTTAGTGATGGTGGTTTCTCGAAGATCATCATAAATTTGTCACAGTTTGCTTAACGGTTCATGCTGCAAATTAGATGCAGTTTTTGAATCAAAAAATATTTAGTTATTTTTTAGTTTGACAGAATTTCACGCATTGTTGGCAGTGAAATCATGCCGTACCGGAGAGCGAATTGTGGGGTTATGTGAGAGAAGTGTGATTAACGCCCACTGCGGCATAACATTGCATTTCAGTTTCTACTGGCTACAAGCAAGGATTTAATACTGCTAGCTTCGTCATTTTCGGGCTCAAAAATATAGATGGAATAAAGATTTATCTAGTTCTTATAGATGTTAGGTTTTATACTCTTTAATGTAAATTTTGGTAAAGCTAAGCTACTTAATGACTTTCTAGATATAAGAGAATTGAAGCACTATTTATATTCGCTTCGGAACCGACTACGGGTAACAAGTGTAGGAGGTTCCACGTAGTATTCTTATCGGTTGTGTAGGTGAAGTTAATTACACCGATAAGAACCAATTGGAAGATGCAAATGGTTCTAATCAATTTCAAGAAAGCCTTGTTGATTGTTCTAATCTTTGCGGTTGCAAAGAGCTTTATTGATTGTAGTAAGTCTCATCGATACTGATAAGTCGAGTTATTGCGAGGCTTCAGTAGAATAGGGTCTACAGCATTCCCAGTACCTCTGGTACCTTTCAATAGAGGATTGATAGTGATAAAGATGAAAAAAGATTATTTAATTAATAGTGATAAATATAAATAGAATTATATATTAAGTTAATAGATCAAGGACGTATTTACTGCTAAATAATGTTACTCATCTTTATATATAAGGCGTATATCAAAGTCAGCACTAATATCATGGCAAACTTAAGTTTTGCTTGTATGCTTATTTTTAAGTTTTCAAGTAATAAAAGTTTTCTCATTATGGTATAACTAGTATATAAAAGATAGAATTCTTGGTTATTTTATCTTCTCTTGGTTATCTTTGTTACATCCTTTTCAACAACTTCTCCTACTCCTCCCATCTCCTCAAGATTATCCTCAGCAATACTGACATGCTCTCTTCTTTCCCAGAATCTACCTTCGCACAAATCGAACGATGCCTTCTTCAAATGTTTCCCTCTAGCTTCCCTGTTACTGGAAATGGCCCATTCCAAGAAATTGGCACCTGTACGAGCATAGAACGCTCTCAATGTTTCAAATGGCTTAGGGTGTGGTAACCAAGGTCTAAGATCAGGAATCTCGTCCTCATCTTCCTCTTCTTCTTCTTCTTCCTCTACTTCCTCCTCTTCTTCTTCCTCGTCTTCTTCATCTTCGTCCTCGTCCTCGTCCTCATCGTCGTCTTCTTCATCTTCATCTTCAGACTCCTCTTCATCCTTCTCCAATTGACTCAAATCCTCCCAGAACACCTTAACACCATCCAACTTTCCCAAGTCAATGGCATAAAACGAATCTAAATTATACTCAGACTCTCCACGTTCGAATATTCCTCCAAAAATATAAAGCGTATCATCGACAACGCAGGTAGTGGCATTGAATCTTGGATGAGGAAATTGATTCATATAAGGATACTCTACAGTGTTTTCGTTGTTTTCCTCTTCCTCTTCCAACTTTTTTAGTTGCTCAATCTGGGATAATTCGTCTCCATCTACTTCGTCTTCATCTTCAAGCTTGGCTTTGGCCAAAATGTTGTTTAAGATCTGCTCCAAATCTTCGTCTCGAGACTTGACGTCTTTTGGAGCTTGTTTCTTGTGTCTTCTAGGCTTCAACGTCAAGTTGTACCACCTATTAGTCTCTATTTGGTACGAGTATAATTGGTTGAAGAATTGGGACTCGATTTGCTCTTCACTTTCGTCGTAATCATAAACTCCACCAAACATTATTCCTCTATTCTTGTGAAATACCATGGAACAGCCTACTCTGGAAGAAGGAGCAGCTCCTTGTTTCCTTCTTCTTTCAAACCTGATACCTTTCGGGTCTGCTTTCATCTTCAAAAGCCAACAATCATTAAGCACCTTACCCTTTTGAAGGCCCTTTTTGGCTTTGACTTTACAGTATCCACCATATAAAACCGCTCCATCAGCATAAGGAATCAACGAATGACCTGATCTGGCATCAGGAATAGGATGGTTGGGTGGAAATTCCACCTGAGTCCACTTGTAGCTGGTAATATCGAATAACCAGATATCGTTCAAGTACGTCGTCATGGTTCCTAAATCACGGAACCCTCCAGAGAGAATGATATAATTCTTCCAAACGGCTAGTCTGTGACCAGATCTTGCGCTGGGACCCTTTTTCTGGTCGATTTTCGTCCATTCTTTGGTGTCAGAATCCAAAATCCAGGTATCTCCATAGTGATAAAAGGTCGACTGCTTGGGAGACGAAAACTCCCCTCCAAACATCAACATCACACCTGACGGATGTGAGCACATAGCATGGGAGGATCTGGGTAAAGGCGAGTTTTTGGATGAGATCTTTCGCCAGGTATCATTATCAATTGTGTATGTATAGAGATCGTTATAAAACAGCGACTTTGATCCGTCGTTACTTTCTCCTCCAAAGAGGACTAGCTCTCGTTTCCCACGAGTAGGATTAGAGATCATGGAAGGATTGAGTCTTTTTGATGGTCTACTGCAAACCTCAATGTGAACTGCCTCGAATTGTTCTTGTTCTTGGGCATACTGTTCCAAGATCGCATCGATATCTTGATCATCTTCATCTTCCAAGCCTTGTTTCTTGGCGAGTTTTTTAGATTTTACTTCGGCTTTCGAAAGATTCTTCTTTTGCTTCTCGGCAGCTTTGGCCTTTTTGGCCTCTTTGGTCTTTTTATCCTTTTTGGCCATCTTTTGGAGCAAAACTAGTGGTCATCTAGTAACTTTTCACTAAAGTATCGGGTTATATGCAGGAAAGTGTTTCACTGGTCGAAGAGATAGCAAAGTAGCAGACACCCCTACTCCTGGAACAAGAATACATCAAAACGAAAACTTTACAAGTGATCTGATCTCTTTCGAAGTTGATATTAATTTATTAGGCAGCAGGTAAAGTTCGGACTATTTACATACTATCTGATGATACATCAGAAATCCTCATTCTCCCCATATACAAGTAATTATTGATTTTATGTATATGTTGATATAAATCTCTATAATCAAAAAAGCTTGATATTTATGTTTTAGTTTACTTTTTTGATAATTCTATTTTTTTTGACTTGCACCTTTTCGAAAATATCTTATACCAAAGACAAGTAAAGAAATCTTGGGGAGCTCGCACTGGCTCGCGGCTGATACGACTGCAACGCAAAGTATGACAATAACGAAGCTTGATCCGACAGTCCTAGGAAACCTAGTGTCGCAACTAGCTATTATAAGCTACACTGATGCTATACGGGAGTTGGTAGAGAACTCTGCGGACTCGGGAGCAGATGAGATTGTCATTAGGCTCGATATGAAAACCCTCAGTGCCTACGTTCTGGATAACGGCAGTGGGATTAGTCACTGCGACCTCGAGAAAGTGGCTCAGCGGCATTGCACGTCCAAAATCACCAACTCGGGCCAACATGTAGACACCTATGGTTACCGCGGTGAAGCCTTGCATGCATTGAGCTTGGTCAGCACTCTTACTATAGTGTCCAAAATCGCTGACCACGACACTTTTCAACTATACAACGGGCAAGTATTCCGACCCCACGGGCTGATCCAGAACGATCTCTTTGCGGCAGAACCAATGCATACCAGCGGCACCACCGTCAAAATGACCAATATCTTCTCCGATGTGCCCGTACGTAGAATGCAGCAGCTCAATGTAGCAGGCCACAAGGTGATTGCTCACATCCAACATGTCTTGGTTTATATATTGGCGAAGCGACCGGATATACGAATACAATTGCACAAGACCGACGCCTCGTCGCATGTGCTTGTGCCCGTTCTACGATTGAAACCGGTTGCTGGGTCAGTGTTCGAGCAATTGGCCGGGATATTGAGGACCATATTCGGTCCCTCTGTTCTCACCAGCTACGAGACTTTGCATGCTTCCTACAAGCACTATAAACTCACTGGCATAATAGGAACTGCTCCAATAGGCACCCGAGCACATCAGTACATATTATTGAATGGCAGACCAGTGGAATTTGGTGCAGACAAAATTCGCAGGCTCAACCGGTTGTTTGACAATGCTCGATTTGGAGCCGACCTTGCGAGCCCGACTAAAACCAAACGAGGGCCATTTCGCTGGTTTCCTGTCTTTTTGGTAAATATAGGGGCCAGGATATCGGTGCAAGAATTGGCCCACATGACATATTCCACGGAAGTGCTTGAATTACTTGAATCGGTGTTTTTAAGCTTCTTACGCTCATATGGCTATACTGAGCAAACGCCTAGCCCTTCTCGTAGTAATAATCCTGATTCACCTGGAAAATTGGTCGCAAGAACTCCTTCAAAGGAGTCGGTCAAGCAAGCTGCGCCTAAACTAAATACAAGTCCGAGCAAGCTCAGATCAACCGGTGAGTCCATCTTTCATGGTGACCCACTTAACATATCCAGAGATGAGCTAGTAGGATACTCGCTAGTTGGTCAGGTGGATACGAAATTTATACTTGTAAAAACCAGACTCAACACCTTGATGGTGCTTGATCAGCATGCATGCGACGAACGAATCAGAGTAGAAAAGCTTTTGCGTGATTTCATAAATCAAATAGTGGATCCCGGTTTGAATATTCGGCTTCGGTTGGTAGAGCCTCTACAGTTTGAAACAACAGATATCGAACATAACCTATACCTGGTGTATCAGCTGAATTTAAACACTTTGGGGATAGCATACCATCAGAGCGAACATGGCATACAGATCACCCATTTGCCCCACATTTTGCTCGACAAGACTGGGGATGACGCCGGTTTTCTACGCTCATGCCTTCTGCAGCATCTCTACGACCTAAGCCATCACATTAAACAGTCCGAATTGCCCTCCAATGCCGACTGGTTTGCTCTAGTGAGGTTCTTGCCCCGGGTAATACTCGACTTCATGAACTCCAAGGCATGTCGTTCGTCGGTAATGTTTGGAGATGTTTTGACCACACTGCAGATGCACCAGATGTTGCACGATCTTTTGAACTGCAATGTCCCCTTTCAATGTGCACACGGACGGCCGTCTGTCGTACCACTACTTGACTTGAATAGTTTATAGCTGCAAAGAGAATGGACGAGTCCGGAGTCGAACCGGAGACCTTTCGCATGCTAAGCGAACGCGCTACCAACTACGCCACACGCCCAATTATAGAATACTTAATATCTTGACGGACTCTATATTATGAGCCTCTGATCCAGCGGCTACGCCTATAATATATTATATACTACCTAAAGAGTTGCCAACCTTTCACTTTTTGCGTACCCGGGGATACCATATTATAAATTATAGGCATAGCCGCTGTTGAAGTAGGAAATTACACTTGCCCCAATTGACTTGATGATCAAAGATGATGAAGGGAAATTAGCAGCCATATTTGTATTAATTATCAGCGCGTGGTTTTTACCATCTTTTATTTTTGCAGCCAATTTCAAGGAGGGTTGTAATCGGGAATGTGTGACCCTTTTCAAGTAAGTGATTAATCAGATTCACGGTTATTATCACGCTTAATCAGAGAGGAGTGTTGAGATTGTAGTCATATGGGGTCACATGAACAGCTATTAAATAAGGCTATGATCGAAACATTATCTAATTATCCGATAGGTGGCTTTGCATAAATGTTTCCATCATGATACAATTCTGCATTATTCTGTTTTCACTGGTAGTGTTTAGAGTGCAAACGATTATTGTGTCTGATAACTGACTCAGACATAGATGGTGTGTCTCACGATCTTTATGTACAAGCGTCTGTTTGGCATTGTGCACCTCAATGTTGGTTGTTGCAATATCCGTCAATATATAATTCACCTGCTGAACCTATGTTATCAGGTATATCATTACATCGTTCTGTAGTATCTCCATCGAAGCAAACAGTAGTTCCGTGTCTGGATCACCATTACTATCATATGCTGCATTAATGTTGTTTTCTACAGCCCCCAGTCCTCACCTGGTTATCAAGTTTCAGACTCGTACTCATATGACATAACTGTCCAATCGACGTTGTAGTACTAAGTTCTCCTACTATGTGAAGTGTTATTTCTTATTTAGAAACATTCGCCATAGCAATTCTCCAATTGTATAGCTATATCACTCCACAACTGGTCATGAAAGTATGATTCCCTAGGGGTTTAGTAGTAATACTTCCATTAGCCTTAGGACGCGTAGAATTAATTGTGAATGCGGTCTACTGATATTTGTTACCGCCAGTAAGCTTATCATGTAGTGTCACACCTAGGGCATGCAGAATATTAAATAAAACATACATTGTGGTGATCTTTCATTGTGAAAGTACCATGCAAGTTTGGTGAGCCGTATTGTGTAACGTTTGTTACCAAACGCTGTTGAACCTACAGTGCCAAGAGCGCCTGCGATGGCTGATGCTAAAGCAGCAACTACAACCTTTCAATATTGACCAGTCGCCTACACTGGTGCCCATAATGGCATAGATTCAGCTGCAGCAACTGAAACGCCTCCGACTATTGAGGTCTACATCCATCTGTATCTTTTTTCGGTTTAATTATCATTAAAGTATTTTCTTCGATCTTGTGTTAATGTGTGTATGTGTTTACTGATAATAATTCATCAGTATTTGGTAATTTATTGTTGGTTTGTACATTAGTTTTGTCTCTTATTGTTAAATTTTCTAGGTTTTTCAATTGCATTTCTAGATTATGGTTTCTTATAGTTTGGTAAACTGCTGATGTTGTCATTAGTAATATGCCCAAAGTCTGAAGAGCCCGGGGCGTAGGCATTTCGCTCGTTTTAATTTCATCGATATATTAGTGTGATTACTTACCCAATGAATTCGGTAAAGGGTTTGATACTCCCTCGGTAGTATGGTGGCAACGGTGATCTATTGTCTATACGATTATATATAAAATATATTAGGAACACTGAGTTTGAAGTAGGGGATATCTTGCCCCAATGACTTAAAGTAGGATGAAAAAAGAAAATATTAGCTGAACTTAAAGTAAAACTTGACCTGAGTCCTAATCAAGACTTGCTCCCAACCATGTGGCCTAATAATTGAAAGGGGTAATAATAAAAAACACACACTCTCTCGCACCCCCAAAAATAGATGGATTTATTTCTATTAGTATAACCGCCAACTAAGTAATCCATCATTTAATTCCTATTTATAACATTTGTTCGTCATATTTATCCCTATTGGTATATTGCACTTGCTCCATCCGTCCTGTTAAACAAGCTCTCCACAGTTTATTTAATATTTGCAGCCTCGTAACTTCAATTTCATCACGTTATTCAAACAGAGTCTCGTCATGTGACTTGCCGTGTGCCATCTCGACAATGATGGCAACAAGCTAACCATCTTATCCATCATATACTACCGGATAGTCTCATACAGTTGTAGCAGCTACTGGTTCGCACTCGCGTACTCTTTGTTGTTTATTTGGTGTAATTAACGTATACATTCTCAGATTTTATGTACACTATGAACATCCATCGAGCACAAAGTATGAGGAGCTCGCATTCAGATTGTTTCACAATATGAAGGAACTGAAAGACTGGAGGTCGGTTGTTCTTTGACCTTTCAGCCTCTACATCTACTCAATCATCATACATTATTGTTTATTCTATTATACAAATACATCCTCCCATTAACGAGCTTCGAACTGTACCATTCTTCTGGTTCTGGCCTTATAAATGACTCTGTGGCCGCATTCCTTACATCTAATAGCATCGTTTTTGCTCAAGGAAAACGAGGCAGCGCATTGGGCACAGTTGTATCTAACACCCAAAGACTTGTTGGTGACCTGGCCAAGAGCAGCGTGCGAGATGTTTGCGGGGATACTGAACCCTTCTCTTTGAGGTGAAGCCATTTGTGTGTAAGGTATACTAAACAGTTTTTTCTTCGATGATGCCGGTGAAAAATCGATGGGAGCGGTCATGTGACGGCCCGGCACGTGTCATGATATAGCGAAATTTTTATAGACCCTTAGATGGAGGAGATTAGGGAGACAACGATAGATGTCGTCGATTCGGGACATCATCGCGAGAGTGGGGCGGTCTGCGCGGCAAATCGAGTCGTTCACCAACCCGAAAGTGGCCACAAATAGCCTGAAACTGCAGGTTGAGCCCCAGAATCCGGGGACCAAGGCCAAGAAAGCCATCACCAAGAAGCACCAAAAGTTGCCACCACTTGAATACCGAGGATATTTGAACAAGTTTCAAAACCAAGTGTTCCGCGACTTTCTAGAGCCCTTGGAAATCCCGAATTTGAAAACCTTTAACGATAATTTGCCTGAATATGACCAGGATCAAGCCCGTTCCAACTGGATACGGAAGTGTAAGCTGGGAGAAGTAGATGTGTTTGTGCTACAAGACCGAATTTTGTTTGGAAAAATGATGGACGAGCTCGTTCGGATCACTCCGGAAAAACTCAAAGGCAGTTTTTCCGTGAATTCCATGAGCAAAAGCCATTTGCTTGGCCAGCAGGAGAACGAATCCAACCAGTTCCCGGGAATATGGCCTGCCAATTGGTACGGAGAGATTCCTCCCATTCCGCAGCCACTCACAAAACAGGCATTTCAGCAATACATATACATATTGACGCATCTGAAATTTTACTACAAGAACTCCCAGTCGTTGACAACCGGAATTATACCCCAGATTTTGTTATATACTCATAAATTGACCAACGACGAGTTCAAACACTTCAGATCGGTGCATACCTTCAACTATCTCATCAAGTTTTTCGGGTGCGACAAGCACCAGAGCTCGTTTGCGCGCGAACTTTTGTTAGTTATGAACAAAGACGGACACAAGCCTAATATAGACACCATCAATAATCTTTTAAAGCTATGCAAAATCCATTCACAGATCAGATCCAATACCAATACTTACCAGATAGTCATGAAATACTTGAAGTTATGTCAGACTATGGGCATAGAAATCAATTTGTCCACCTATAATCGAGTATATGACAGCATCAATAGTGTGTTTTTAAAGGAGGTATTTCTTAATAAAATCCAGCAGATAGAGTTGCCGATTCTGAAGAACTTGATGATCAAAATTCTTGACGATTTTGCGTCCACTACGAATGATACGGGCGAGCTCATCAAATTCATAACCCAGGATCTTGGACAGGAAAACTGGCACAACGACAGCAAATTGCTCAATAAGGTGATATCACATAGATGCGTGAACATCAACCCCTTGACCAACGGGGTTGATAACGGCGAGTTGGAAAAGTTTTGGAAATTCGTGGGAGAAACAGAAAATGTGACACCGGACGAATATACCATTAAAAGCATAATTGAGTCAATACGCAAAAATAAGCATATCGGAGATCACAAAGCGTACATAATGGTTTCGATGTACGTGAATTTGGTCGACAGAGTGGATGGAAACGTGGGAAATCCCCGGGTGTATAAAGAAATGATCCGCACTTTTATACAAGACATGGACGTTCCTGAGGCAGCGTTCATGGTACGAGCAATAATCCATGAAGCGAGCCAGAAACTAGAGCTTAGTAACGAGACAGAAGTATACGATAATGGCAAACATTCGTTACCAGAAAACTACAAGATTATAAGGCGGATCGTAGGGTGCAAAATGGACCAGCTCGAAGCCCGAATCGAGCACTACCAAACATCCATAAACCAAACAAGCAAAGAAATCAAGCAATTGCACTTCAAGTTGAGTAGTGATGAGATCAACCAATGGAATGATGTCAAAGCCCGTCTCATGTTTAGCGTTAAACACAAGCTTCTGGCCGCTCCCGGAAGTGTTGGAATTTTTGCACCCAAATCGCACCAAACCAGAGATTTTCCGCCGGACCTTCTCGAACGGTACCAAAAGAGCCAAGCGCGGAAATACCAGGGGGCACGAGTGCGGAAGCAAGTGGCCCAGATGAGCGAGGGATTTCAGCAAGGTGTTCGGCGAGAGATGGCCGAAAGGAATATATATCCTAATACAGGAGTATAGAATACCCCCAGCCAATAGTATAGAATACTTCCCAGCCAGGAGTATAGACATCCACCCCAGCCAATAGATAGAATACCTGGCCAGGAGTATAGAACATCTGCTGAGCAAGTATAGTGTATGGCAGTTGTGTTGGCTGATAGTGTTGGCTTAGCATACTGTATAGTGAGCATGTATATATAATGAGTTACGATTACGTTGGAATAATTTACGAATACGTTGGGAAGTTTACGAATACGCAAAGGATCGTTTTCGTTCTGAACGTTTTGGATGCTTTTGTGAGTGTCATGATATTTTTGGCTAGAACAATCAATCCTCGCAGCATGTGTAATCTGCTAGAAACACATTGTAGCACTCGTTTTGGTTGGTATCCACCGCCCGATTGAGGCAGCGGTGCGAGCCCTGAAATAGGTGCCCAAAAAATATTGGTGGATTCCCGATTGGGCTGCACGAAGGTCCGAGCCCGCGGGAAGATTGCTACTGGCTGAACAATCTGAAGGTCCGAGACACTCAGTCGGGAGAAATGGCACAAAAGTGGCTTAAGGCTTGAGCTGCTTGGAAGAGAGCAGTCGAACGAAACGAGTGGTTTAGGCAGTTTAAGCCCGGAAACAACTGGTTTAATCGCTTGGCCTTGAGCTAAGCAGGCCCTATCGAGTGCTGTGATTTTTTCTGGCAACTCCCGGATACACTTGACTCTTTTAAACTCTTTTATCTCTTCCTAGTGCGGATGACTACTCTTTCTTTTATTTCCTGTATCGCGGGCCCCCGTACCCAATATTTATTCGTTGATATCCGCATGTACCACCTGGTACCCATACCAAAAGACACTTACCCATAAAATATAGCTACCTACCAATAACACCAATACACACCATAGCACGTACCCATCAATATCAACCTATACTCACTTCGTATCGTTCCAATTTCCACCTACTGTTCATCCTACTATCATACCACTTATCATTACCTCATTCGTACCTTTTATTTTTGTCACTTCTAATTTAGTGATCTGCGGCTTTTTGGGATCCTTTTTTTACTGCCAAATTCCCAACCAAAATTCCCACTTTCTTTCTACCACATACTATTGACAGGTAGTAGTCTTGCATTGCTTACTCGTGCAACTAGCTTCGGTAGACTCACGACTAGCCTTTAGTACTGGTGTGCTGGTACTGTTTTAGTACTGATTCTACTGTTTCCTGGTGGCCTCGTGGTGTAATAGTTCGCTCTAGCGGCAATATCTGACTACCACCCCCCTTGCTAAACGTTGGCATTCTACTGATCTTATAGTTCCATTATATCGGCTTGTGGCTGGCACGTTACATCACACCTCATACCATCATTGGTTCAACAAGTGTCTCGGATTAGATAATTGGCATCCCTCATCTCATACCTTACAAATTATCACCATTCATCACCACCTATTTCACCACTTCAAGTTACATTACCACTTATAGTATTACTATCCAATTACTTCAGCACTTACACACCACCATCATGCACATATTATTATGTCTAGCATGCTTTTTGGTGTTAAAGTTCACTTCAGCACTCAGCCTTAGTCTCTGTTCCACCATTAATGTCGGCACTGATCATCAAACCTACCAATACATGTCTAATGGATGGTGCCACGACTACTGTGAACCCAAAGGCTACTCCGTCGGCATTCTACAAGGATACCTGTGCTGGTGCTCCAACGATGTGCCGCTGGCATCAGTGCAGATGTCTAATTGTGATGTCGAGTGTCCGGGATTTAGCGAGATGTGTGCCACCACTGGCTATTACGGCTATTTGCTCATCGGAAAACCGAGTTCTACCATTGAAGATTCTTCCACCTCCTCCACTTCATCTTCCTCATCCACTTCAGACTTTTCAACCACTGCAAGCACTTCTAGTTCTTCTACTACTACAAGCTCAACCTCGAGTTTAAAAACAACCTCAAGCTCAAGCTTAACATCAACAAGATCTTCATCTAGTTCTTCATCTAGTTCTTCATCCAGCCCATCCAGCCCAACCACTTCCTCAACTACATCTTCGACCCCACCATCATCTTCCCAACCCACATCCACTGATTTATCAACCTCCTCGTCCTCTCCCTCCATTTCGGTTCTTGCAACTACAGTCTATTCAATCACAACCGTTGACGGCTCTTCCCAATCCCACTTGGTCAAAACTCAGTATATCACTCAGTACCCTTCAGCATCCAGCTCCCCTACAACATCCGCATCTTCTTCATCTGAACACAAGAGTTCAAACTCGTTTTTCGACTCAAAAGGTAAAGTAGCAGGAACGTTCACTGCAGTAGGAATTGTGGCCTTGGGCATAATACTTGGAATCTTGTACTGCTGTTGCTGCGCAGGACCTTTTGGACGCAACAAAAACGATAATGATGACGGCTATACCGATGAAGAAAGCCAGGTTTCGTCCGAAGATTCGCTTTCTCGTGCCAAACTGATCGCCATGATGCGGCACTCCAAGAACGGGTCTGTAGCTTCAACAACCCCACTAAAAAGAGACAACTCCAGCAAGTCCATATTCACCATTTTTAACTCAGTAAGCGGGGCTTTGGCCGGTTTCAACGAAGACCATAACACCAATAATAACCAGGCCATCAAGCGAAGTGGGTCCAAATCAAAGCTCAATTCGCCCATGATCAATACGGAGCAAACCATGTTTCCTATTGACGAAATGGACTATCGCCTAGATCCGAAATCAATCTTTCAAGCCACGAATGCCAGCTCAAAGTCATTGAACGACGACGTAGACTACTCGCGAAGAATCCTCAAGATCACCAATCCCGAGGAAAGTTCAAATTAGCAATTGCTATTTCTTTGAATGGTCTGAACTTATAAGTACATGTACTGTTCTGATCAGTCAACTATTTCAATGGTTAGGCAATTGTTCTAATAGAGTCAACTTTTGATCAGAATAGTTTTTCGGGTCTCTAGTGCTGCATTTTGGCTTTCTTCATTAATTCATTCGTTATTTATTCAATTCTATACATTTATACGGTTTAATATCTATTTAATCACCATCCGATTCATCTGACGACGAGTTGTCCGAGTTTTCCTCTAACTTTTTCTCTTCAAAACTGGTTTCGGGCTGGAACACCGTCACGCTCTTTTTCATCTTATTCATCTCTTCGTTATCCACAGTTTCGTTGGTAAACCTTACACGAGGTTTCTTTACATTTGCCCCGTCTCTGCTACTATGCAGCTCCTTCTTTTCCGCTTTGCTTTTACCTTTTTCCGTTTCTCTACCATTTTTATCACTCATCTTGTGTCTTTCCTCCGCAACATTCCCCGGATTTTAGTCTTAATTTACTAAATTTGGTCTCTTCACGACGATCCATTTTGCGTCACTACATACGTCATTACAATTTAGCAATACAATTTTTAGGCATCTTTGCAGAACTCTCCCGATACAGATCACATCTTACCCCGATAGCAATCTTCAGCCCACCCTCGTATCTTCAGTTGTGGCGTCGCACTGCAGAATTACTTTGTTCTCCTAGTAGAGCCATATTCTCTTGAAACCATGATATTACCAATGTTAGAGTCGAAGCACCCTACTTCTCAACAATACCGTAGAGGAGACGTATCCTACTCATTGGCACGCTAAAATTTAGATCATATTAGCCTAAAAAATACATTGTAGTGCGTTGACATGTAAAACCAATTATTAAGACTATATGCAACTTCTTTTATTATTTTGGAGCACGTAGCGAAGAATTACTGCGGAGAAAAATTTAAGGTTTTGGTCCTGTGAAATCTGCCATGTGCATATCCAAAACAGAAGCAATTGTAATATCTAGAGCTGTGGCTGAGTCGGAATGCCTTGTATGGAAGTGTGAGGCCCGTTTGACCTAAACAAGAATGATACCACACATTCTGCATCAAGCACTCTTCTTTGTACTTGTCTCTCTGTTCCACTAAATGAAATGGCTTTCCTCCTCGTACCGGACCCGTTTGTACCAGAATCTAGAACTCAAATCCTGAAGTACGCTCGAACTCATAAAAAGTGATGGCATACTCAGGTAAATTGACTTGCTTCGTAGAGAACAAAACTTCTTGACGAGATAGGTCAAAATTGACACACTTTGACATATGTAGTGGCTATGCAAAGGTTACGAACCGCATATAAGCGCTCTGCCGTTGTGTTGCTGTCAAAATAGCCGGCCGAAAGATAACAGTTAAATACAAACTTTGAAACATCAGGAAGTGAGTCCGAAATGTTGCAATATATATCAAGCCAATTGTCCTTAAAGTGAAATATTATACATAATTTCCTCGCGCATAATGGATTTCAAGTTAACTACTCGTGCCTTACTACTTCTCTCTTTGGCACCTTTTATCACTGGCTTCTTAAGCCCTGCTGATCTCAGTGAAATAGCTAGAGGTAGTCATGGTTTTGTTAAGCTCGACTTTACAAATAGTAGAGTCAAAGCCAAGGCGGCATCAGTTTCCTCAAAGCCAAACATAAAATTTCCTAGTGGAACTTTGATTCCGGAACGTGGTTCATATGACATCACCCTTAACTTCGGCTCGGACAAACAAAAGCTTACTGTAGCACTTGACACCGGAAGCTCCGATTTATGGGTACCTTCTGCAGGCGCAACGCTGGGTGGTTTCGACAACTCCACCTCAAGCACTTACCAATCGACTGGCCAACCCTTCGTCATCAATTATGTCCTTGGTAAAGCAACGGGAACCTATGTCACAGATACTGTGGCCATTTCCAGCGATATCACTCTCAAGAATTTCCAATTTGGTGACGTTTATTCTGAGCAAGATTCCCCCGGAGGAATTTTAGGAGTCTCGTATGAAAGTCAAGAGGCCGTGTCAGATGGTGAGTCCGAATATCCCAATTTTCCTGTGGCTTTGAAAAACGCAGGCTATATTTCCAAGAATGCTTATTCTCTTTTCTTGAACGATGAAGATGCCACCAGTGGTACAGTTATTTTTGGAGGCTACGATACCGAAAAGTATTATGGAGATTTGGCTACTATTGATGTAGTAAATCCAAGTGACGGATTACAGGCAAATTTGGACTCAATTACTACTCCGAATGGCGGTTCTATTTCGGTAGATGCAGTTGCAGCCCTTGACAGTGGTACCACATTAGCCTATTTACCAGCAAAAATTGTTAGTGCTGTTGCACTGGATCTCGGATTGAGTTACGATTCAAAAAATGGATATATTGATGCTGACTGCAATAGTCCTCCCAGCGGTAACCTTACATTCACTTTGAGCGGAAACGATATTACAGCCCCACTTTCAGACTTTGTTGTTGAAATTAAACAGGGGCAGTGTGTTTTAGGTCTCTTCGGATCTGAAATTAATTCCCAGGGTTACAACTTACTAGGAGATATTTTCTTGAGAAATGCATATGTCATTTACAATCTTGATGAAAATGTCTTTCAAATTGCTCAAGCTAAATACACTTCTGCTTCCAACATTGTCGCTATCAGTTGAGAGGAGTCTGGTCCTGTCCTATACTTTATATGAATGTTTTTAGCAAATATTAGAATTATCAATCGCTTATAGTCGTCACAGCTAATTGTCAAGAGAAGTTCGAACGGTAAATGTAACAAGATAAGAATATTATCCACCTGCTATTTATTTGAGTATTTATCCAATATCCGGAAGGCCCATAAAACAATAAACTAAATAGTATTAAACTTGTTTCTTTACCTGATAAATCCAGATTTATTCATTAAATACAACTGAATCCAATACAAGCGTCTTGTGCACACAAGGGAAGCTCGTAAAAGATGCAGAGTATACATTTTTCTTAACAGGTTATCTCTTTGAACCTCAAACTTAATTTTTCAAAGGTTTGATAGAACGTGATTCTATCGATATTGTCACATCACTTGGCACAAAATCTGGGTCCAATCTCGAATTGTATAGAATGATTCCATTCTCTCTTGCATTTTCCCGTTCTTGACGCTTGTAAAAGTACAAAACGACAAAGGTCCAGACCACCAGACCAAGCCCGCAAGCAGCAGTTAAAGAGTAGCCTTTAAGATACCTTGGTGCTTCAACAGTTGGCCACACCAATACTGAAAGCCAGGCAGTAGTCAGCTGAGAAAAGATATTCATTATTACCAAAATAATTTGTCTTTGCCGAACGTCTTTTCTACAAATATCTCCTTGCCAAGTATACATGGCCGGCGACATCGACCATCCAAAGTATTGTAGGCACCAGGCAAACCATTTTGCTCCTTCAGGAACATCCCAAACAGCTAGAATTACGTTTCCAATCACATTAAAGGTTTGCGAGAACGCAATTGCTGCCCATCTTGACTTCAAAAGATCAGCAATGCCACAGGTAAGAATCAACCATAAAATTCCTAGTGCTGGAGTGAGTGCTGTGTAGTCTTGAAGATTGCCAGCACTAAATCGAGGACTCCCATCGTTGCTTTTCAAGGATTGCAACCATAAAGCATAAGCTCCAGAACTTCCATTACTATTATTCCACAACAATGTACACCAAACTGTTACAACATACAAGTGCCAAGTCGAAAATATTGACTTCCACATCTTTATATCGAGAAAATACTTCACCACGTTTTCTCTTGGCTTTGCATCCTTCTGATCATCCTTCATACGTTTCCTCGCTATTCTTATTTCATCATCTGTCAAAAATACACTGTAGCAGTCTTGTGGTGTACCTGGAATCATATAGAATCCCAATATTCCTATTGCGACAGAAATTAATCCGTCAATTATAAATATCCATTGCCAAGCTTCAAGGCCCGCAACATGCTGCAAATTTCTTTCAATAGCTCCCGCAAGTAAGCCTGAAGTTAAAATACCCAAAAATTGGCCCATGTAGAAGAATCCGGCTCTTCTGGTAATCTCCCCAGTACTATTCTTGAACCAAGAAGCAAACAATGCATGAAATGCAATATAAAATGATGCGTCCCATCCTCCTATAAAAAATCTTAACGCTTTCAATTGTGATACACTGGTGACTCTGTAAAGACTGATTGTGAAAATGGCCCACATAATTTCAAGTATAGGCATCACAAAATTTAGCGGCAAGGCATAGAGAATGTACATAAACGGTATCTGAAAAATGATGTTTCCCACAGTATACATTACTTGGGTATCAACGAAATCGTTATCCTTCATATCAATTGCTTCTTTGAGTCCCCCAATATAGGCATTGGTTATATTCGTTTGATCGAGATAACTTATCCAGTAGGCCATAAGTGAGTAAAGAGTCAACAACAAGTCCAACTTCCAAATAACTCTCTTTTCGGCTGGAGTGTCATCATCATGAAACCATTTGTACCATTTACGATTATTTTTAGAGCTTGTACTAACCCTATATTCAAATTCATCAAAAAATTTCCACCATTTCCGATCTTTTTCATCTCTATACTCAACTATTGGGGTCTCTATGCTTCTTGCTTCAACGTACTCCAGACCCTTCAAATCAGCCGAGTTAGGTGAGTGTTTTTCCCCACTCAAGTCAATCACGTCAGATTTTGCATTCCCAATAATGTTCCCATGCTCGTCCTCATCAACTATTCTTCTGGTGGGAATAAATCCCCATTTCAATCTCTGCATTAGTTTGGGCAACAGCGTCTTTTCTAAAGATAGCATGAATCATTTCTAAGTCATGGGCATCTCGATGTATTATATCCAGTTGGGTGAATCCAATTTGAAATTGTGGCCCCAAAATTGCAAATCAATCTTACAGGATCAAAATCAGATTATTCAAACCAATCTCTACCAATTCGCAACCACACCTGTCAAAACGGGAGAATGATATATTTTATGGGAAATTGGCGTACCTTAATGCGAGTGTGGCGCGGAATTTTTCCGAAATGTACCCCTGTCTAGATTCAGGTTGAGATCTATAATTCTATGAGCGTTGAAGGAATCTTGTATCCATTACTGAAATTGAAGACGACATAAAGACCAGAATCCTTGATTGTGCCACTATTCACAGAACGCACAAGTCAATTTAGTTCATCCCGTGATCATAAGAGTTCAGCTTACCAGCTGTTCGTGCTTTTGCACATATATGTCGCACTAGCTATAACGCCTTAAAAAATAATTAGACCGCGGTAAACATACCAGCAATGCTCCGAACTCATATGTTCATTAAATCGAGATAATACATACTGAATAGATGATTTAGTGGATTCTACTTGTCGTTTCTTCTAACTGATAAAAAAGAAACACTGACTCCATGCTCGTACAAAAATATTACTATAATTTGGCGCTAGAACGTGGTTAGCTAAAGCAATAGACTTGCAAATTGAAATAATCTCGAAATACACATTATATGAAACAATTCCACTGAGCGGCTCTCATCTCTTGGACTAATTTTGCAGAAAAAGCCAAACTCATGGCATCCATTGAGCCTCATATTTATAAAACGAAAGCACTTAATAAATTAACGGGCGTGTGGCGTAGTTGGTAGCGCGTTCGCTTAGCATGCGAAAGGTCTCCGGTTCGACTCCGGACTCGTCCATTTTTTTGAATTAGGTGGTGATCAAAATATAGATCCGATGATCTGGTTCGTAAATTGAGGTTAAAATACCTTGTACCTAAGGTCAAAGTTTATTTTATTGGTTGATCGAGCTGAACCATTTAGTCAACCTTGTAAAATGTTCGTAAGTTTTAAACTATCCAAAGCTCTTTCGGTGTACAAGCTACCTTTGACCTGTGAGCTAAACAAATGTCGTAAATTATAATCGCCCTCCATATGAGTGCTAGGATGTTTCCATATGAGTGCTAGGATGTTTCCATATGAGTGCTAGGATGTTTCCATATGAGTGCTAGGATGTTTCCATATGAGTGCTAGGATGTTTCCATATGAGTGCTAGGATGTTTCCATATGAGTGCTAGGATGTTTCCATATGAGTGCTAGGATGTTTCCATATGAGTGCTAGGATGTTTCCATATGAGTGCTAGGATGTTTCCATATGAGTG